>WNWU01000001.1:19050740-19131146 GCA_012654045.1 Ptyas mucosa | reverse complement strand
GGGGAAGGCTGTTTTCGCCCTCCCCAGGCTCCTAGAAAGCCTCTGGAGCCTGGGCAGGGCAAAAAGCAAGCCTACCGTGCCCACTGTGCAATCACATGCCAAAAGCGGGGGAAGCACGGGGGGAGTCGCATGCGCACGGGGGCAGGGCACATAGAATTATGGGTATGGGCACGAGCGCGCACAACTATCTTGCACTCCCCTAGCGTTTAGCACACAATGGCAAAAAGGTTAGCCATCACCAGGGTGGATTTGATTTAAATCAAGTTTATTTAAATCACGATTTAAATCATGATTTAAATCACTAGTAGAAAGGCTTGATTTAAATCATAATTTTTAAAGAACAACTGTCATCTCTGTCCCGCAGCGGCTCCTCCTCTGACCTGCTGTTGATTCGCCGACAGTCCCAATATTGCAGAATATACAGCCTCATGCGACATAACTAAGCTCCGTTTCATGCTGAATAAACTAAATTATTAATGTATCTTAAATAGAAGAGTATCTTTAGATAGATTTTTACTTCAAAAGCATTTTATTAAAATTTAAATTTGATAAAAATCAAAAAAATCCAATTTAAATAAAAAAAAATCCGATTTAAATCAAAAACATCTGATTTTTTTTTTGGATTTTTTAAAAAAAGTCATTGATTTTTATCCACCTGGCCATCACGGACCTAGACCATATTTCACAGTGATAATTCTCCAGCCACCAAAGGATTTATTTGAGGCAAATTGTTTATATCCACACCTTTTTCAATGCCGACTTTCTATTAATTCTCTTGGGAGATTCCTACATGTTCCAATACTTGCTCATGCACAACCCACACATTCTTTTCCTGAAGTCATTTCACTTTCTCTCATTTCTTTTACTTTACTCTTCATCCATATCTAGGTTTTTTTCCCTAAGACATGCTTTTGTTCTCTTCTGTGTTCAGAAATTCTCATTGTATTCCACACTAATTCTCTCATTCTTTCAACTTAAGCAATCAAAACAAGCACACTTTTAAACTATTTTTTAATCTTTAAACTACCAATTTCAAAACAAATATTTTTTCAAAGCTCACCATTCATTATTGTGATTCATGTTTAAGTCTCTGAATGGCCCAGCCATTTTTTCTGTACTGTTATCTCATTATCACCTATCTATTCATCTCACCTAGCAGAATCATTTCCCCCCAGACTTAATCATTTATTCATTTCCTAAAACAAATTTCTGGCTGTTATCAATATTCTCTTGAATTTAACATGAAACTATCACCTATTCCTCACTTTAATACATGCCAACAACAACATAGATATTCTAGTTAACAGTCTTTTTTCCCCATGTGGATATATTTTAGATGTTTCATTGAGTTAATTCTGCATGTATATTCCTTAACTCTATACAATAATATTGTCATCGTCATACAGATCTGTCTCCTATTACTTTAATAGACACGAAGTATTTCTTGTTTGGTTGGTCCATCTATTCATCTTTTTTCTACAGCACTAATTATAATGTTCCATATAGCATGGTGGTTACTAAATGAGACCAAAATATTGATTTCTGCCACCTATCATGACATCAGACAATCAATTCTTTTACTAAAATAGAGAGGGCACAGGGTGAGCGGCATGGGAGCCTACAAATGGAGCTCTCATCTCACAATCAGGAAGCTGTGAGTTCAATCTGAAGTAGCAGCAGGTATTTCTCTCTCTGGGCACAAAGAGAAAATATTTGCTGCTAGCCCTGCGTAGGCATCAGGAAGGGCATCTGGCCAGTAAACTTTCAGCTCCATTCAGCTGCCCTGACTCCTAATTGGTTTCACTGCCAGGATATTTCTCCTTAGATCTAAGTTGGATTTCTCTTTCATAAATTTACAACTGTTAATTCTTGTCCTGCCCTCAGGTACTTTGGAGAAGAGGTCAGCCCCTTCTTTCTGTGGCAGCCTTTCAAATATTGGAAGACTGCTATGAAGTCACCCTAGTCCTTCTCTTAGTTAGACTGGACATACCCAGTTCTTACAACTGTTCATCATGTTTGATCCCCCAGTTCCCTCATAATCTTTCTTGTTCTTCTCTGCCCTCCTTCTAGAGTCTCAACGTCTTTTTTTATACCATGGTGACCAAAACTGGATGCAGGTTTCCAAATATGATCAAGTGCAAGTATGAAACAATACTAGCACTTCATGCAATCTTGGTACAATCCCTCTGTTGATGCAGCCTAGGACTGCATTTGCCTTTTTGGTAGATGTAACACATTGCAGACTCATATTTAAAGTGATTTCTAGATTTACTAGGATTCCTAGATTCCTCTGAGTTACTGTTATTGAACCACATATCATCTATTCTATACCTGTGCAGTTGGTTTTTCTTGCCTAAGTGTAAAATATTACTTTTCTCGCCACTGCTTTGCATTTTGCTGGTTAAGCCCCAGTGCTCAAGTCTGTCAAGATCATTGTAGATCTTGAGTCTATGTCCTAAAGTTCCCCCCAGCTTGTTGTCATTTGTGAATTTGATGTGTTCCCCTTCTATCTCTTCATCTACATCATTTATGGAGATGTTGAGGAGTACTGGGCTTAAGATAAAACCTTGGGGTACTCTAACTGCGTTGGGAAAAGTTGTATTTTTCCCTTAATAAATGTGCAAAACAAATGACAAAGATCAGCTTTAAATTGATTTGCACATTCATAGTCCTTAACTCACAATTTCAATTCACTTATGGCTTCCTTGCTGTCTTTGAGCAAGTTACTTCAAGGCTTCTTTCATACCTTCAGCATGGGAAAAATGTAGGCCTATTTTAGAGGGGATTTATATCTGTAATTGAGATAAAGTGGCCAAGAATATTTGCTTGTTTAAATAAGCACAACCAACCCAAGCTATCATACTACCATACATCAAAACCATATCAGCTACACAAGCTACCATACATCAAAACCATATCAGAAACAACCGATAGATTATTACAACCACATAGCATTATGGTGGTAAAGAAACCAACTAAAGCTCCCCAAACCCTATAAAGTAAACTAAAAGGCCCTGTAGCCCAAGAAGAAAAAACAAGAATCATCTACAACGTACAGTGTAAAATGCATAACAACTACTATATAGGACAGACAGAAAACTAGCAGAACATATCCATCAACACCATGTAGCAGACAGAAGACACAATGAAACAAAACAAAAAAGACCAAAACACATCCCCTCCAACAAATAGGCAACAGCTAGATAAAAGGATTAACACCAAACAATTAAGGAGAAAAGAAAAAGCTACACCCTCACTAACACTGCAAGGGAACAATACTGTATATAAACAGGGATAAAACACACTCACTAGAACTGATAATGCTATTTAATTGGCTATGAAACATCTGCAAGCAAAGAACCAAGCTCAATACCAAGGACTCTACAAAACACTGTATTCTGTTTTTTATTTATTTAATCTATTTATTCAATTTCTATAGCTACCCCATTTCAAGCAAGTGACTCTGGGCAGCAATCAATCATAAAACAATTAAAAATAGTTACAACACAGTACAAAATTAAATATATATGGCAGCTGAGAAATAAAAAAGCCATACTAGATGTAAATATAGCCAGTAAATTAGGCTCTTCAACACTCCCAGGCTCAGGTACAAAGCTAAGTCTCCAGGGCCTTACTAAAGGCCAACAGGGTACAGATCATCCTCAACTCTGAAGAAAGAATGTTCCAGAGGTCAGGGGCTTTAGTAGAGAGGCATGTCTCCTAATCCCTGCCAGGTAACATTCCTTGGCTGACAGGACCCATAGCCTACCCAACCTGCCAGTGTTCTTTTTCTTATCTACTACCATGTTTCCGCAAAAATAAGACCCTGTCTTATATTTTTGGAACCTCGAAATAAGTGCTTGGCCTTATTTTTGGAGAGGTCTTATTATTTTGGGGTGCGTGAAGCAAGACGGGGCTCCTCTTGCCATCTTACCTGATTTCTAGCTCTGTCTCTCTAACCTCTAATGCCAGAGGAAATGGCGGGGCCCAGCTGCGCATGTGGTTAAATATTTTTGGAGAGGGCTTATTTTCAAGGGTGGGTGGGTTATTTTAGCGCATGCACTCAAAAGCCCAATTGGGCTTATTATCAGGGGATGTCTTATTTTAGGGGAAACAGGATAGGTACTGCATAGCCTTCTTAAAATATTTTTCAAAAATTATACTGCTTAAATAAATGCACTTTGCACAGCCAGATAAGCCATTGAAATATAGGGGCAAAATACAGTTACATGTACAAAATCTGAAATGTCGAGTTTTAACATAAATAACAAGGAGCCCTAAGCTCTTTGTAGAGGAGACAGAATAGATTTTTTTTTAAAAAAGAAGAATAAAATTGTGGCAAGCCTAAGAGAAACAACTCAAACTTTGCACATGATCTACAAACAATGAATATGCAGTAGTCAGTGCTACAGAGAAATTCAAGAAATTTTCAAGTAATTAAGATAATACACTTGGTTTTAGTTTTAAGGCCAAGAAGCAACAATGTCTTAAATTTTGACAATAAGTAGGGTATTAAGCAGGGCTTACAGCAAGGTGGGAATATCTGGGTTCTGTATAGCGGTTTGGATGAACCCAATGGTCATTATGACTGTGCAACAGCACTCTGGCTACTTTCCCCATCTATAAAAAGTTCAATTTACTGGAGGTACCACTATCCCTCACCCCAAGTTAATAATTCAGATTAATGTATAACCAGAAACTGTGGAACTATTTCCCAGCTTATAAACTACTAATCAGCAAAATCTGCCTTCTATTTACTTCCTGAAATCTATATTTTTTTTTAAAAAAACCTAGAATTAAAAAAAAAGTGATCCTCTGTCTTGAATAGATGCTTTTCTGATGGTCAAGGAAGATGTTTGCCCATGTAATTCAATTAAATCTGTCAAAGAGCTATCTTTCAATATTTGAGAGATTTTAAAATATTTATTTATGGCGTGTCATAAATGGGTGTTTCAGGAAGAAGTGGTGGTTGGCAGCTCATTGGGCTGTGTTTACGCATTATAACAATGAAGGCTCTACTTTCATTAAAAAAATAAGTTTGTTTACTGTAAGGCATGGGCATTCTGCAAAATGCCCTAAGAGCAACTGGGAAGGAAATCTGTGTGAAAGAAAAACATTTTGGTGAGTGCCAAGTTTTAGAAGCTTTGCCAACACAAAGTACGGAAACCATTTTAAAATTAACAGTAAATGTAAGTGTTCAAACTATAAACCAGATAAGCAGAGAAGCAGAAAATATTGCCAACAATGTGCTGAACCTCATTGCAATGAGCCATATTTCAAACAGTACTAAAATACATTAATAAAAAACAGATTGCAAGGGTTTGCTGTAGCACAAATGGAAGCTAGTAAGAAAAAGAAAATCCCAGGACTTTAAAAATGGCTACTTGATGTCATATAAATCAAATCCACAGCAAATCCACTAAATGGAGTATCCTAAATTATCTTGCAATCAAATCTGGTCGAAATATTGGCGATAGAGCAACTTGTCCCCATCATTAAGCAGCCTTTTGGAATTGACTTTGTGTATTATAATTGAATTGAATAACCAGAAGAAAACATGCCTTAAGAACACCTGTTCTTCATTGACAGTGGAATATTAGATATGGTTATCTAGAAGTATATTCCACTAGGCTCTATAGCTTGCAGAATGAGGTTGGATTTGTAGTCTCTTATTTAGCTGAACCCAGCAGGATAAAAAATAAATGGGAAAATAAAAGAAACTAATCAAAGACAGATGTCAGAATGTTCTATTAATTGGGTATAAAATTTCAGACTGAAATACATCCTTTATATACATCTGATCAGAAAATATTGAACAGTTTTCATTTTTATTTAATAGTCATCTTTCCTAAAGTGAAGATAGGGGAAAATCTTTTTCTTTATGCCAGAAAGTATTTCATATTTAATGAGTCTGTGCAAAAAGTTCCATGTGGACTGATGCTATGGTTAAAATAAACTGTGCACAAACCTATGTCGCTACGCATTAAGGATCAGTCTGAATCATTAAACTGAATTGTTAAACTTGACCAATATTAGCCTCAGCTATTTAGCTGAAGAAGGCACATTTGAGGAGATACAGATACAGCCTAAATCAGCTGATCCAGAATGCCAGGTAATATCAAGCCGGGCAACACATTGCAAATTAAAAACATCAAAGGGTGTCAAGCCACCTACTTGAAAGGAAAAACAAATGTGCATTTGTTTTCTTGCGTCCTACTTCACATTATACTTAACCAAGAGACAGTGGTGAAATCCTCCACGGGTTGCCACTGGTTTGCTGCATGCGCATGTGCAGTGCGCACCAAATGCACGCTGCGTGCGCATTGTGCACCAAACAAGAGCTGCATGCGGAAAAAGGAGCAATTTGAAGGTAAGTAGAACAGCGGGGGGGGGGGGGGGGGGGAGGGGGAAGAACAGCTGTGCTGCGCAATTTAGATTTGCTTTCTAGCGAATAGAAATCGCACGGCACAGCTGATTGTCGGAAATACCGGTTTGGATGAACCGGTAGCTTTTTTATACTACTGGTTTGCCCAAACTGGTGCGAACTGATAGCATTTCACCCCTGCCAAGAGAGCCAGAAAAAAGTGCCATTCATTGTACCAACCTTACCATTAAAGATAAGGATAATTATATTTTTTAAAAATCAAAAAAATTACTAATTTGCTTTCCTTTACACACAAAAAAGCAAACAGTTCTGCTCAAATTATGCTGAAGTTTTTTTTAAATTCTTTCCTAGGAACGCATATATAAATATAAACAATCATATATTATTTCATAAAACAGGTGTGGGTTTAACATGCACATGATATAGTTTCAGGCTGGCATGCAGAATTAATCTGAACACAAAATATTCCAATTAATACACACACAGGCGTAAGAAAAAGTTTTAGATACACTTAAGTCATGTCATATTAGGACTCTAGAAATCTCTATTGATAAGGAACTAATGCAAGAGTGAGCATGACATCAACTAATGGGGAAAGTGTGAAAATAATATTTAAAAATATGACTCATAGACTATAAGTGTAGAGTTTATGTCAAAGAGAAAGATGAACGAGACTTCTGATTGGATTTAGGACAAAATAACCGTGTAGATTGTTTTTAAGGGGGAAAAAAAGAATTAAGAACTTATGTTAACACATGCCTGACAAGTTATTTTTAGAATCTATGCTAAATCAAGCCTGCCATGTGTCCTGGACATATTAGAATAAAGTCTATGGAGATTCTCAGTCATCTAGGTCATGCTTGTCCCAAAGGTGCTTTTAAAGAGGCATGTCAACTCTTGAAATGATCTTAGCTGAAGCCAAACTTTACTTTGTTTCATTTCTAAGTTGCCATGCATATGGGGAGGGGGGGAAATGATGTGAGGAATGTAGAGTGGTTTTGTCTACAGTGCCAGGCATAACAGCGGTAAGGCTCATGAGAACCAAGGTCAGCTGAATGTGCCCTAGCAATGGCAGGAGGTAGTGATGAGAAGTTCACCGCCTGCTTGGTTGGTTAACAAGAACTGTGACACAAGAGGGGTGGACAATATCTATTCTTTAATTATACCAAAGTGCGGGAATTATTCAGAGTTGGTTTCATATTTGAACGTGCCAATATGATGTACCCAATAAACAGGATCTTTGAGAAAAGCCACAGCCTCAGAGTCTTGAATTGATTGGGAGCATTACTCAGAACCATGACAAGGCAACTGAGGGGGAGGGATACAACACCATCTATCTCCAGTCTACAACACAGTCCTTTCAACTGTTCCAAGAAGGCTCCACACCCATTTGCACTACTCAGGTAACACTGATGACACAGATAAACCTCCAGGTAGCTTCAACGACTCGCTAAAAGAATGCAAATGACCAGCTGTCTGCAAGGAATGTAAGTCCTTCCATCTCCAACCATCTAGTCAGAGCTGAAGAAGCTTCTTGGATGAGAAGCGAAACATCGTCAAAGAAAAACAAGGAAGTCCAGTTGCCTCTTGAAAAAGCACCTTTGGGACGATTAGAATAAAGTATTAGTATGGACATTTTGGTGAAGATGATTGACCCAATTAATTTACTAATCATACATTCTGATTCTCTTAACAGTGTTCTGACTCATGGAATTTTGAGGTGCAAATGTTTCCCAATGGAGAGGACCAGGAGACAGTATCCAAAGTAATATTTTAAAAGCAACAAATGCAACATGAAGAAGTGAGAAAACAGCTTGCATTGAAAAGAATGGCAGGTTCCTGCTATTTCATTATTATTAAAAATGAAGGCAGAAAGTGAAATGGAAGGATTTTTCTGGGCATGTGATGAATCATACAAGCAAGAGTGAGCAACAGATGATCCCATGTTCTAAGTCAGGATTTTGCTTTTCACCAGAATTCACAGCAATTAGCTCCCTTCAGTAAAATAATTGGCTTTGTTCCTGGTTATAAAGGAAGCAATGAACACTTTACTCTGACTTTAAGACTGGATTTATCCCTCTACTAATGCACAGTAAGGATGAAAAGAAATGGAATACCTGAAACTATGCCAAGAATCTTCATCCTGACAGAAATACTAGCAAGTAAATGCCTGGTTGGAAGTGGAGTTCTTGTGTACAGCTTACACACACAGAGGACATGGATCACACTATCAATCTGAACTGGACATGTGAGCCTTAAATGCCAGATCCTTTTAAAGCTTGTGATCTGCTTGACTTGTATACTAATTTATGCCGTACTCAGTAAAAGAAGTGAAATGAGAGCTTTTTTCAGGGTGAAGAGGAAAAGATGACAAAAACCCTCTGCTAAAATAATGACTTACTTGGTATTATTTCTTTTCTTTTCTTTCTTATTATTTCATTAAGTCTTAGCAGTGATTCTCCTTATATTTTCAAGCCTTTTCCAGCACTAGTCCTCAAGTCACCATCATTTAGTTAACATGGATATTATCAAAAGAACCAGAGGAACCACGGGGGCCCAGTGGTTAGAATGCAGTATTGCAGGCTAACTCTGCCCATACCCTGGAGTTCGATCCTGACAGGGTTCAAAGTTGACTCAGCTTTCCATCCTTCTGAGGTTGATAAAATGAGGACCCGGATTATTGGGGGCAATATGCTGACATCTGTAAATAGCTGAGAGAATGCTGTAAAGCACTATGGAGCAGTGTACAAGTCTAAATACTATCCTATTATCATCAAACTATATTTAGGAGCAAGCTATACTCATAACTTTCCTCTTTTAATCCGAATATTATATGATCAAACTGATATTTTATTTATTTAAAAGAATCATATGGCTACCCATATCTTATAAAACTCTGGATGGCTCACATAAATAATAAAACCACAAACAATAAGCAAGAAAACCAGTCGCCTGACTTCTCATTTCCATACACCAAGTCTATACATTTCTGGGGCTCCAACCTTACTCTATCAGTGCCGGGGGAAAAAGCAAATCTGTTTTTTGGAAAGCTAAAAGTGTGGGCCTGCCAGACTCCAAGGGGGAGGGTATTCCACAGGATATGGTCTGCTACAGAAAAGACACATTTCCTAGGCCTGACTAGATGGTAATATTTAACGAAAGGAATCTATAGTAGGTTTACACAATCTGGTGGAATGGTCAGATATCCTCAGGGAGAGGCAGTCCTACAAATAATCTGGCCCTGTGCCAGGTAATAACCAGCATCTTGAATCCCAATGAGAAGTAACCAAGATGTGACTAATCCAGAAATGGTACCATTTATTTATTTGTGACCCATCTCAGCTCAGGGCAACTCTGGACAGCGTATAATATTAAAAGGGAGACACATAGGCGGAGTGGGGATCTGAATCAACTATTAGTTCATTAACCACTTCCAGCATGATATTCCCCCATTAGGGCCCCAGGCCAACAGACAGAGCCAGATCTTCAGGCTCTTGCAGAAGGTTAGGAGGACGGAGCCAATCTGACCTCAAGGGGGGCAAGATGTTCCAAAGATCCCAGGGGCCATGACAGAGAAGGCTCTTCTCTTGGACCCTGCCAACGGGAATTCCTTGACTGACAAGATCTGCAGCATGCCACCTCTGCTGACATGGCTGGGGCGGGCCTGTCCCCTAGGGATGAGACTGTTCTTCAAATAACCTGAACCTATGCCATGCAGGGCTATATAAGTAATAACCAATAGCTATTGGCTGTTGGAATTGCACTTGGAAGCAGACCATTTGTCAATGCAAAAGACTCTCACCACCACTGCACTCTGTACCAGTTGAAGGTTCTGAATGCTCTTCAAGGGAAACTCCATGTAAAGCACATTGCAATAGTCCATGTAGAGCACACTGAATGAGTGCAGGGAATTCCTGATCCAGTAGCCAGTGTTCTCTACTTTGCATCCGATGTTTTAAATGAATTAGAAGTCTGGTGCCCAAAAATGGAAATATTTCTGTTACTTTGACAATTAAATGATGCTGCATGTGAAATACGGGTTTAAAAATAAGAAATAATGATCACTGTGTAACAGGTGGTGATTTTTTTAAGCCTCTGTCCACAAAGCCTATTTCCTGTTCAACATCTTGAAAAGATTATAAACTAAAAAAAAACAAAACAAAAACCCAATACCAAAAAACTACAACGAGGATCTGCATTAATCTCCACCCAAACATTTTCTTATTAAAGATTTAAGCCGGGTTTTAGCAGCTACCAAACGTTGACCCTCTCAGGAATATATTTTCTGAAAAAACAGTTTTTGTTAATTCATGCCATTTTAGGTCTTGCCCTTTTTAAAAAAGAAACAAAATACCACAAGGTTTGGAAAAGAGCCTCTTTCAAGTTTGTCCAAAATCATGGGGTCAAATTCAAAACAATTTAGGAATTCAAAACTTGTTTTCCCCGATTGACTAGTAACCTCATAAATAAAAATAACATTTTAAGAGAATACCCTGAAATTTCCATTAGATTACCGAATTGGAAATAACCATTCTGATATTTTTAGCAGCGTGGGCATACTGCCACATAACTGTATTTTCAGGTAAAGGATAAACTCAATATCCATCCTGCAAATCATTCTTGGACAAATGATGAACCATTGGTCAAACTAGAGTAGACCAGTCATGAAGACCTCAGAAAAATTATTTGGATGCTGTGATGTGTCTATGCATATAAAGATCAGAGTAATGGTAGCAATAGTAGCCACCTGGAGTCATTTCATTACGAGATGGGCAGCAAATAAATTTAATAAATAAATGAAATAGTATTCTCCATGAAACTGATGTAACTGAACGGTGATGTCTAACTTAATTATCCAATTATCCAGAGGTTTCGTCACACTGCTGCTTCTGCTGCCTTGGACCAATGTGAAAACATTGGGAAAGATTCATTTTCTGAAAGATTCTAGAGAGTTGGAAACCTATTTTCTCTCCCTTGCATTTAATTGATTACACCACAGTAAATTCTAGGAAAATACCCATTAGGTTATGTTATGCTTTACTGTAAATCTGCCTTTTGAGATAAGGTCATTTTCTGTGAATATAAGTCAGCATTTTATACACAAAATATAACTACTTACTACAGGGAGTATTCCGATAGCTCACAAGCTGTGGAAATGACATAACAGCAGACATCATGGGCTGATCATTTTGATCTGATTCTTCTTCAACAATCTGGTCAGCCCAAATTACAGCTTTCTCTCTGCGAATGAGCTGTTTTAACTCCCTGAAATCATCCTCAATGACACCATTGGCTAACTTCATCCCTTTTAAAGCAATATACTGTTTTATTAAAATTGGAAGCGAAAAATTCAGGATTCTGTAACAAGAAGAAGAAAATTGTAAGTATCTTAAAAACATCTGAGGTGACAGCACATTAATTTTATTTAATTATAATAAAAATATGCACACATACAATTAAAATGAAATACAAATATTCAGGAGGAAAAGATACAAATGATTTCAACTGTTGGGTATTTTGATGAGATCTCCTTCCTTCCTCTTCCTCCCTCACTCCTTGGCAGCTGCCTAAATCAATAGTAATTATTTTCCAGCAAAAATTCTCATAGAGTTCTCTTTAGCAAGATTTATTGAGTTGGATGGAATGAGGTTACAAAAATGTCAGCAGCCAAACTGTTTTCAATTTAGAACCAATAGACTGCTGTGTACATTAGTGTAGTTGTTTTCTGTTACTCTAACAGCTCTTTGATGAAGTGGCAAGGAGGTTGGTTTCTTCACTAACTGTTTGCAGCTGGTCACTTGCACATTGTCTCTTGAATCGCTATCAGTTTCAGAATCAACTCTTATACAATGTTTCATAGGTTAATCACCTGCAGCTGCTTCTTGTTCATGGGACATATCTTTCTGTGGGACTCTCTCGTTTGCCAGAATATATGTTCTTTGATCATCCTACTAAGAAAAAACTTTGGAGCCAAACAAAACCAGGTTTAAGCTATTGCATGGGTCACCTGCAAAACCCATTTTATTTTTTTCTGAAGTAATTCCAGGAAAGGGCTAAAGTTATGCCTTCTTTGGAATTAGTTCCAGAATTGTTAAAAGAAATAGAAAAGTTCAGAAGCTTTGACTTTCTTCATATTAATGTATGCTGGAAAACGTGTATCACAGTATAGATCAAGTATACTTCTTTCTTGCAAAAGGCTACTTTTGGTCTTTTATGGCATTTTAAAGTTTCTGATTAAAAAGTAGGTGAAATATTAACTATTTTTACTTGTTTTCTGGAAAATAAATTATTATTTTCAAATGATTTTCAAATTATTAGAGATTATAAGATTTTGATGGGTATTTTTAAAAATTATTTGAACATTAAATTAACTCCAACTAATTATATTTTATTATCTTAAATTCCTCTTTCCATTACTTTTTTTCCCCATTACACATACAGTATAAATCCCATCTAAGAAGCATATCCAAAGGCAAACATAGAAGTTTACTCCAGTTTAAGACAATGATTATTTTCCTGCTTGCATATTTACATCATTTTCTCAATACAGTGGTACTTTCGTACTCGTCGCTAACCCGTTCCACTAAAAGTGACAAGTACTGAGCAAACCATGTGACTTAACCACGTGAGCCTTTATTTAGGCCGGAAGAATTAAGAGAGTCACGTGGCAATCAACGCCAGCAAGTTCTACCTTGCGCATCGAACATCGGCAGAAAGATGAGTACTGGGACAAGATTTCCGTTTCAAAACATGTCAAGTACCAAATTGAATGAGTTTTGAAGCAGTCAAGTACTGAGGTATGACTGTACAATAATTGAAAGTACAAGTTCCAAGTCACAGTAAGTCTCATGTGACAGTAATACACAGCCATATAGCATTGTTTAATATGTTGGGCATGATTTTTATACTACATGCAAAAGAATTTGGCCTCATGAGTATTTAGGTGGGGCAAAAATGTTCTGTATCGGATGCTTTTAATTTTCTAAAAGGAAAATAAGATTGACTCCATTTATAGCTTTTGCAGCAAACTATCCAAATGATCCATTACCATTTTAAATACAAGTTAATATAATTACTGATTATATGGACATCAAAAATAATTTTTAAATAGAAAATATATTTAAATGAGACATTTTTACTATAGACTTACTTTTCTGTCTGCTTATAATGGTGTTCTTGCTGGGATGCTATTGTTTTCATGTATTCAATTTGCGTTTTCAAATCCTGAATTTCCAATTTCAAGTGACAACACTCCAGATCTCTATGTAGATCCTTCAAAATTTTAAAATTGAAATCAAAATTATGCATTATACAACTGAAAAGTATAAAAATACAACTTTTGTAAGAACAATGCAAGTCATTTATTTCAACAAAGAGTATGACCCCAGGGTTATACAGCGCGTGATCAAAAGTCCAGAAGGCAGCTGAGACCTTGTGGTTGAAGCTCTGTGACATAAAAAACAAGCACAGGATCAACCATATGGTTGTGGCTGCCATCTGGACTTTCATGACCATACCATAGGAGACATCTCTATATAATTCAAAACCTTATTATATAATAAGGAAAGTTGTGCAATGTTATACAGTACAATAGTAGAACATCTTAATTTAGGAGAAACCAGGCAAGTCCTATATGAGGCGAAAGCCAGATAATATCATGATTTTTTTTGGACAATTCACATCATTTTCAGCCAAACTAGTCAATGGCAAAGAAACAATGGTGGATATTAGTTGCTTAAATTTGGTTAAAGCTAAAAACTATGAGGACAATTGAATTAACATGTTTAAAGATAAAAATGCAAAAAAGAAGCCCTCTCTTGGGACGAAGACCATCTTAAGTCTTGGATTATTGTCAAGAAAATGAGTGTAAACTGATGAAATAAAGGAAGGCCAAGAGAGTAGACAAAAATGAAAACCCTGTCCATGTGCTAATGCCTAGAAACCATCCAGACAAAGGCAAGAGGAAATACTGGCTCTGATGGTAGAAAATTATGAAAAAATATTGGAGAACTTCCTTTGGTATAAGGTCTTTTTCGGTTAAAATAAATATCATTACCACATGAATGAAAGTAAATGAACATGTCCGAGGATAATGTTGCAGGATCCAATCTGGATTGGTCATCAGGACCAGAGGTTTAGTCTTCAGAGCTTTCGAACTTGTGCTGGAGTTCATCCTCAGGGAACTTTTCTCTACCAGAATGAAGAGAGAAATTTCCAGTAGAAACAAGCTCCCTGGTGACCAATCCAGATGGGATCCTACATTATTATCACATATTGATTTATAAGCCCTCTAATTGTGAGGGATATCAAAATGGCATATAGTTAAAAAAAAACTACATCCTAAGAACCATAAAAATAAACCCATAAAAGACAAAAAGAACAGAACTACAGAATCAAAATATTCCTTCAGTAATGCACGTTCTGATTTTCACCCTGGCCCAGGTCTGCTCAAAAACTCTTAGATTTTTTTTTTTTGGGGGGGGGGAGTGGGGATAGGTCTGTTCAGATTCGGGAGAGGGGAAGATGTCTGTTCCTGAGGGCAGGACAATCATGCATACAATAAGACTATACTTTAGAATTTTTAGCATTTAAAAAATCATAACTATTGTGCTTTCTATTTATTAGCATGCTTCTAGATGTTGAAAACCGTTGACCAGTTAAGAAGTGGCAAAATGCATAACCTTCATTAAAGACTATTATATGGGAAATATTGTTTCAAGAATGCAACTTGTTTCTTTTTTTCTTATATTTTATACTTCGGCTTTTCTTCAGATTGCACACATCTTTTACCTTTCCATGAATAGCAAATGTTAGCAGTTTATTGTAAGAGTCCACTATATGCCTGGTTTGCATGATATATGAAGCCAATTGAGAACCACTCAAGGAGAGAAGCTATCCCATGCTTTCATTTCTTTCCTTTATTTGGTTAATGAATAACATTCCCAAGTTTCCATTAAGACCTTCTGCTAAAGTAGGCACAAGTAGGCAAACCTATGACTTGTGGGCCACATCTGGCTTCTAGTTGTAATAAGTTAACTAACCTTGAAGAACAGGAAGAACTACAACCAAGACTTGATTCTCCCTAGTTCTCACAAAGATAAAGAGTACGATGGGGTGGAGAGGCACATTCATATTTGTAAGATTCTATTACTTAATCTTAAAATAAAAACAGAATTAGTATTCATGACATTGGTTTCCTACTCTGGTTTACCTTGGAGAACTGACATCAATCTTGCAAATCTCCTCCTGCACTTCCATTAACTTTGTGAGAACTAGGGAGAGACAAGTCTGAGATGCTTTTTCAAATTACATTTCTGCTGCTGACGCAAATTTCTTTTATCTAACTGTTCTCTTAATTACAGCTTTCCTCTTGTTCCTCAAGGTTATTCCTACTGTCCAGTACATTAACCTGCAGTCTGCCCAACCACTTCCGTGCTAACATTCAGGAGGAAAGGTCCCCTTTCTCCATTATAACAGTTAGTACTTTTGGAGAAGGGTGGGAGAGGCAAATTAAAGAAGCAAACAGAAGCCCTTAATTTTTGCAATGTTTATTATTGCCATTTTCACCTTTGTATTCCAAACTGCTAAGACCTAAAGGAAAGAATATTTCAGTCCCAAAAGCCAGTCATCATTAGAGTGGCTACATTTTGTTTTAGTGCAAATCAGCCCATAGTCAAACTGTTATTCAATCAAGTTCAAAACTATCCTAATGCAAACTTTTCAAATAGCTAAACAAAACAGTATTTTACTGAATGTTCATAATTATGATAACACAGCATTTTGTTTTTACTGCATCACAAGCACACACATACACACAAAACTGAGTATCTGCAAAAGTATAAGTCATAGTTAACTAAAACAGCTACTGTTTTGAATAACCGGTGAAATATTCAGTGCCATATTGAAAGCCAGATTCTAGTAACTTTGACTCAAAAGATCTTGCCTTATTTTCTGTAATTTATATTCCTCTCCTGTTTGTTTTCTTTCAGATTTATTTTCAAAACCAAACTCTTGAATTATAGACCAGTATATAAGAAACACCATTTTATCTTCAATTAAGCAGTAAATTTCAGTGTGCTGCCCACGCACCCACCCCAAGTTTGCATATTTCGTTATTTCTAAACAGACACCGTTAGAAGTCAAATGCATTGGACTTTCATGGAAAAGAGTTATTGGCATGTAGAGAAGAATGCAGAGAGAATTCCTACATTCAAAATGCATTGCTTTCCAATCATGAAACCAGGAGTTCTTTACTTTGATGGCTATTTCAAGATTCTGTTGAATAGAATTCATTCAGATTCTATTCACATGTTACAAAAATAAGGATAAGCTCAATACATGAATCAGTGGCGTAGCTTTGCCTGTGGGCATTGTATATAAGATATAGGCACAGACGGGAAGGTTTGGTCTAACATGATAAATAAAAAGTCACAATGACTAAACATTGTTTAATACAGGATGGACTGCAATTTTATTTCATTAATTTGACCTCATTGGAAGCTTATTTCATTATGTCAAATATAATAAATGCTCATAATCTACAGCCAAATATCCATGTTAAAAAATGCCTTATCCAAAACACCAGCATTACTTCAATCTGCTTATCAATGGGATTTGTTCCAATGCTCTGACTTTTCTTGTCCCTAATTAGTGATTCATATAATAGTAGACTCTTTTAAACTTAAAAATATAAAATAAAATCACTTAGAATAAAAAAAATACAGTATACAGTTGGAAGATGTCATTGTATCCTACCTCCCGCCCCTTTGCAGGATGTTATTACAGAATTACTATTGAAACCCATATGTATTATAAGCAGAGTTACTCTGTACGATAATAAAAAAATATCAAATTCTGACAGTAAACTTGTCTAACTCAGCATTGCAAGAATCCTCAGGATAAGTAAATACAGCTGTGATTAGAGTCAGTCATGGAAGCCTATGATTGTTTATAACTAATGGTTTACATCCAATTTATAAGTGGAAAAATGCTTGCTTTCTATGGTTGTTAAGAGGTTGATTTTCTCCCGTTGAAAAATATATGCAGTGCAGGATAAAGATCAGCTAAGTTTGGTTAATATTACACCTTCTCTTAATATTGTTAATAGTTATTTTATACTGTTATTTCTGATAGGTACAGGAATGTTGTTTATACTGATCTATGATGTCGTTCTTGACAGGAGCATTTTGGTGATGCCGATGGTGTTTCCAGATTTATTATGCATGTTTGATTATTATATATTTAATAAATCACTATGTATGGAGTATGTATGGAGTTGGCAGGATATACATTCTATAAATACCTTACTGCTGAAACACAATAAATCAAAAGAATGAAGCAGCTTACTGGAGGAATATGACCATCTTGACCCAGGAGGCGCATTTCATTCTCCAACCTATGCAACCAATTTGTGTTGTCCTCAAAACTTTTAGCTTCCTCTTCTTTTTTCTTTTCTAGATGCAAACGGCGACTTTTAAGTAAAGCAAGCCGGTGATCAAGTCTGCCAGTCGCCTATAATATAAGAAATGTAGCGGGTTACCACTGTAAACAAACAGAGCAATAGCAAATTGCAATCTGCATATAAACTGCTTGATCTTTATTGTTTTTTCAGATAATACATTTTATCTGATCAAAATAAAAATATTAATATAATTTTAAAAAACAAGGAGACAAAAATCTTTGCATGTATACCCAATAAAAACCAGCAGCTCGACCGTAAGCCCCTCTCTTTTTTCCTTTGCAGTTATTGAAGACTTGCTATTAAATGAAATTAAATAAGAGCAGCAAATTGCTAAGAGGATTGAATTGCAGAATAGCACACAGTAAAAATGCAGTTTGACTTGGGGGATACCTTTCGAGAAAGACCCACAGACAGAGAAAGATACTGAGAGTTTAAATGAGAGACAAAAGAGAGAGAGAGAGAAAGTGAGTTTTTTTCCCCCCAGGCTCAGTTCTGCAGACTTAAATGGGTTTTGTGAGGACAGCAGGTTAAAAGGGGAAAAAAGTAGTCAAATACACGCAATCTCCCCCCCACAATTCCTGTCTGGATGTGGCTTTTCTCTTCTCAGTGGCGACAGCTAGTCCTCATTTAGTGACAGTTCACAGTTCCATTGAGGATGAGAAAGAAACTTTTGTGACCAGTCCTCCCATTTACAACCTTTGCAGGTTTGTAAACAAGAGGAAAGCTGAAGTAAATGTGTAAACAAAGTAGCGGTTCTACTCAGTGACTGATTTGCTTAACAGCCAAGTTGCCTGCCCCAATTATGTTTGTTACAGTAAATGAGGGCTGTCTGTATATTGTCACCAACATTTGCAAGGGCTCTACTTGAGAGGCTACTCATTGCCTCGCTTTCATCACATGCAAAGAAACAAAACTTGACTCCCTTACTGTCTGCCCTAATAATCTCTGACAAACATTCCTAACTCGAAAGAATGATCACAGTGATCATTTCCACACTGCGGACAGGTCTGCAAGAAGTCTGCTTAACAATGCAGCACTTACCTATGAGTAAATTGTACTGAATTGTGAGGGGATTAATTTAAAAAACAAAAAACAATTGCACTGCTTGACCACACTTCAAATCCCTTTGGTGTAAACATACCTGAAGTAGGCAGGAAGAAGTAGTTTTACACCTAGGCACTCACAATGGGAAAAATCCATGCCATCAATACTCATTCTGATAGATGAATATTACTTTTTATTTTTTTGATTAGACCTAATATTTTCCCCATGTGATTCATTGTCTAAAATCTAGGACAAGTAGCACTGCCAATAGAAATTGGAACAGAAAAAGGAAAGTAGATTGCAATGGTGTTAGTGATGCTTCTCATGAGAGAGGTTTACAGAATTTAAGCTCAATGATCAGTAAGAAACAAAGCTAGGATCAGAAGTTCATCAACTTTGATTTTACATGGACTGGCAAGAAAGACAACCCAAGAGGACTACATGTTGAATGCAAGGAAGCATTGGGAAACAGTAGCCGTAATCTTGTATAATTAGCAAGATATCTGAAATTTTGCTTTAAATTCCAATTTAAAGTTAAAAGTCCAGAGTACTTCAAAAGAAAATGACCAGATGTCCACAAAAAGAAAATAACATTTCATAAATTCTGTGTAACAACAGAATTGCCCAAACATTGATTCGTCTGTTTAAAGCATCTACCTTCCAAATAACTGTAAAATCCAAGTGTATTTTTTCCTACTTTTGAAACATTAATGTTGCAATTATTTTACAGTTTGCTTTTTACACAAACTATCTGTATGGATGTTTATATGAATGACCTCCTTTACCTAATAAATAAAAAAGAAAAATGTGATAAGAAAGAAAAATGTTATATGGGTACAGCAAGCGGCGCCCTGATTCAGAATATACTTTAGAGTGGGGTGTCTATGGAGATTCTCAGTCATCCAGGTCAGTTGTCCCAAAGGTGCTTTGTCAAGAGGCAACTGGACTTTCTGGTATTTCTTTTAAGACATTTCGCTTCTCGTCCAAGAAGCTTCTTCAGCTCTGACTGGATGATGGGGAATGGAAGAATTTATACTCTTTGCAGACAGCTGGTCATTTGCATTCTTTTAAAGTCGTTGAGAATACCTGGAGGTTTATCTGTGTTGTCAGGGTCACCTGAGCAGTGCAAATGGGTGTGGAGCCTTCTTGGAACTGTTGAAAGGACTGTGTTATAGACTGGAGATAGATGATGTTGTTCAAACTAGCTGTCCTCTCTGTCCAAAATGTGGACTTTGCTGTTTTCGAAAAAGTGGCTTTTGTCTTCTAAATGCAGATGGACTGCTGAATCTTGTCCTGATGGGTTTGTTCTCCTATGTTGTGTCATGCATTTATGAAGTGGTCGTTTTGTTTCCCCAATGTACAGATCTGCATATGGCTCACTGGATTGAACTGCATATACCATGTTGCTTAGTTTGTGTCTGGATATTTTATCCTTGGGTGGATAAGCTTCTGCCTTAGTGTATTTTTAGGTTTGAAGTGTGCACATATATTGCATTGGCTGAAGATCTTCCTGAGCTTTTCCGATAATCCTGCAACGTGTGGAATGACAACATTGCTTCGTTTATTGTTCTCTTCTTTGTCTGTTATGGAGGAGCTCCTGCTGAATCTTTTTTTGGGATTTGGGATAGCCACATGTTCTGAGGGGTATTTTTTTATTTTTGTGTTTTTGGAGA
Organism: Ptyas mucosa; assembly: GCA_012654045.1. Lineage (NCBI taxonomy): Eukaryota > Metazoa > Chordata > Lepidosauria > Squamata > Colubridae > Ptyas > Ptyas mucosa. Next base: position 19,110,583 of record WNWU01000001.1, on the reverse strand, counting down.
TGGATCCCTTTGAACCAGTGTTGACTCCTGGCAACTGCCTGGACAACTTTCTGTAGTTTTCTTGGCAAGAATGTTTTGGAACTGGCATCCCATTGCCTGCTTCCTAAAAGCTATGGTGGATCAGTGGTTAGAATGCAATACTGCAGGCTACTTCTGCTGATTGCTGACTGCCAGCAGTTTGGCAGTTCAATTCTCACCAGCTCAAGGTTGATTCAGCCTTCCATCCTTCCAAGGTTGGTACAATGAGGATCCAGATTGTTGGGGGCAATATGCTGACTCTGTAATCCACTTAGAGAAAGCTGTAAAGCACTGTGAAGTGGTATATAAGTCTAACTGCTATTGCTATTGCTGAAAGAGTGCAACAAGCCCAATGTCACCCAGTTAGCTTTGTGCCTAAGGTGGAACTAGAACTCACAGCATCCCAGTTTCCAGCCTGGTGCCTTAACCACTACACCAAACTTTCCAACATTAAATATAGTAACATTTCAAAAACATAGAAAGATAGCAGATCTGTTGTATAAATTGCTTACCTTTTCTAGTCTCTCTGGTGAGCAGGAACATACTATTTCAACTTGTTCATGGCAATGTTTCTGATAATGTGTTTTAAGGCCATTTTCTTTTAGTTGTAAGTCAAGCTTGAGGAACTCTTTCCTGATTTCCTCTCGATTTGCAAACACACACTTCAAAATTTCTTTTAACCTGTCCCAAACATTTATATCAATGAAACCAGTTAAAGAAATAGCACATATTTGGGGAAACAAAGAAATTGCATTACACCTTCTGCTGTTTCTAAAAAAAAGTTTTGGTTAAAACATCATTGGCTAATATCATTGTGATATATAATAAAGTCAGGCAGACACTTGTTTTCTCAGGAGGCATACAATGAAGATCAAGTATTAATTACCACTTTTGACATCTATTCAAGGCTAACAAGCCATTTCTTTTGTAACCTTTCTAACTTAATATTAAGAACCTATTGTCAGCTATTGAGACTTTTTCAAATAATGCTCTACCCAGCCTATGAAGACCATTCAACTTTTTAAAGTTGGAAATTATGGAAGGTATGAAATTGCAAAAGAAAATCCTCAAGTAATGACGTTTTTGAAGATTATAGTCTTAAAGGATTCTCTTCAGGGCTGGATAATATAACTGAAGGTGAATGTGCTATATATCGCACTTTTCCTTCTAAGGAATTACTTTCTTGAAAGTGAAAAAAATGGATAATATTTATACAATTAAAAAAAAATGAAAGAGCAATCTAATTTTCTACTCCAGTGTACACTAAAGTTGTTCCTGCAGCAATCCTGCTGGATGCAAGTAATGGAAGTCTCTAATTTTATTGACGAGTGGGAGTATCTCCTCATTGCATATAATGAAACACATTTGGCCAGGTCATGTAGGGTGTAATGAAAAAAATAATTTACATAATGTACCTTCAGGCTTGCCAACTTGCTCTCTCATTATACCTCATTTGGTTTTTTCCCCAAAATTAAGGTTTCTGACGTTGGTAAACTCCAGCCTTAAAGTTTGGGAGGGAATCTAAAGGGATAATTTAAGCCTGATTTTTCCTTTCTGAGACGGAAATCCAACCAGTGCACTGATCCTTGGAATATTATCCCAGGGCCATAAAACTCCCTTAAAAGATAAACCATGGATTTAAAGATGGGACTACTACACAGTACCATTTGTAAGAAAGCAGAGTACTGGGTATAAAAGTTCTAAGAACTCAAAGCCTAGATTGAGGAAAAAAAACCCCAAACATTTAAGAACTTTGATTTATTACGTTTTAACAGTTCTGTCTTTATTAACTGTTTTTAATGGAAAGGTTAAAGACCCTTTAAGTGGAGTATTAAAATGCTGGTTACCATGGGGAGGTTTTATTGTAAAAACTGAGATGTTTCACACATAATAATTAGTTCCTATGATCCTCCCTTTGGGATTATTTCTATATATGGAGTTACCACAGCTCTAGTTAAAACATGTCAGAAATATACCGTAAGAAAGTAAAATTAATACTTAATGTGTTTATTATTAAAAAAAAGTGACAAAAGTTGCCTCATTATATACAGTTTAACCCACATAATTTTCTAATGTATTTTTATCCTTTTTTAAAAGAAGTTTGATTATTTCTTTAAATAGTAAAATCACCCACGCACAATCTCTATTATGGCATTTTAAAAACTCCCACTTTGAAATAACTATTTTTTAAAAAATTGAAAAAAAATAGACACAAAATGTTGCTGCTAATACAAAATTATGTTTCTATGCCTGGCTAAAAGAAGAATTTTGAATTCTGACTGGTGAAAAAAAAAATCTGAAGAAGTCGCATTTTTAATCCCTCAAAATGCCTGGCCCTGAATTTACTACCTTATTTTCCTTGTGCATTTCTGCTACTATTTTTTCCATTAGAATCTAGAAATTCAAAGGACCTTCTTTTAAAAACACATTTCAGTTACATTTTTCCTCAGAACAGGCTGCAGTAATTAAAGCATATTAAATATTGAAACATTATAATCCATATACAAACAAAAGAAAAGAATACTAGTGTATTAATCAAGTAAACCATTAAAATTATTTTCACCAGAATTAAGTGCAATAGCCTTCTTATAAAGAAAGGTATTTACAATATGATCGAAATTGATAAAAAGGAAAAAAGATAAAAATTCCTTGAAAGGGAGTCCTAAACCCCCAAAATAGAAAAGAGCAACATGTGTGAAGGATCTATAGGATAAGATGGTGCCCCATCTACTCCCAGGGGTAAACAACTTTAAAAATATGGCTTTTAATTAATCCTGGAAATAAACCAGAAACCAATATAACTGTTTAAATAAGGAGTCATATTGGTTCAAATCACTGAAATTGCCAAACTGTTAGTCTCTGGGATAGAGATTCAATCTGTACCATCGAGTGAACATTGGAAATAATGAACTTTATGTTATTAATGCAATCAAGAAAAACAGTGGTAATGGTTGTAATTTGCACAATATAATAAAGCCACGATAGGCAACTACACTGCAGCTTCTTTATGTGATGTGAATTTAGAATTTAGTTTGGTTTATCATATTTAGTGAGTAGCAGCTTGGTATTCTTTCTCCTGCAAACTTGGAAAATGAAGTTTTAGGTAATGATGGAATCACCAATTAGTACTACAGGAATATGGGTTAACATAAGAAGGTAAACAGTGATCTAATGGATTGGACACCTGTCCAAGCAAGTCCAGCAAGTCTGTTATCACAAACTGCCCAGTAGGCTCCTAGTATATGGCTTTCGGAAACAGTCACACACCCATCAAGGCTAATAGCCATTGATCCCACCCATTTTTGAAGCCAGCCAATCTGATAGCCAGCACCACATATCCTGGTATAAGACGAGGCTTCTATTGTATATAATAGCCAGGCACATTACTGTGCTGTTCAGGGACAAAGATCAAAACAAAAGATGCATTTATATGCTTCATTATCCCAGGAAAACATGCAAGTATGAGTTGTATAAAAACTGTACATATAAAAAAAGAAATAATCATAAATACTACCTTGATATTTCAACTTGCTGCTGATTTGTACTTCTTGCTGTATCTTGATTACTGGGAACAGATATTTTCCCCATTTCGTATGCTTTCAGTTTCTCTTTCAGCATTAAAATCTGAAACGGTAAGTAGTTTTATAAAAATGGAGGAACTTGGCACACATTATCTTTTTTAATTTTATATTTGTAAAACAATTTTTAAAGCTTTTATTATTATACTTCTGAAACCCGTTTTTCTTCAATGTTGAGGTACAATAGTTATTTTAATGCATAATAATTAATACTTAATTCTTTATTCCTACATTTTTTAAAAATACTAATAATTAACAACAATAATGGCAGGCATACCTCTTTCTTTTGTTGTTCACAGATCTTAACATATTGGCTTATATGACTATCCAGACTTACAACATTGCTCTTTATCTGTGGAGGGATGGATAAAAAAGTTAGTTTCACCTTCTTTATTAATTGTGATGTAGTTGGTACATTCACCTTTTCTATCAGTGCTTCTTAAAAGTTATTACACAAGCAGTAATTAAAGGAATTATTGGTAAAACTTATCTTAAAACCAGCCAACCGTTAGAAACAAAATGGAAAAAAAAAGCCCAAATACAAGTGGCAAATCCAGTTGCCCACAGGATTGAATAAATTCTTTGGAAAGGCAGAGAATTGCACTGAGTGGGTGATGGAGAAAAAATCAAGTGGAATCTTGAATGTCAAGGAAATATTTGGATGTTATGGTGGAAGGAAAGAATGGACAACCAGGAACGGAAGAACAACTATTAAAAGTAGCTTTTCTAGAGACTCATTGGACAAATTGTTATGAGGAGTGAACTCTTCCTGTTAAGAAGCCCTCTCTCCCAATTTTTCCCTGATTACCAGGGCTATTTAACTAATTTAATTAGACATTATTATTTTACTTGCTTTGAACCTTCTCATATCTGTAAGTCCTTTGGGAATAGAGTGGCACATAAGCTCTAGCAAATAATCGTTACAGGTTGACCGCTGTACTATTTTAAAGTAAGAAGCAAAAAAGATATACTCATCTGTGTGCATAAAAATGTACATAAGTTGCTATTATAAATGAAGAATTTTGAAACTGTTTACTTACTGAGGATTTGATGTCTTTGGCTCGGTTGGCATATTTAAGAGTGTTGTATGTGTCATCAAAGAACAAAGAGGAAGGACTAATAGCAGCTATAATGATAGTGCGACAATTTCCTCCAAGAGAGTCTTTCAGTAAACGAGTAAGCTTACTATTCCGATAGGGAATATGCTGATTCTTTCTCTGGGAAAAAACAAACCAGCACAAGACATGAAGTGTTTAATAGCTTGCTAAGATTACTATAGCTTTAGACCAAGACCTACGTCGAACAGCTGTTCCATATTGCACATTTTGCAGTAGGTGATAAAATCTTTTAAAAAATGGCTTGTTTACAACACCTGGCTGATCCTCACCATTCTGTACTAGATTTTTTCCCTTCTAATTAAATCAAAAGTTAGGAAGTTATATTCCTAAATTCTTGAAATGAAAAATGTTAGGATGGAACCAGTAAGTCCGTCTACTCTTCCAGGAGTCTTCTCTTCCTGGGTCTTTCTATAGTAAAAGTCAACAACAACTACTTCTCTATTTCTTTCCCTATTGTTAATTATAGAGGAAAATTATAGCAGCAATCTGTAATGAATGGAGGACTGAAATGGGTCTACAACACTTTTGTAACAATTGCTGGGCACATCAGCTACAAAGTCATAATTCCAGTTTTCACAGTAGTCCTGATATATTTCCAAGTAGACCCGAATATGTGAAGAATGCTGAACACCCTGTAGCTGTGATATCACTAAACTGCTAGATGTCCATGGGTGCAGGGCAACTGATGCGGTTTACACATAAACACTTCCATGTGAACAGCAACCTCACACTATCAGCATTCTTTGGAAATCACCCAAAGTTGGTTGAAAGATGAATGACTGTATACATTTTAAAAACAAATTCTAGTTTCTAGTTTCCATAGAAATATGCGTGCAAACAAAAGTCCTGTACTGCAGATAACTAAACTGCACTTCACATCAGTAATTCCATCACATGATGTGGGGTGCCCAAAGCTTCTTCAAATATAATTATTAAACAGTCTATAATAATAATTGATAGCAAAATTATTTCTTTAAATCATGATATACATTAGATTTTTCTATTATAATTTTGCATTTTTGTTAATAATTTCTATTAAATCAAGGATTTTATTCTACTGTTGGCAATTTTTATTTCCCTAATTGTTAATAGTTCTATTTCCTCAATTTTGTTAATTCATTCTGTATATGAAAATTTATTTATTTATTTATTTAGATTTATATACCGCCCTTCTCCCCGAGGGGACTCAGGGCGGTGAACAGCCAAAAGTAAAAAACATACATACAAAATTTAAAAGCCAAATTAAACCAAATTAAACAATGGACTATTTAAAAGCCCAATTATAAAATATGTAAACCCCAAATATTAAAATATTTAAATTTTAAAATTTTAAAATTATTTTTACAGAAAAAGGGGAAAAATTAGGCCAGGCCCGCCTGTTGGAACAGAAAAGTTTTTAGCTCACGGCGGAAGGCACGAAGGTCCGGGATCATCCGTATCTGCGGGGGGAGTTCGTTCCAGATAGTGGGTGCCCCCACAGAGAAGGCTCTCCCCCTGGGGGCCGCCAGTCGACATTGTTTGGCTGACGGCACCCGGAGGAGCCCCTCTCTATGGGAGCGTACCGGTCGGTGGGAGGCTATTGGTGATAGTAGGCGGTCCCGCAAGTATCCGGGTCCTAAACCATGAAGCGCTTTAAAGGTGGTAACCAATACCTTGAAGCGCACCCGGAAGACCACCAGGAGCCAGTGCAGCTCGCGCAGGAGAGGAGTAACATGGGAGCGCCACGTCGCTCCCATCACCACCCGCACGGCCTTACTCTGCGCCAGTTGGAGCCTCCGGGTGCTCCTCAAGGGGAGCCCCATGTAGAGACCATTACAATAGTCCAGGCGAGAGGTGACGAGGGCATGAGTGACCGTGTGTAAAGAGTCCCGATCCAGAAAGGGACGCAACTGTCGAATCAGGCGAACCTGATGAAAAATCCTCCCGGTCACGGCCGTCAAATGCTCTTCTAAAGACAGCCGTGAATCCAGGAGGACACCCAAGTTGCGCACCCTCTCTGTCGGGGCCAATGATTCGCCCCCGATAGTCAGCGATGGCACCAGCTGACTATATCGGGATGTCAGAAACCACAGCCACTCGGTCTTGGATGGGTTGAGTCTGAGCCTGTTCCTCCCCATCCAGATCCGCACGGCCTCCAGGCACCGGGACATCATTTCAAGGGCATCGTTGGGGTGGTCTGGGGTGGAGATGTACAGCTGGGTGTCATCCGCGTACTGATGATATCTCACCCCAAAACTACGGATGATCTCACCCAATGGCTTCACATAAATGTTGAACAGGAGGGGCGAGAGGACCGACCCTTGTGGCACCTCACATATGAGGGGCCTCGGAGTCGACCTCTGCCCCCCTGTCAACACCGACTACGACCGGTCGGAGAGAAAGGAGGAGAACCACTGCAACACAGTGCCTCCCACCCCCAACTCTTCCAACCGGTGCAGCATGATACCATGGTCGATGGTATCAAAAGCCGCTGAGAGATCTAACAGGACCAGGACAGAGGAGCACCCTCTGTCCCGAGCCCTCCAGAGATCATCAACCAACGCAACCAATGCCGTTTCCGTGCTGTACCCAGGTCTGAAGCCCGACTGGAACGGATCCAGATACGTCTTTTCATCCAGGTGCTGGGGAAGCTGTTGCGCAACCACACTCTCGACAACCTTTGCCAGAAAGCGAAGGTTGGAGACCGGACAATAATTTACCAACATTGCCGGGTCCAGGGAAGGCTTCTTGAGGAGAGGCCTCACCACCGCTTCTTTCAAGGCGACAGGAAAGTCACCCTCACCCAACGAAGCATTTATAATCCCCTGGAGCCAGCCACGTGTCACCTCCCAGGAAGCCAGTACGAACCAGGAGGGACACGGGTCCAATAAACAGGTGGTCGCGTTCAGCCTGCCCAGAATCCTGTCCACGTCCTCAGGGGTCACAGGATCAAACTCAGTCCAGATAACATTCTCAAGACCTGCCCCTGTCCCTCCCCCTGAGACTACCCAGTCGGAGTCCAGATCTTCCCGAATCTGAGTGATTTTATCATGCAGATACTGAACAAAATCTTTGGCTCTACCCTCCAAGGGGTCCTCCCGCGCTTCCTGGTGTAGCGGGGAGCGGGTCACCCTAAAGAGGGCGGCCGGGCGATTATCTGATGATGCAATAAAAGCAGCAAAATAGTTACATTTAGCTGCTTTTATCGCCACTAAGTAAGTCCTAATATGGGATCTCACTAGAACAGTCATAACAGCATTAATGTATGTTTTGTGAATCTGTCACTAGATTCATTAAAATAAGTTTTAATGGAATATTTTTGTGATTAAACATTAAACTTTTCAGCCTTTACATCCACAATATTTAGAATTTTTGTCATAATGTAGGTAATTAACTGGTTTCAGGCATTCCAACATGAACAACTATATTTACCATAAAGTATCTTAATTTAAAGTTTGTCAAATGACAATAAATTGTCTTACAATAATCCTGTAAATTAAGGAAAATTACTGTATTTTTCAGACTATAAAATGCACCTAGCTTCTGGGGAGGAAAACAAGAAAAAATCTGCCTCTGCCTCCCAGCAATTTGCCTCCGTGAAGCAAACAACCTGGTCAGCTTCAGCACTGCCTGATTTAGCACGAGCGGCTGACTGGCAGTTGGATCGGACTCCCGGAATATTGCCTATCAGCTGTTCCAGGCTGCAGGGATTGTTGCTGCCACCTATCGCCGCCTCTGCGTGTCCCATTTTCAGCCTCTGTGCACCCCATTTTCAGCCTGTTCCAGGTGGCGGGGATAGGTAGAGAGATATCTGACAGCCTGCAGTATATTAGCTTTTATTTTTGGTCATAATTTCTAACTTTAGCATTTTTTTCTCTGAATTGCTTCAATAGCATGCCTTCATTAATAAACATTTTTATTGTTAACAAATATTTTAGACATATGGTACTCCATCTGTGTTGGACTATATCTCTCATCAGCCAGGCCTGGATGTTGGAAACTGAAATCATGGATGTCCAGCTCAGATTCAGAGGGAAAAAATATGGAAGCTTAGTGCCCAGAGGTAGAGACCTAAATCTTGGTATACAACCTAAACCAGTTTCCTTTCCAAAACCTAGGCAGTATGCCAACCAGAACTGCAAGATATAAATTTTAGAGAGAGACAGTGCCATCATGTGGAAGCCCAGCAAGATAAACAGCCTTGAAATGCAGGGCTATCTGGCCCAACTTCTCTGAAGTAATGGGCGCAGGTCAAGCTTAAAGGAACTTGGCCCTCCAAAGTGTGTGTATGTGTATATATAAAATGTTCTGATGAAATTATTAGAAATTATGTACCTATGTACCTGTCTTGCCATTCTGTGGTTTAACAGCCAGACTTACTTGATTACCTTGGACTTTGATTTCTAGTTACCTTCTGTGTCTCCTGACCAATTTGACCTGACTTGATAAATTTGCTACTTTTCTGTAGACTTCTTTTGGGCGGCCTGTTTATGGTGGTGTTAAGATCTGCCTGCCTACACCTCCTAGTAATTCATTTGAAAAATTGACTTAAAACTTAACCTAAAAAAATTTTCCAGACTTGTTTAGACACATTCTTAATTAGCTGTGCCTTAGTACAATATTTACATCATTTAAATCTCTCTCCAGAGACTGCTTTTATCATTTTTATTTTATTTTTAAAGAATTTCATCATTAAAACAGCCACATTATTATAATGCTGCCTATTACTTCATTTTGTATTTTTCTCAGCAAAGGGCATGAACAGCCAGGAACAATTTAAAAGCAACTGGGAAAAGAGTGGGTTGCTTTAACAAGTTTAATAAGTTCAAAAAAAGGTTTCTCCTGCCCCTTTCCTGCTTGTTCCAAAACACTGCTTGCAAAAAGGATATACTCAGGTTTGCCTTACCTCAAAAATGTGAATTACCAGTAATAGAAAAATTAGAATTATAAATAAAATTGCAACAAGATTCATTGTGAGAGAGGCAATGTGAGTGAATATTTGTATGCTAGATTGTTGGGGGCATCTTGTGTCCGCATATGTTGGCATAAAGAAAACCTCTGGCCCAGATTTCCAATGCAAGCATAGAATCAACCTTCTTTCTCTTTGCAAATATGTGACAATCAGGATGTATGTCTGGTAAAACTTGTGTGCGGTTTGGAAGTAATTTGGGGAGTTCCTTCCAGGACATGGGAGAATGTCCTTTTAGTTGTCATCCTATGCTAGTTATTTTTCAGTTCAGCCTTCTCAACTAAATAAAAAACGATATCACATTTCCACATACAATAATGCTAGATATGTCATTAGTTCTCTGTTTGAATAGGCATAACGAAACTCCACTGTCGAAAGTAGGACTCATGCCTAGACCCTCTCTACTATGCAGCATGCAAACAACTACAACCCCAGTGAATAAAGTCACATAGGATTGTGCAGCTCACCACATACTGACCAATGTGAAATCTAATAGAAACATTGCTGGGGATTGGAAGGAAGTTATTACTGACCTTTGGGTCTGCGAGGGCATTAATAACATTGCCAAGAGCAAGCAGTGACCGATTTATATTTGCTCCTTCTCTTAAGACAGCTCCTTTGGCCTTTGTGGTACTGGCACGTTCGGATCCTGCCAGGTCAATGAGACACATTTTGGCAATACGGACATTTTGGCTGATACTTGCAGTTTTATCTTGTTGCCTTAAATAAATCTAAAAACAAAAACAAAAACAAAACAAACCCAGGAGAAAAAGCAATTTAGCAAGGTTCCAAATATAGGCAGTCCTTGACTTACAATGGTTCATTTAGTGACTGTTCGAAATTACACCAGCACTGAAAAAGGTGACTTATGACCGTTTTTCACACTTGTGACTGTTGCAGCATCCCATGGTCACATGATCAAAATTCAGAAGCTTTGCAACTGACTCATATTTATGTCTTGTGGCGACCTTCTGAGAAGCAAAATCAATGGGGAATCCAGATTCTCTTAACAACCATGCTAGTAACTTAACAACTTAACAACTATGGCAAAAAAGATCGCAAACTGAGGCAAAACTCACTTAACAATTGTCTCACTTAGCAACAGAAATTTTGGGCTCTATTGTAGTTGTAATACATGTAATTAGAGGACTACCTGCAATAACATATACATCAATTTAGTAGGCAGAAATTACAGATTACTGCACACACACTTAAGCTTTTCTTGATCCAAGAGTTGGGGGTCTGGTGTTATATAATCATTCAAAGATTGAGAGATGTAAGTGTTTAAAAGAATTAAGATTCATGTTAGATGATATTCCTGAGATTAAATCCTTTTGGAAAATGAACTTTATTAAATTTTCTTGCGTTTTTGTCTCATGTGCCACTCATGACTACCCAATACAATTAAATGCAGCATGCTGTACTATAAAATCACGAGTTAAAGTTGGACAGCACATTTGGAAAGCTTGCTTTTTTTATTGTGACATTTTCTTGGAAAGCCTTTTGGCTCCAATCTTGCGGACTAGGATTCCCAAGCAATGAGAGCGACTGAAATCAATGGGAATTTTACAGGAATAAATGTGCATAGAATCCAGCTGCTTTTAACTCAAACCATACTTATTAAAAGTAATGGACAGGGGGAAAATCATTTTGCGAAATCATGTTGCTCTAATGTCAGTACATGAGACATTTATTTTTACAAGCAGCTCCAACACTTCAATAGAAAGTTCTTCTCTTGAAGGCTATTTAGTACAAAGGATTTAAAGCAGGCACTGTATGTCTGCAAGCTGGAACTTTCTTCCCAATACAAAGCTATTATGAATGGCATACCATAATCTGAGAGTTCTTTCTATCTTTTACACAAAGCATCAAAGGTTATCTAAGATCCTCAGACACCTTATCTACCGTTTCATCTTACCTGAAAGACAGCATGGGACCGAGATGAAGAGGCATTCACATCAGTAGGATGTTGTGTTCTGTTTTTGTTTCCATAATCCAACATTTGCAAGATCTCGTCTGCAGATTTGGGCTACCAAGGATTGAGGAAAAGATCCAGTGAAATTAGTAAATCTTTATATGATTTAAATCACAGAGTTTTATTATCAAAAGTTTCCAATAATAATTTTAAACTTTTTAATTTAGTCTCCAGTTGCCATTTTAGGGGATGAATACTACAAAGGAAGTAAGCTTTTCTTAGTGTACCACAAACATCAATATCTGCCCAAAGATGATGTGCAAAAATAATTTGCATAATATTTGAAGGGAACAGACAGGAAAAAAAAACATAGTTTCCTCCAATATCAGATTTTTGGCTATCACAGACTAATACAGCTCCAGTCCTGTATCGACTGTTTAAAACCAGTAACTCATTCTGATTAGCTAGGTGTTTACATCAGATCAATGGTTGCCTATAATTCATCTTAAAGCAGATGAATAATAAGAACATTCAAAGTTCCAGAATTAAACATTTACAGAGGACAAAAACATACAAAATAAATCATAAAAAATAATTATGTCAATTCATAGCAAGGATAACAGCAAAAAGTAAGTTTCTCATTCCAGTGTCTCAAATTTACAGTATTGATTTAGTGTTCTATTTTCAGAAGAATCTATCATATCCACTCCCTAAAAAGCAGAAGCAAAATTTGACATGATCAGCATACATTCACTAGTGGAGGCCAAGGAAGAAAAGTCTAACTCTTTTCATTGGAGAAAAGGTGTTTTGGAATAAACCTGACCTTCTCATTTCTGTTGAAGTAATATCACCTATGCAACTGAGTCTTCAGTCTGGTTTCCAACTTTCTCCCGAAAAATTATTTTCTTCAAAAAAATCTGCCCATCTTAACTCTGCTATACATATTCATATTGTTGCTTTCTGTTCCATAGAAAATTTCTGTCACTAGAAGACCAACTTTCTGAGGAAGGCACCATTTTTTATTCCTGAACTATTTTCAAGTATCTTTTTTGTCTCCTAGGACCTACGCACAAAATGACCACCAAATTTATTGTCAATAAAGGGGGTGGTGGTGGTGGTGGTTTAGAAAGGGGGGGGGGGGGAAGAGGTCTTGTCAGCTTGATTTCTAACAGCTATGTGGACAAGTCCTTTCAGTCCTTTCTAGGTGGCTAGAACTGTCTCCTGGTCTCTAGCCTGGTGCATTATAGGCTTTCTGTCTAAACCAAATAGTATGCAAAAGCTTTGGAGGTACATGGAAGTGGGCATCGTATGGCTTGGCAATACCCTGAAGGGACTTTGATGGATTGACCAGTCATCACACCACCAAAACCTGGCTTCTCCAATTCTATCAGAAATTGCCAATTGCAATTGTCAGATTTCTGAAAAATCCAGTATGGTTGTTTTGTTTTTGTGAAGGGATAAAAATGCCCAAACAGCCTGAAACATCTTTGATTGGGTTGGAAAAAATAAGTGTAAATGTTTGGAACTGGACATACCTTTGAATCTAGGTACTTTCCAAATCTTCCCTACATTGCATGAAGGCAAAAATAGCTTATTTCTACACTATAGTCCATTAAAATCAACAGCTGTACACCTGGTATTCTTTTAAGAACTCAAGATGGTTAAACATTAGAATTGTATAACCCATCCTCAATTTTTTGCATATCAAATTGTTGGAAGAAATGTCCATCTGGGTTCAGTTCCAAGTAGGGAGAAAGACACTGGAAACATGGAGACTGTTTGGAAAGATGGTTTAATGGTGGACAGGACCACATGGTTTGAAGTCCTGGGTAGCTGACCACATGGAGTGGAGGGTAAGATATATTTATACCCTCTCTTGGGCTTTGAACTTGCTTCCTGTTCCTGTGAAAGAAATGTATTTTGATTGGTTGCCAGTCTTCCAGGGGGCCATGCAGGGGTAATTTTATAGGTTGTCTTGAGTCCCAGGCTTGGTTGAATCCTGCTGGGTGATGTAATCTTCCCAGGTGCAATGTGGTGAGATGGGTAGAGGGTTAATCCTATTATGTCCTGAGGGTGAAGTCTTTTGTATTGTAGATAAGGTGGCCTAGCCTTTTGTCTTGTAGATAGGTTGGCATCAGTCTTTCTGGGGCTATTAGCAAAGGTAGGGGCTGCTTTCCAAAGCCATGTTTCTCCTTTTCTTATCCAGGGAGGTGTAATATTCTGCCTTTTTAATATTTCCTAGAATATTTCATTCTTCTAGGAGAGGGATGGGTGCTAATTTTCTACAATACCAATTCATCACTTGAGCGTTGTTGCCATTAAAATTAACAATAAAGTGGTAGACCTATTAAAGGTAGACCTTTGGGAATTTGAGTGATATGCAATTGCCTCAGCAGTAGACAAAAATACTCAGAAGACATATTTCTCTGTTGTGAATCCATTGCCAATTTTCTCCAGAGCCCTAATTGTAGAAATTAAGAGGCACAATAGGGTGACAATAGCAGAAAGCAACAGAAACAGAAGGAGCAGCGGCACAGGAGTGGAAAAGAAATGAGGGCAGATAACAAGTATAAACAGAAATATAATAGCAAGTACAATTTAAAGCTGTTCTTGATTACTTAAAAAGTTTAACAACCAAGTTTTGCAATTAATGATTTGATTATAAAAGCCAAACTCTTCAGTTTTCTTTTGTCAGCTCTAAATAATTGCCTTATAGCAACCATTTTGTTAACAGGCCACTTAAAAGTCCATTAGTCTTTTAAGTGTTGTTAGAAGGTATTGTAGTAATTGTTTATTTCCTTCCTCCAAATGCATTGATTACTATTTAAGTAACTTGTGATTTTCGAAACAAATTACACACATGTACAATTTGACTCAGGACATACTTAAATGTGAAGTCTCCTTCAAGCTGAATGTGTTTCTTGCTGATTTTATGGGAACATACATGCAATTTTATTAGATTGCAAGATAGAAGTAGCTTGTCACACTATTCTTATAGGAAGCTTTTTCAAATTCCCTATCTAGACTAAAAACAGTATTTCCAGGAAGTACTAATAGAGCCGAGGACTGCTTTGTTTGGGAGTCCAGGCATAGTCAGGGATAATTTGATCCCCAAATTTCATCGTTGTGTTTATTTTAATCAACCCTGACCCCTTAAGACATATATTGCACATATCCACAAATAAACCAAATATTCATTTTGTGCAAGAATTTTGAAAATGAAACATTGCAAAAGTAAATCAATAAACATCCCCTTCTTTTTTGATCCTTACCCACCTCCACAAAATGAGTTTTATATCAAATATACATTTCATGATCCATTAAGCAGTGGCTTATTTAGACATCGTCTGTTGAAAAAGCTACAATGTTCCCATCATACAAAAACTAAACAATAAAGTGTGGTTCACAATCCACATGTGTTACACAATACATTAATTCCAGAAATATTATGGGTGAATCTAAAGCAGGGGTTTTTTTTAAGATATGGTCCAAGGACTTGTGGAGGTGTCCCTAAAATCTCTGAAGTTTCAAAATCAACATTATTTACCAAATATTGGAGATATTTGTAAAGATTTAAAATGAAGTCACTCTTCTTATTACTTTTTTTAAAAAATATAAGGTTTTCTTGAAAATTATTTTGCTTATGCCAATATTTAATGGGCTTATTATTGTTATTTTTATATCATAGCAATGGTACTTAGTCTTATATACCACTTCACAATGCTTTACAGCCCTTTCTAAGCGGTTTACAGAGTCAGCATATTGCCCACAACAATCTGGGTCCTCATTTTACCAATCTCAGAAGGATGGAAGGCTGAGACAATCTTGAGCAGGTAAAAATCAAACTGCCAAACTGCAGTCAGCAGAAGTAGTTCGCAGTAATGCATTTTAACCACTGTGCCACCATCACTCATAAATATTCTAAAAATGCATCTTTAGTTTTTAATACAGTAAATATTGATAAATATAATCTTTACAAACAAAAGCTCTATTATTTTTAAAAGTGAGAAGGGGTCCTCAGAGCAAAACGTTTTAAGAAGAACTGATCTAAAGTATGACCTTTAATGTCTGTTCCCATTTTGTGGAATCCCCATTCCAACCAAATGTTATTTAACCTTAATTTAAGATGAAGGCTAGCTTTTCTAAATTAATTTGGTTTACTGTCTAACTAGTTTTAATCCTTCTGTTCAACTGATTTTTTAAAAAATCTGTCTATCCATCCATCCATCCTTGTACTTCAAATGTTGGTTGTATTCATTTTTTTTTTAAAAAAATCCTTGTTAGCTGACTTGAATGCTTAATAGAAAAAAATTAAATAACAATAACAAAAAATATAATAATGGCACATACATAGAAATGTCCATACCTGATGCAAGGTTAGCCCATGAACCAAAACTCCTTTTTGAGGATCTTCTCGAACAGCCAATGGTCCTGAATTTACTAATAGGTCACGTATCTGCTCATTGTAGACCTAGGGAAAAATGTCTTTAATTTGGTTTGGATAGCTCTACCACTACATTTGCATTTTAAAATGTGGGAAATGCATAAAAATTGTATAGCACACTTGCAAAGTTAGTGATCTCATGAGGTGGGAGGGGACTTTTATTTCAGCTTTCACGTCAGGAACTAACTAGAGTAACCTCACAAACCATAATTGGAAACCATTGCTTTAGGCTGTTTTCAGTTGTCAAGAACTGAATGCCCACAAATCAAGTTATTCTTAAACTCTGAAAATATGCAGGTCATTGTGTAATACTGAACTGGTTCATCAGTTCCATTATTTGAGTTAATCCTTCCACCCTTGCCTGCAAGCAATATTGGAAAATGTGAGAAATTGTATCTAAATAATACATTTAAATACACTTGTAGTACAGAAGAATCATTTGCAGTACGGAAGAATCCTCTGCCCAGTGAAATAACAATTTAATGTAGTACAGTGTCATACAAGGTAATCTTTAGAAATTGCAACCTATTATAAGAATTTATATGCTTTATATGCTTGATCAGTTTAACAATTAAGATACCAAGCTACATCTGTCCTGGATGACGAATGAGCCAATTCAATACATCTGCACATGCATATTCTGCATGCTACTCAAAATCCCATGCTATAAATTTCATCTACTTTATGTCATACTACTTGTAGTTAGCATTTGACTTTTAGCTAATATTAGAAATATGTCACATAATTCGCAAGAGAGTAGAAGGATATCCTCAAGAGACACCACTGAAAACTGTAAAGGCAACACTACGGGCAGAATAAATCGCATAAAAGGAATTAAAAATAGCAATGCTGTACGTAGGATATTGACAAGATTCCTGGACAGGGGCTAATTCCTTGAAGTGGACTGGAAGTGAATTCTAGAATACTAATCTTAAATAAGTCAGGATCAGCTCATAGATAAGTGAGGCAATCAGTCAAAAATAATAAGGCTCTTTCTGGAAGGTTCTATTTTATTGAAAAAAATTATTGTGCAGAATTTCTTAACTTTTTACCTCAAGATATGAAACTGCAATACTGCAATGCTTCTCTTCTTTCATTCGATCAATAGAATTGTAAAGCTCCATCATAGTCAGGTACATTACTCCAGGGTCTTCAGGGGAACCCAGCATTGTATGAGTCTTCCCAGCTCCAGTTGCACCATAAGCAAGTACTAAATTGTGAAAAAGGACAGGGAAATTTTGAATTGACTGTGACTCATTATCCTGACGTTTGAAGCAAAATATAAGCAACCCATGGCTATTTTTCCCATTTACAAAAATGTGGTTGAGGAAATATGACAGCCAACTATAATTTTATGCAAAAAATAGACTAGCACATCTCTTTAATGAAACAGGTATTTTGAACAGAACTTTATAATGGCTTCTCTTTTCAGAACAGTCAAGAAAGAAGCACAACAAAAGTTTATTGCTCTTAATTACCGTATTTTCCCTCCCTAAAAGAGGGTGGAAATGTTGATGTGTCTTATACACCAAATTCAACCATTTTTGGCCTCTCGAAACCCCACCCCACGCATACCATTTTAGCCAAAAACAGGCCCGTTTTTCGCACAAACAGGGTGCGCAGTTTGGGAGGCCTGCAGAGTGCTCCTGGGGGTTGGGAAGGCAAAAACGCAACATGTGGGGGTTTGGGAGGTGAAAAACGGGCGGTTTTGCCCTCCAAAACCCCCAGCCCCCAGGAGCATTTTGCAGGCCTCCCAAACCCTCTGTGCACCCTGATTTTGCCCTCCCCAGTCCCCAGGAGCAGGCTGCGGGCCTCCCAAACCCTCTACCCGTCCCGTTTTTGCGAAAAACGGGCCCATTTTTCACCTCCCAAATCCCCCACGCATCACGTTTTTGCCTTCCCCGGTCCCCAGGAGTACTCTGCAGGCCTCCCAAACCCTCTGCATGTCCCAGTTTTGCGAAAACCGGGACGCACAGAGTTTGGGAGGCCTGGAGAGTACTCCTGGGGACCGGGGAGGGCAAAAAATTTTTGTTTTTCTTGTTTACCTCTTCAAAATCTTGGTGCGTCTTATACTCCGGTCCATCTTATAGTACAAAAAATACGGTACTTTTGCCAGTATTTAGGCATTTAGAAATGAGATACCAAAAGTTCCCAACTTAATTTTTAAGACGAGGTAGTATTAAAACATACAACAAAATACTTCCAAAGTTTGCCTTATCCCCCAAACTCCTGAAAAGCAGCAAAAATGAAAATGTGGAAGATATAAATTTTGTTAAGAGATTTCTGCAAATGTCAGTGTCGAAAACAAAAAAGGCTACTTTTTCTTTAAATGTACTAGGGTTATTCATGTGGGATTATTATGCATACTGATATCAAATGATTACGAAGGAAAGTTACCTGTGCAATTATAGCCATTTAAAAAACCATCTAGAAATGTTTTGGTGGTGTCTTCAAAGATTTCCAGCTGTGTAGAATGTTCATCAAATATGGCATCAAATACAAATTTTAGATCCTTATTTTGCCTTTTAGTGATATCGCGGTTTGGTAATTTTTTTCCATGAAAGAAACTGACTTCTTCCATTTTGGGATCAAATACCAGTATATGTTTATCAACAACCTGAACCACTTTTTGAAAGTTGCCATCTCTTTCTTTCGGATTTTCAGGACGAACACGGATTACTACTTTAATATGATTGCAGACATTTTCTTCATCTGTAGCAGACATTATAAAATGCAGCTATGTTGCCTCAGGTGTATACCAAGTAAATTCTTCTTCTGTTAATAAGAAAAAAAAGTTTTATCAACAGAGTATCAAATATTAACAGAGTTTAAATTTGATTGGATTGTATCGATTTTTAGAAAATAGAAAATGTGTTGTTTCATGCTTGGAACAAAACTTTCAAAATGCATGTATTTTGTTACATACACAACCTTCAATGCAATTTTGACACTGGTGTTATTGTGGCAGAAATGTTTTGTATGGTTCTACTTAATATTATGCCTTTTAAATTGGCCAATCTCATATTAAGGAGCAACAAACATCTATGACAAATTGTATACCAAATCCTTTTTCATTTTCTAAGTCAGATATTATTACAATTTATACTTATTTTTCCTTTTTCCCTACTCCATGTCTTCCGATCATTGTTGTTCTATGAATTGTTTAAAATACTAGGACTTGGTTCAATGGCTGGAAAGAATACCAAGGGTGTTTCATAGACTCTTGTAGTTCATAACAAAATAGTGATGGGCAAATGAAATGCACACAAACTAATATAGCTCTGTATCCATTTCCTATGACAGTGCCAATAGTCAACCTGAACTAAAGGTATGGATGCATCAATTTAATTTGTTTGGCAAAAATAAGGAGGTTGGAACCACAAATTCTTTCGGCAAGGAGAACATTCCAGTGGGGTTATCACAAAAAAAGGCCTCTTGTTCTGCATACAAGTCAAATAACTGATTATTATTGTTAAAGTGAGGAGACTCTATAGCTCCATTTTGTATGACAGGCCATATGGATTCAAACTGACAGGAGGGAAGTTAAAAAGTAATGATAGAAAGCATTACATCCCAGAAAGAATAGTGGGAGCTTGGAACAAACTTCCAGTGGAGGTAGATCAAAGATCAGTAACTGAATTTAAACATGCTTAGGATAAACAGGTCTAACATCTGATAAAAGTTAAAAAATGAATGAATGAATGAATGAATAAAAGCCAATAAACATTAAAAGAAATTAAAAGAAACAAAAACAAATAAACTTAAAAGGCAAACTTGATGGACCACTTGGTCTTTGTCTGCTGTCAGTTTTCTGTTTCAATGTTTTCTATTCTTACAAGATACTCTTAAATATTCTGGGGCTGCTCTGGACTGGAATTGAAAGGTTAATGGACATATAATATTTTAAATTGGAAGCCAACAGTAACCAATGCAATGATTTTTAAAAATTAGTGAGCATCCTGTTCTAAATAAAATCCAGTCTCCTATATATCTCTCAAAAATAGGTATTCTTGACACCAATGTGACAATCTAAGGTGAGAACAGAATTACATCTATCCAGTATATCTCACTTAGTCTTTAAAACAAACAAAATAAATAGTTGTTTAAACATTATTAACATTGGAATTGTATTTATTATTATTTTGGGGGGAGGGAGCCTGAACTTTAAAATAATTCAGCAAAAATACTTAACATGCCATTATTTCTGTAATATCTTTATATACACACAGCTTTAATAGTTTAACAAAACACTGCTTAGAAAATAACTATTCCTTAATTTGTGTTTTATAATTGTTTTATTGTATTTTTTGCAAAATACCATAAGTATTGAGGAAGTGGGCGGCATTCAACAAGTTATGGTGTAGTTCTTGTGGTCCTAAAAATCATCTTAAATGCTAGATATGGCTTTAAGTTAACCTTAGCAAGAGATTACACACGTCAGGCTATATATATTATAGTGTGGTTTCACTCACACTAGTAATCAAGGGAATAAAATCTTCAATGGAACAATTTTTGAGGACACTTTTCAGATTCTAGTTTGCTAGTCAAATTTATTTACAGAACAGAGCAGCAATTTGCAGGAACGGCGGAAACAGCATAATATTTTAAAGCACCAAAGTGAAGGGAGTCTTCAAGTTGAGTCCAGGAGGCAGCCTGCAAAGTCCCTGCAGTTTTATACCTTTTAAATCTCGAAAGTAAGGCAGGCTTTCTTGCCGCTCACTTGAAGATACCAAAACATTTTGCTATTTCTCCTCTAGCCTATGCGTATACGCTAAAGACAAACGGCTCATTACATTCGAGAGGTACAATTCCACGCCTGCGTATTTAAAAGGCGAACAGTCCTAACTCCCAGGTTAAGTATGTGTAGGCTTCAGAGTTAATAATCTTCGTAAGTAGGCAATTTTTCCCCATTTTACTAGGAATTCCTGCCACGCACCTGCATCTTGCTCCGAAGGTTTAAAAAACATGGCCCATCCGGTGATTGCAACATATCCCTCCCTACTTTAGCAACAGCTTAGGTTTCAGCCACCTTAGCTGATCCGTTATATTTACTGAGAAAGTAGCATTTAGGGCTCATTTAGGTTCATCGGACTTCATTTTCTCGCAAATATATATTACTCACCCAAACCTCGAACGCCCTTTTTATCGACCGCCAGCTTGCTAAGGTGTCGCCGCCGCCCCGCTTCTTTTGTTCAGCAAGTCACCAAATTCAAATACAAGCGGCTTGCAGATCGGTCGCTTCTGATTGGTTTAGGACCAAGAAACGTCATAGTCGCGCTGCTGATAGGACGGGGTATGAATTTTGGTCTAAACAAGGACCCGTCTTTTCACAGCGCACACAAAACAGGCTCGAGCCGTCTTTCGACGAAAGGGAAAAACTAGGCTTCTTGTTTCTATATGGATGGGAAGCTGGAAGGAAGAAGAGGAAGGGGATGTGTTTTCAAAATCGGGGATGGGTCGCTTTAGATTTTTTTTTTTCGTTTTTGTTCAAGGAATCGGGGAGGACAAAGATCACTTTTAGAAGGATTAATAAAGAAGAAGGTGCTGAAGAAGGCGGTTCTTTTGGAGGCGGGGGGGGGGGGGGAGACCAAATGAAAAAGTTGAATGAAACAAGTTTGGGTTGCTGTCATTTCAATGTAATCATTCTGTCTTTTTCATTCGATGGCCAGATCACATAGAACATGGACTTGAGTGTATAAGAAGCAAAGACCAATTTTGTTTAATGTGTTCAAGCGGTATAGTTGACCCCAGTATCCTAATTATAGTGACTCAACAGTACTGCCTGCCTTTCGTGGGAATTCTTCCTAATGCAATTCTGGCCCAACCGTCTCACTGAATTCTTTTTACTCTGCATGTCTCTTTAAGTGTAGATGACTTTAAGCGGCTTCTCTTACGGACTTGAATTGGTTTGCCAGCTAGTGTGCTGAAAGGCGGGGCGTTTCCTCTACTACCGCTTTCTAAATTGAAGCACGTATAGGCTTGCCGATGGATTACGTGCGTTTTCATTTGAAAGCCGATAGCCTTGAAGTTATGAATCTAAGGCTTCTGCAAAGAGTACCGGAATCCAGAGTATGTGTTGTGTGGCAGACACGTGCTCAATCTGAAGGGTACATTTATTACCAAAAGAAAAGAAGGAAAGCAACAGAGGAGCCCTGTGACTGCGCTGTGTGCATTTAACTCTTTACTCACTGCTTTTCAGCCCCTAACTAATGCCTTTCCCCGCATTTAGTTTACTGTGGGCGGGGTATTCGCCTAGCACACACACACGTACATACATAAATACATAAATATATACCACACTTCCGATTACTCGAATTACGATTGTCGCCCTGAAGCAGTTAATAGGAAGTGGAAGAGAATATGATTATGTGTAGTACAGTAGCGCGATAGGAGATAGTAGCTATTTGTATGTAAGTAACTGGGGGAGGGGTCGAGACATTTGTTGAGTGGGTTTGCAATGAGTTTTGTATACTAAAAATTAAACACACAGTCCATCATTAAAGACAATTCTTTAGCTGGCAGTCTCCAGAAGTATTGGGGCATATGAGGCTTGGATAGCATTTGATTGTAAATTCGTGAAATTGAGGCTTGATGAGCGTATCTATAGGTTGACTCTTAATGAGTGCCCCATTAGAACTGTTCTTGTCCATGACAGTGTCGGCGAGGGTCCCTAACAGCACATTGTTGCAGCTTTTGAATGGTCAGGCAATTTAAAAAGAGAAAGGGAGGTTTGGTGCCTTTTATTTTTATCCTTGGGGGAAAAAAACGTATTTACTAGCAGTCATGAATATCGAATAATTTTCTTCATCAGCCCCTTCGCCCAGCATACACATCATAGAATAAATTAGTATACTATTTCAGGGATGTTAAAGACTAATAGACTGTACTATCTGCTGGTCATAATTCTTTCACATATTGATTTGGGACGACCAATACGGGAACATCTAAGATAAAAGGGACGCTTACGCAAAAAAAAAAATTAAAGGAGTTAATGCCATGAAGAAAGAGAGCAGAACATTCTAGCAGACGCTGAACATGCACACACTACTGTATACTTCTTTCGGACGCCAGTCCTGACGAATTGATGGGAGTTTTTTCTCAATAGAAAAAAGCGCGTGGCTAATTGTAATTTACAACCGGTACGAAATTCAAGCAGGTGCGTTTATATTTTTTGCTTGGATCTAGCACTTTTCAAACGTGTGGAGAGAGGGGCCAGAAACGAATAATGCCTCGCCCCATATAAATTTGGGTTCCTTCCACTGAATCAAACAAGTGCACGACGTTTGATTTAGTTCGTTGCCCTTTGGGAAAGCGGAACTGAAAGCGGGCGAGGCTTTGTTGCAGGGGGGAAGCCTTTTGGCAGCCCACTTGCCTCCGCCAGTTGCAACGAAGAACCTAAAGAGGCGGAAGCCTCGTCTAACGCCTCGAAGACCGCCTCAGAATGATGTCTTCCTAAAACCTAGGACGGGTGAGACAGGCAATCGCTTGGGGAGAAAAGGTTCGTGGTGCTCTTCAGATGCATACATTTCCATTCCTACAATAAAGTGTCCTTCCCTTAGGAGTCCTGATGGCAAAGGAAATGGCGATGATGGTCAGATACGGTATTCTCCCACCCCTTCCTTCCCTGGTCTCCAGTAGTGAATAACGTCAGCTCTCTCTCTCTCTCTCTTTTTTCTTTTGCATTTACGAGAAAGCGTTGTTTTTGTTGAGCTCTCTAAAAGCACCTGCTCAATTAAAAGCTCCTTGCAAAAACAATGGAGGTATAGATGAATAAATGATAAGTCCCCAAATGGTCTTAAGCCCAAACAAAGGATTACCTTCTCCATGCTCATAAAAGTGTCAAAACACATTTCTTAATTATATGGGCCAAACGAGGCAATTTGGCAGTCACTCTGGACTTGAATGATGATGAGACTTGTGTGTTTTATGGGTTAAAAGCAGTTGACACAACAGTTGTAACAGATACTAAACTCATCTTCAAATGACTTAATTCAGTCAAATAGCAGCTTTTTTCCCCCTCTTCTCCCTCTGTCAACAAGTGATTCTTTCCAAATATCTTTTCGGCATCCTTTCACTTGGAATGCATTTCATGACCACATAACAGGATGACATTTAAAATGAATTCGTGAAAAGCAAGAGGACTAGTTATTGGTCCCTTACAAGTCTGTTTCATTATTCCTGTTCTTTTCATGAATGTTTAGATGAGACAAATTATGAGTATTTGCTCTATTGCAAATACTATTTAAAATTTCCATGGAAGCTGGAATTTGCTTTATTATAAAGGGCCTTGACTATGTTTACGCTTGTAATTTTTGCATGCTTTCCTTGAGAATAAATAAAATCAACTTCGTTGACAGGGATATTACAAACCATCTATTGTGCATTTAAGGCAAAGTGAAAGGAAGCTTGAAAATGATTGATTAAATTATATATAGTTTAGGAAAATATATTCTTAGCTCATCCACTAAACCTTGTTAGAGGAAGATTCCAGGTAGATTTAAAAAATACGATTATTTTCAAGGGAATTTACTTTTTCCTTCATTTTTTATTGGTGACTATTGCATTAATAAATATTGACCTCACTATTAATAATTCTTATGATTATATGTTGCAAAGTAATTGGGTGGAGGCTGCCATTATGATCTTGTCCTATTTGGCCAGGATTATAAAGCTGCTTAATATCATATATGGACCTCTTCATCTACTAATAAGTGGTCATGACTATGCTGCTGCTTAATGGACCTCCTAATATCCTTTCATGAGAAGAATATCAGTGCATATATAAGAACACAAATATTGCTAATAGAATACCTTGTAGAATAAAGAGGTTTTCAAAAGTGTATGAGATGTAGAATTCTCCAAGGAGAGAATGCTGCAGGTGCAGAGTTCCTATAAATAAAAAGTGTCCATAATTAAATGATGTGCTATATTTCAGTGTTCTTAACTATCTTTAAAATTGTGTATGTAATTATTTGATTCTAATAAATTATTTCAATATGTTCTTTTTTAATGAATGTAAACTTAAATAGAAGGATTAGCAGTAGTAGTAAGTACCCCCATGTAATGCTAGCACTAAAAGCTCTTGGTGGTAACTTAATTATGGTTCTTTTTTATTGACTATTGTATAAACTAATTTTGATTTCTGATGCTTTTTTTCAGATTGATAAATGTACTAATTTGTTACTAGTATTTGCATCCCGTCCTTCAAGCAACTTTGTCTCCAACATGCATTGGCTTCCTTGTTTACAAAAAATCTGCAATCAATTTACTTTTCATACTTTCATTCCAAATTGCTTAGGTATGTCAGTAAAATGCATACATTCTTCATTAACAAGTACATGTGAAGCTGAAAAGAAATCATTGCATTTCAGTATTAGTGAAAACTTACAGGATGAAATACACAGCGAAGATAGTCAACAGTTACATAAATCAGTTATGGTGGAAGAAGTTATTGAATTTTTAGCACCTCAAAAAGAACAGGTAAGTTGGAGTTTATTTTCAAAGCAGAGAAACATTTTTGAAAATATAAATGACAAATTATAATACAGACATTTTATTTGTAACCTGACATTTTAGGTTTTTGTACTGGATTGTTTTTTATACTATTTGTGTAACTTTTTGCCATAAGTGAAATGCATAGTTGTATGTATGCCATTTTTTATTGAAACAATCTTGAGAGAAGGCAATTGTATTCTGAATTTTGAGCAGTATCTATTAGCTGATAAGAAATGTAAAGTTTACCTACAAAGTTAGGTATGGTTAAGATATGAAGACTTGTCAAAATGCCCAGCAAGATAATCTTTGTAGGGAACCTCAAAACAGTTGAATCAAATCTGTCAAAGTAACCTTTGTCCTGTGTCCAAGTTGGAAGGAAGTATAAGAATCATAGGAAAATTT
Organism: Ptyas mucosa; assembly: GCA_012654045.1. NCBI lineage: Eukaryota > Metazoa > Chordata > Lepidosauria > Squamata > Colubridae > Ptyas > Ptyas mucosa. The sequence goes on along the minus strand of WNWU01000001.1, from coordinate 19,084,665 downwards.
ACATCTAATCTTTAAGAAGTTATTTGGTTGTAACACACTGCATAGCCTTCTTCCCAAAGAGAAAATGAATTACAGTTCTAAAACTGACCTAGCCCTTTGTTGTCTAATGATAATGAAAAAGTAAATGAACATATCAATGAGCATATCCTACCAGAAGAGAAATACTGATTATCTAGGGTAGTTTCTGCTAAAATCTGCCTTATTGTCAGCAAAAGCAATATTTTTAACAAAGGTAAGTATTTCAATCTTACAGAATGTATCTCATAACATTTTGTTTGTTTTCCATGACTTTTTAGAGTGAAATTCAAATTAACCTTATTCAGAAAATATTTTGATTCATATATTTGTCTATTGTTTTTGATTCAGTTGCTGTTAATATGTATACATGCTGCTCAGAATCTACTATGATTACAGTGGTCGATATTGGGTGTAAAATAGATATTTCTGTTACTACCACTGCAACCTAATGGGACTACAAATAGTTTTTCCAAGCTTTTTTACTATTTTTACCATTATTTCATTATTTTTCCTTATGATCATGTTTCTGCCTGTAGTGAGTTGGCTTTTGTTTTATCTGATTCACTTACCCTTGGACTGATAATTGTTTGCATTTTTATGGTGAATTTGGAAAGTTGTATACTGTAATAAATGTTTGTGTTTGCATTATTTTAATTAAGTAATTGCTTAAATAATTTATTGAATTTACTGACTGGTATTCCAGTCCATGTCTTCAAGCTTCTTATCAGATTAAAAAGTTAGTGTCCACCCAAAGCAAATGCAAATGTATGTTCAAGTAATGTTTCTGTCTGAAAAGAAATGGGAAATAATCTTTTAAATTTGAATTCCAGGGTAAACAACCATCTGTTTAAGTTAAAATTTCCTTTATGAAAAAATTAATTATTTTTAATATGTGTTCAGTCTTTTGATTAGGGACATTATTGCTTCAAAATGTTGAATAGCATTTTTGTACCTTAATTTATAGTTCGATGTATTTAAAGGTAAGTACAAAAAGAGTAAATTTGAGCATAAAACCTTAGATTTGTTTGAAAAATTAAAGTGCCCATTGCATATGTTTGTCAAGAATATAGTATTAGAAACATGTCAAGAACATGGTTTGACAGAAGTAAACTACATCAGATGTTCCAACTATAAATGAAAAGCTGAAGAAGTATGAAGAAGTATGGTGATGTACCAGTATGATATAGCAAAGGAAACAAAGGAAAATAGGAAACATAATTTGATTTGAAGTAGTGATTAAATGGTATCTTCAACAAAATTCATATAGCATTAGCATACACAGGATGAAATAGCAAGTAGTATTGTAGAAAGCCACATAGGCATGCATTTCAAAGCCACTGATGGCTGTAGCAATTTTGTATATGCTATGGAATTTTTAATAAATCAACCTTTGGTGAAGCTTTGTGTGCATTAATGGAGGTGATAGAGTCTTTCAGGAAAAGTTTATATAAATTCTTGACGATGTTCAGACATTTGAACCTGAAAGTTCAACAGCAGGATAAAAATAAAGAAGAGAATGGCAGGAATTTTAGCTGCCATATAATTCTTAAAATAATTTCAGAATAACTTTTGAATAATTGTTAATGGATTTGACAATAGATTTATTGTTTGTTTTTCAAAAAATAACCTGAAAGCTTATTGAATTGCTTGAATGATGAAAGAGCATCTGGCTATGAAATATTTTGAATCATATCCAATTCTTCTTGATTTTACGTGTAAGAAAATTGTATTAGCAAACATGAATTTCCAGTTAGTTCTTATGTATTTTTCCATTACTTTAGAATATTTTCCACTTTCCATTTCCTTTTGTGTAGTATTGTTTGAAGTGTGTTGTAAGAATGAGTCACATTGATTGTTTTTATTTTCAGTGAAGTTCCTGCTGCAGTAAATTTGCAGAAATTTAATTTCTGAAAACAGCACAAATATGCCATATTATCTAAGGATTTTTTTTTTTAGCATTTTAAGGTTTCTTAGGTCATTAAAGAGTTCTGTACTAGTGTACCTATAAACTTTGCAAATATAAGGTGCTGTAGTTGTGTTAATATTTTGTGTCTATACCGTATCTATAATTATATCTCTCCCTCATACGAAGTCATGGGGATGGAGGGAGATGTCTTCTACTTTCTTGATGGAAGAAGATTTCTTCTTTCTTGATGGGACAAATAAGGAAATGCAGGAAATGATGATATGTAGACATGCTGGTACTGAAAAACTACTGGCAACACTGATCTTAACCTTAGAGCCTGTACAGGGAGATACTTGTACTGAAATCATATAACCTTTATTTCAGTTTCAATATTGATGATAACCGAATATTTAGTTTATCTGGTACCAAACTAAAAATTGATTTTAATATTTTTGTGAACATTAAAAACTCCAGACTGACAAAATATCCAGTTTTTGGAAGATTAGCGGAAAAGTGGGAGGAAAGTAAAAATGTTGAATCTCTGTGTTGTTTCCTTCTGCAGCACTGAGTGTAAAGAGTCAATGTATAAAATCTTTGAACAACTACATCCCTATTCTAAAATGTTGTGATTTGTAGTGATTTCTGTAGCTTAATTTCAGCAGATATTCTTCTTCATGGCATCTTTCTCACTCCCCAATTTCTTTTATGTCCCACAGCTTATGTTGTGCATTTTTACTTAAGGAAGGTGTGCAGCTTTTATCAAGAGGAATATTGTAAAGCATCTAATCTAAGGAGCAGGACTTTCTTTTTAGTGATACTAAGTTAGTTTATTGGTATTTCATTGTATCACATAACAAATTATAATATTTCAAGAGCTTGTTTATAATCCTATATTTTAATATGCAGTGCTTTAGGGTGACTCAGCTTGTAAATGACTTTGTGTACACTTTCTTTTTGTGGTAAAGCATTAGTCTTCGCAATTTTTTCTGGCAAAAGTAGTCACAAGAAAATAATCTAACACATTTGAATGAAACACTGGTCCCAGAAGTAGTGATAGATATAAATAGTTATATACTCTTCCTGATATTGACCAACTTTATAAATATTTGAATATTGGGTTATACAGTGTGATTCAGATTTTCAATTTCCTGCTACACCAATTCTTTGAAACTTGATAATTTAATGCTGTAAAGTTGTCAATAGTGGCACAGTATAGACCTGAATTTAGCAGATTCAGAAAAGGATTTTGGGTGGGATGAACCAAGAAATCTCACTCCTGCATTAAATCTTCTGTACCATCCAACCTCCGTATATAGTCTATTATATCATCTTTTCAGATTCTCAGTTAAGCAGAAATGTGAGGCATCTGGAAAAGCTAAGGGCTGTTTTCTCCTTTATTGGCTGTTTTAAGGCGGTAGTGTGGAGATGGGAGGGGTCATGATGGTAAGAGAATGAAAGGATTGTTTGTCTTTTCCCATCCCTTTTAAAGGTTTAATTGACTAAACAGGGATTATATGTCAATAATTCTTTTGCTGCAAATTAACCCATCCTGTAAATAGCATGTGGTGAACTCTCCAAGGTCCTGATAGTGCCTAATTCTATTGGATCCAGATGTATTTTTTTTCCTTCTATTCTTGAATAACCAATTCATACATGGGGTACTTGGCATGACCTGACTATTTATGATGGGATTGAACAGAAGTAGGCAAATTCAAGCAAAATATGTTCAGCAAAGACTATTGATTATTTTGATTATATGTAATTTCCAGACTCAGTATTATTATGATATTTGAATGCTAGGTTCTGGGGGAAAGATCAGTATGAGCATTTTGCTTTTATGCTGTCTCCTCCTACCATGGCTAGGTGGAAAATACATGTTCTGTATATTTTCACATTTTTTTTTCTTTGTAATGCATACATACACAAAAACTTTACATACAAACATGCTTACATTTGTTTGCACCTTAAAATGTTTGAAGAGGTTTCAAATTCTCCCTTCTCTGGAATGTATGGGATTAACATTTTCAGTCTATTTTCCTATTTTGCTTATCAATGCCCATCACACTAATTTAACTCTAATTCTTTAAACATAATAATTGACCTTATTTTTTTTTAAAAAAAGATAATATATGATAAACTTCAACATAATATTGTCTAGAATGGATAAGGCCATATTCTTTCATCCCTGAAGCCATAAAAATTCAGTAATCATGTTGAGGCAAAGTCAAAGAGAAATGTTGGCCAAACAAAAAGTTAAGAGACCATGAGATAATGTTACAAAACTAATGGCTAAAAGGATTGTGGTTCTTGTAGCACTGGATAATGTTAGGAAATAAGTTGGAAGTACTGTAATGCATGAAAAAGGAAAAGTATGGCAGCATTTTTCTTATTTAACAAGGTTTGGATCTGAAAACAATAACACCATTAATATAACAGAACAATTAAAACAAAATATCTAAAGAAATACTTCCATGGGATTGTCAATCAGTAATCTGAACTGACAACTGTATTTTAATTAAATTTGAGACTGTTACCAATTAGTCTCTAGCACTACAGGCTTCAAACTGCCTATGACTCAGTGTGCTGAGTCACCCAGCAAAACTTTTCTTACCAAAGAAATATCCAGGCACCCACAAGGATAAAAGATCAAAAGAAAAGCAGGTTCACTGACCTGCTTTCCCAGACCTTTCCACTAAATTTCAATTATCAGAAATGTGCAATGACTTTCTCTCCCCCACTTAATTCACGCATTTTTTTTTGGTCAGAATAATTGCAGAAACATGACTTTGTTGTTACTAAAAAGTAAATACTTCACTTTAACAATAATTTTTATAAAGAATTTTGCTTACAGCTGATACCTGAACTTGTTCAAAGTGAAACTTAGTAGCTCATGAATTGTCTGTACTTTGGAAATATTTTCAGTTATCTAAACTTAGCTTTTATATTTCATATTACATTATTTTTGTTACCTCTTTATTGTATACCACCCAGAGTTTCATGATTGCGACAAACATCGTAAACAAATGAATAAAAATGACTCTGAGGATGTCTGTGTCCTTAAAAACATTGTTGTGAGGGATAATGAAAAAGCATGGATGACATGAGTTTCGCAAGATGTTGAAAGCATGGAATGTGACTTAAATCCAGTGATATGCTGGCACTTAGGACAGCTAGAGCCAATTTGAAAAGTGCCATAAAAAGGGCAAAGCAAGCCCATTGAACTTATGTACAGCATACAGGGTAGAGGTTCAAAAACTATCCACGTGGTGCTTAAAAAAACAACCTGCACCTGAACATCAACAAGACCAAGGAGATGGTGTTGGACTTCCATCTGGAGGAAGAGAATGGAACCTTCCCCAGTGTACATTGAGGGCGGCTGTGTAGAGAGAGTTTCCTCCTTTAAATTCCTGGGAGTCCATTTCAGCGAAGACCTGATCTGATCCAGGTGGCCAGGAAGGCCCAACAGAGCCCAACAGAGCACGCAAAGCGCATGCGGGAAGTGAATCGGTGGTAACACAGGTTGAAATCTACCACTGGTGAGGATGGCAGAAAAGATTATTGATAGTTCACTTCCTTCTATGCAGGACATAGCATATAAGTAATGCTTAAGCAGGGTCCATAGAATTGTCTGGGACGCTACACATCCTCTTCATGACCTTCTTTTCCTTGTTACCTTTTGAGAGGAAGCTTCATGGTATCTGAAGCAGAACATCTAGATTCAATCAGTTTTATTTCCTATAATAGCAATCTTACGAACTCTCAAGATTCCTCTGTCCTCTGTGTATTCAAAATTGACAGTGATTAATTATGTATGTATGTATGTATGTATGTATGTATATATGTATAAATATGTATGAGTGTAGGTATATATGTGTTACGTATGTTTATGGGTAAATATATACTTACTTTTGAGAAGAGGCAACAGAATGTGCGCCAGTGTACTCCCAGTAAAAAAGTGACAATAAAGGTTATCTTATCTCATCTTATCTTTGTCTCAAAATATAATTTTATTTGTTTATATTACAATATCAATGCAGGTCAAGCAACAATTGTCCAAAACAAAAAAACCAAAACCGTACCAGAACTACAATAATTACCTCCTTAAGTTCACAGAGTTAAATAATATTTGTATGCTATTTACTTTTTTCTTGCCTCTTTAAATTCTCATTGTGGTCTTGGACACCAAAAGATTTCAGAATTAAGCAATTTTCCATTCACAGATTTTCAAGGTACTTCTTGTCTTGGCAAGCGTCATAGCTTATCTTTGGTTTAGTTAAAATAGCCTTCCTACCTTTCTCTAGACTTAGGAATGATGGGTCAATTCAGTGAAGTAACACAGAAATAGAAATATAATTTTATTTAGGAAGAAAACTGGAAATACTTTAGATGGCTTGTTAAAAAGATAAAAGAAGATAAAATCAGTCTGTTTAGATATATCAAGAATGCAGGGAGTTTTCCTCAGAGGATATATCAATTTTATGTTACAGTGTTTAAATTGATTTTAAAATAGTGAAAAACTGTAATTAAGTCCTGCGAAATATGTCCTTTATAACATGCTAGCATTTGGATGAAGCACCTCTTTTTGCATTGTTAAAGCAGCCATGACTTTTGACTAGTCTTTGTGTATGTATCCAAGCTTTGCTTGGCAGAGATAAATATGAACTATTTTCATTCTCGAATATGTTTTTCAGAGGATTAGCACAGCCCTATGAATGTGGCCTCTCATTTCTATCATTTATACAATTAATTTAGTTAATGCTGTGAGAAGTTATAGCAATGACTGCACATTTTCTGCAGGACTATCACAGTGTTTGTTTCTTTTTTCTATATAAGATGGTGTTGTGCTTTTATATAATCTAAGAGTTAGGGGATTTTTGACCAAAATGTGTTAGGTTTGTAATTTACAGTCCTGGAATTGCAACGTCCAGCCCGCCCGCCCCATTGACTTTTGGGAAGCCAGCAGGAAGTTGCAAGTTGCAATCATATGAGGTCCTCACTTAACAACCCGTGATTTTCACTTAACTCAGTGCAAATTGAGCTTGTTTCCTTTGAATGTACTTTGAATTCCAAATGATATAAAATAAAGTTTCCATTTGATATGACTAAATCAAATCTATGCTTTGTAATCCTACTTTTTAATGTGTAAATGAAGACGGAACTAACTTGCCGTACAGAACTAAGTAGAAGGTAATAAGAGTGTTTGAACAGTGTAGCACTATTTCTATAACTTAAGTTTTATTTTAATGTTGAACAAAACAGAATAATAAGTGTATTTCTTTCATTGGCACTAATCTTTGTCATAAAGATTGGCACTAATCTTTGTCATAAAAATATTAATATGTAAAATCATTTCAATGCAAATTGCAATTAAATAATATCTAAGGGAAAATAAGCATGTTATATACAAATAGTTTATTAGATAACTATTCACTGGCATAAGCAGCAATTAATAAGCAATCTTAGTATGAGATGAATTTATATCTAAATCCTATTTATAATAGCAGTATTATAGAAATTTGCATTTCATTTTGGGAAATACTTTTAAAATATTTTAAAAGTTTAAATATTTAACATGGTGTTTCACATTTAAAGTATTTCTAATTGAATCAGCGGTATAATAGAGCAATATGGTTTTTCTATGGTGGTAGTGAGTGAAACTGCTCGTTTCTAAATTTTTATATAATCACATAAATAAGGAGTTTGATAAAAATAATATTTAAAACCAAAACCATAAGTTTCTGTTATTTTTACAGAAGTTGTTTGCAGTGATGTTTTTGCAAGAATTTTTTATGGTTCTATGACTTAAGACTGCAACTTTTTTTGTCCAGCATATACAAAATACAAAGGATTGCATACCTTACATTTAAAATGTATGAGTTAGATCTAAATGCAAGCAAGCTGTAGCAATAACTTGTTGAAAAGCAGCAAGACTGTTAGTTAGCAGTAGTCATGATATATTGAATTTTATTTAGTTTTGCCCCAACATAGTGTGTGAAAAAGTCTGCATGGAATAAATTAGAAATGATGCTAGAAAATGAGTGACTGTATGACTGCATCTTTCTGGTATACGTCATGTTGATAAATTTTATGACCATCCTCACTTTTAATTTAAACTTTGAAACATATATGACATTTTTAATGCTCTGTATGTTTATTTTCTTTGAGATAAAGAACATTCTATTCAAATGTTTGCAACTAAACTTTTCAGAAATTTCAATTGTGTATTTTATATTGCATTGAAGCAGTTGAGTTTATGTTTATCATTGAGAAGAATATATTAATATATAAATAATAGAATACTGTATATGTGGGCTAAACACTGAATAATGATTACTGTGTAGCAGTTGAAATTTTAATTTGCTTAATTAAATCAACCTTAGATATTGTAGCCTTTAATCCAAACCAGCAAGTCCTAACAAAGAAACGTAAAATGATCTCAGCTGTGTGAAATAAGATATTGGAAGTAGAACTTACCTCATAAAATTGAAAGACTAGGTAGGTTCCCTCCTGTTCTCTGGTTTTTAAGGTACCAAAAGATAGGACAGCATCTTTATACCACATACAAATATTATTATATACACTTTAGAAACATTTTTTTCATAAAAGAAATTTAATGTCCAATTGTTGCTATTTACACAGACAGCTATGATTGAAATAAAGCTGCTTTGTTAAAAAGAAATATAGTTGCATTTTGATGATAAATCTAAGGCAGTTAGCTTCAACGCAAAGCTGATTCCTTAATATGTCTTTTAAGAGTTTCTGTAATAGCTGTCACCAAAAGAATTATGTGGTGTATTCTTCTTTTTGTCTGCTTAGAAATCTCTGTTCATTTGGAATTTTTTTTTAAATCCAATTTATGGATTTGAAAATATGTATATTTTATAGCATAGGACCTCTATTTTTTTTTGCCTACTGTATTGTAAAAACTGCATTGCCTCATTTTTCATTGTCCTTTAGGATTTCAGTATTTTCATTAGATTCCTTGTTATTATTAAGTTACCATATACTGATAAAGGAAGTTTAACTTCCATAGATAGACAATAATCTGTGGCAAATAAATTAAAATCTTATTTTTTTCTTAGAAGTTTGGAATACTGTTCTTTTTGTATAACTGTCCTTACATAAATATAAATCACAATAAGTTCTGCTCTTTAATTATGTATCAGTGTATTGTATATGCATCCAAGTTGAGAATATGAGCATCTTGAATTACAGTGTACCGGAGATCATTAAATCTTCTTTTCTTGGTGTTTGGAAGCATTATATTTCTAACAACTGAAAAAAAATGTACTATACATGTACTGTTTAGTTTTTTTGAAGCTTTATTTGCTCTACTGCCATGATTGTTTATTTTTAAATGTGTAACTACTTTTCTAATACCTTGGAAAACAAGTGGCAATGAGAATGAATGAATGAATGAATGAATGGTGACATCTTGCTATTTTAAATTCATTTATGGTTTCCTATCAAATGTGCGATACTTATGAACACATTCTTCATTATACTTAAGAACTTATCTGGTCTTCCTATTATTTTCCATCATCTTGTCTCCCTCTTATGTGCTCATGCTTAAACAGAATTGAATGGTAATATCACCTTAATCTGTCAGTTGTGTTTTTCATACTGCTGTTTTATTGACTGGTTTGATTATTCAAACCTTTAGACTTGAAAGGAAAATGGACTGTACATTCTGTATGAAGGATTCTCAAAAATATTAATTTTCTGGGACTTCTCCAGCTAGGCCTTAAAAGTAAAAATAATTCTTTTCCTCATAAAATATGTTGCATCTTTATAGTCATATGTACATTTATGAAAATGATCTCTTTGCAATTGATTCTCTTTTTAATGAATTTGTGGTCTGTATTTTAATAACTAACGTGTATTTTATATAAAAATATTTATACAGATTACTTTGTGAATAGTGTTATTTGAGAATGTTAAATGTCTGTGGAGATTCTCAGTCTTCCAGGTCATAGTTGTCCCAAAGGTGCTTTCTTTCAAAAGGCAAAAAGCTGCTTCTTACTGAATGGTGGAAAATGGAAGGATTTATATTCCTTGCAGTTATGTGGTTTTTTTGAAATTGATGAGGCCACTTAGAGGTTTATCTGTGCCTTCAGGGTCACCTGAATCCTGTAATCTGCAATTTTTCCCCCTGAAATATTTTCATACTCCTACACCATTTGAAGGGTGTCCTTGAGAATGTTAGTTTATTTTTTGCCAGAGAGTTATCTTGACCATTACAGTCCTTCAATAATTGACTATAGTATTGACCTTAACAAAGTGCTGCCTATTCAACTACAAATTATTCTCCTTTCCTCTCCATTTTAGCTTTGAAAACAGATTGGCAATTCTTTATATCAATACATATATTTAGCCTATCTGCTTTTGAACTGAGATAATAATTCTGAGAAGCAGATCTTTTGAAAGATTAGTTTACATGCCTGATCCTACAACATTGTCTTGGATACAAATCATACTACTTATATCAAATTTTCAAAGCATTTTCTTAATGTTGGAGATTACCTTTGTGTCCCCTCATGTCATCTTTTCACATATTAATTAGAATAGAAACATTACTTTGTTGATTGATTGATTGATTGATTGATTATGTGCTATCAAGTCAATATCAACTCTTAGCAACCACATGGATTTTCTCTCTGATCCTTCAGGTCTTCCAAAGGTGCACCTATTGCCATTGTAAATGGTTCCGTCCACAGTTCTGCTGATTTCCTCTATAGTGTCATAGTGCTGCTTATTAAGAAGCAAAATGAGCAAATAAATCTGAATACGCCAGTAGATTTTGAGCAAGCAAGGATTTCTGACTCCTAAATTGTTCCTCAAGAGCAGTAACAAAACAGTTTACCTTCTGCACACATAAATTGCAATATTTATTGATTGATTTGCACATACAATAAAATAAAATAGAAAACTATGAAAAAGGCCTATAAAACTGTGCTGGGTCCTATGTATGGAAGATTCAGTTTTTAGGCACTGGACAAAATTATTTTTCTGAGCTCAATGTAGGAGTGTCATTTGTATCATGCTGTGAAAAAATCAAGGAATAATTTCAATATTCTGAACTCTGATTCTTTTTGCTTTATTAACAGACCTATTTGAATTTATGATCTCATGTAAGTGCAATATAGAAATAGACCAATGTTTAAATATTTTAGAAGGTGAAATCTATACTAAGCTATAAAAAAAGAATAAGCATTTAATCCAACAAGTACTGATTCATATTCTATACTGTCATTTAATGTGCCTTTAAAATATTTTTAAAATGGGACTTCTGGGTGAGGAAAAATAACAAATCAGAGGTCTCCAAAATAGGATAGTCAACACAGTGACAACCAACAGACTGTTGATAAACAGTGGATAAGAAAGTTTGCCCGCTTGCACTCTGGACATCTACTTCTCAAAAGATTTCAGAATAGCAATTATCCTGTGGGTTTGAGTACTGAGGAAAAAAGGAAGCCATCAACCCTAAACTGCCTCAGAGCCTTTAAAGACCCAAGGTTCAGCCATCTCACCTTTAGATGTATCATTATTTTACAGCTAAAAGAGGTCTTCCAAACAACAAATTTGAAAAATCACTTGGTGAGTAAAACTTCATCCCAAAATAGAATAAATGTTAATTAGTAGCTTAAAAAAATAAAATAAATGGCAAAAAGCTAAATAAGAATTTAAGAAAGTTATAAACAGATTATGAGACCAGACAAATTTGGAACATTATGAGTTTTGCTAAGATTGCTGAAAAATTAAATAAACAAAACAAGATTTCCATGGGACACAAATTGTTTATCTTGGCTAAAAGTTGAAAACAAAGTAACAAAAGAATTCCAAGAGTTGATGAATATAGAAATGAGCCACTAGAGGGGAATAAAGTTCCAGGCAGAAAAAAGAAATGTGAAATTTTCAAAATGACAGTAAAGATATTACGCGTGAGACATTTCAAAGGATTTTTTTAAAAACTGGGATAAAAACATAGAACTAATTTGACACCAATAATCTCTGTACATATAAGTGTATTTTTTGAAAAAGATTATAAAGAAGAAATGACAGACAACAATATGGGACCATTAATGAATAGACAGGATTAAGAGAGGATAAAAATCCTAGCTGATTTGTATTCTTTTCCTAGCTGAAAAATATTGGAATATAAAGAAATTGAAGATTATAAAACAGATGACAGTGTGGAAATACAAATATACAAATCATACAAAAAAAAATACAAATAATAAACCAAGAGATTAAAATAAAGGTCATGGGCAAGGACCAACTTTTGGATATACAAAAAATCTTAAAATGGGACATAGTTTGAATGGAAATCCAATCCTACAACAGCAACTTAAAATTAAAGATTAAGATTGTCATAAGCAAAAGAAAAAGGAATATAAAGTTGACTTGTTTGATCAGGATTAAAATAAAATATTTTTATAAAATTCTGGAAGTGTCCTTTATAGTTATTTTGCCAAGATTTGAATAGATATGACAATGAGTTTTGGATTTTTCAACAGATAGGAGGATGCTATGAGAAGACGTAAACCATGTATGTATTAATTATTTCATTAAACGGTGGGGAGCTATTAATATGTTATTCAACCAATATAGATAATGAGGTTACAGTAGCTATTTCTTTTACTTTCTACCCAATGAAGTTAGGGTACCATGTTGTTGAATATACTTTTATCTACTTAAAAAAACAATGTTCATTGACCATATAAAAATATATTTCAGGATTAGATAAGTTTGTTGTTATAGAAACGGCTAGCACATGTAAAGTATGTAAAAGTAAAAAGTTGAGGCTGTATGTTATTATTTTATTCTAATTTGTGATTTAAACCTTTTCTTTAAAAATGAAATTTTAATATGAAATTATATTCATATAACTGATGTGATGTTATTCTAAAGAACAGATTTACGACCCAGAATTATTTGCTATGGCCTATTCTCTTTAAATTAATTTTATCATTCAGTACACAGATTATTATTTGCAATCATGATTTACAATAATTCTTCTATGACATATTGTTTGGGTGTGAGACTTTTCTTACAATAGTTTTATATATGTTAAACTCAGATGAGCTGTAAATTGAGTCCAGAGTTGAACTTGAGTTGACAGGAAAAAGACTCCATATATGTCCCAGATGAAAAATTATACTGCTTCCATTTATTTGCTTTGTACAGATTGCAATTAACAATAGTTAAATGACATTGGGATGAAATAAACTTCTCTGTCAAAATTTGAAAATAATCTACTGAAACAATTTGTAGAATAAGAATAACAATATATGCACTTTTCATCAAGAAGGCCCATTTATATTATCTTTTAATAAATGGATTGTTGTGTCAATGTGATTAATTAATCATATTTGATTCTGTTTGCTGCACTCTTTATACGTATTTCAAATAATTACCTTGTATTAATTTGAAATTTGAGAAATTAATAAAAAAGTGCTTCCAATTTTCTTTTACAGCAATTTGAAACATAATTATTTCAATATCCCATATGATCTATCATTGCTCCATTCTTCTAAAACAACCCTTTTTAATCAATAAATCCCAAGTTCATTAGTTCATTTGTGTCCATGTTCAACAAAAGGTCTATAAACAGGTTCCAGTCTTTTATAAAACTAGATATTGTTTCTTCCCTTATTAGACAGGTCAGTTTGGCCATTTCAGCAAGCTCTGTCATCTTCATAACCCCCTTCTTCATTGTCAATAACTCTGTATTTTTCCATCTCTGTGCATATACTAGTTTTCTACAATTACCATATATAAAAACTAAGCATTGTGACTCTTTTCTAATTGAGTATCCATAAGTCCTAGTCAAAAAAGCTCTGTAATTGTGACTTTCAAAGTAAAATTTAGTTAACTCAGCTTGTGTCTGTCAGTGGTTGGTCTTCAGTATCATCTGGATATATTTTTGCTAGCGCTCATTGTTGCTGTTTTTTTGCATTTTACATACTTTTCCAGTATAGAGTTACTTTAGATGTAATGAAGATTAAGCCTTTTAATGAAATAGCTTGTTTAAGATTTGGCCAGCACCAGGGAAGAATTGATATCTAGCTTTTGCTAAAGCTGGCACTTTGTAAATATGCTCATTTCTTTATTTTAGCAGTAGCATGCCCACGGAGCAAAAGCTTATGGGAAAACAATCAGAACAAGAGTATGCCATCTCTCCATTATCCATCTCCCTGTTGTACTTGCTACACACTCAGGGGATAATAAGAGTGTCAGTTCTTATAAGAGCACCTGCAGGATCCTTGTACCAGCTGCCACTTCTGTTAGCCCCCTGAGTCTGCATGCAATTATGAATGAGCACAACACAGGAATTCATAGGCATGAGAGATATGAATTACTGTTTACTCTGCTCTTTCTACCATATAATTTTGCTTCTACACAAGCCAATTCAAGCAGAATAAGGGGAGGGAGAAGAGGAATATGTTTGGCAGTTGGCAGGATACACAAAGAGGAGCAAAATGATTCCTGAGCTGGTATGGTGGCATGGTTTTAAATGTGATTATAATTTACTTTTAAATGACATCTACAATCTTAATTGTCAAATGCTGTCTTGAAGCCTAGCTTTGCAGGTAAAAAAAAAGTGAGATACTTTTGAAACAGATTTGTGTCTATTAAAAGGAATTTGGGATTAGAAAGGCAGGCTTTTTATGGATTTAACGGTTGCAGTACTTTTATTTTCCTTGCTCTTTATGGGCAATCCAGATATATCCTGAGCTAATTAAAAAGGATTTCTGAGGGTTCCTTTGGTAAAGTTCTAACCGATATGGATAAAAAGCAACATTGGAAAATGAGATAAGACAGCCCCTCTACTTTCTCGTGACAGCTAAAGTCATGTAAAAAATAAGTACACTGTACATAAAGTTTTTCCTTTTTAATGTAAGTGGACATATCAATCTTTTATTTTCTTTCGTATAATATATAAAGATAAAGGTGATGTAATCTAACAAAAACTATGAAAACATGACTTTGCAACTGTTTGTTTAACACACATCAACAGATATGTTGTTTCCTTCAGTAGAAAAATCAAATACCTTTGGCAGAAACAGCTTCAATTGGGTGTTTCTTATAACTGTGTAGCAGTCTCTAATATTGATTGGGATATTTTTTCCCCCCATTTCTCCATACATAATTTTTTTCAGCTGTGCAAGTTTTGAGCTGGGGTTTTTTTTCCATGCAGAGCCCATGTCAAATAACCACTGCATTTTGATCCAATGCCGGAATTAGATCCAGAATTTGACTTGGCCATTCCAGCACCCTTATTTTCTTTTTTCCCCCCAACCATTCCTTGGTAGATTTACTGGAATGTTGAGTGTCATTCTCATGTAGTCAGCTTCGGGCTTCAATCTTCTGATAGATGATTTCACATCCACAACCATCCTTGGACGTTATGAAGAATTCATAGTAGATTTTATAATAGTGAACTGCCTAGGCTCTGATGCAGCAAAGCAGCCACAACTCATAACATTTTTACCATTATGCTTTATAGTTGGTATTAGGTTCTTCTGATGAAATGGTGTCCTTAGTGTTTTTGTACATGTTTTCTATTACAATGGCCAAATAATTATATTTGCTTTGCCTGTCCTGATCCAGAACGCCTAGTCTTTGTCTAAGTGTTCATGACCAAACTTTGCCCTAATGATTTTTATGGAAAGCAAAATTTCTTGACATACTTACTATCCAACCCATTTAGATGTAATTTGGGCTTCTTCTAATGTTAGACTCAGATGGCAAGAGCTATCTGTAGGTCACTTGATGAAATTTTGGGGTTCAATCACTTCTTTCTGCATCTTACCTTTTCTTCCCAAGCTGAACTGGCCTGGGCAAATTGGCAGTTGTTTGAAATCTCTGTTTATAAATGATCTTCTGGATGGTAAATCGATTGATGTCTGACTGTTCGGAGAGCTTTCCAAATCCTTCCCATATTCATAGGCATGCATAACAGGCCTCATAGAGCTCTTTCAATCTAGTCAATGTAGTGCCACACATTTCAACAACAAAGGAAATCAAATGAAATATCTAATGTTTAAATAAGACAAATTCGTCCCATTTCATCTCTACTGATATTTTAATCATTTGCACCTGATCTAGTGCATCTGATTCTAATTTTAGATAATTGAGGTAATAAATGTAGGAGTATAATTACTTTTTCATCATGCAAAATTTGTATTTATTTAAATTACATACTCCTTTTATCAATTGATGGAAATCAAGATCAAATATAGAAAAATTAAAAATTTCAATGTACTCACCTTTTCGTATAACTGTGAAACTATTAGTTTTTCAAATATGGCTATCAGAGCTACATGCACTATGTCAGATGCAGAGTTGCCAGGCTGTGTACATGGCCAGAGGAGGCATGTGTGAGTGAAGTGAGTCCGCGCACATGCACGCATGCTCACATTTGGGAACCGGTAGGCAAGGTAAGTGAATCCCACCTCTGATTTCATATATGATATAGATTCCTTTAAAAGAATGCCATGGAGGTCACTAGGAACAGTTACATCAATTGTGCTAATAAATTACCTATTCTGGCTTAAGTATTGACAGATTCACCATTTATTCCTTTAACAATTTCTTGGAATCCAGTTGTAGCATCTTCAAATAGAATCTTCCTAACAGAACTTGTATTTTGGGTATAGATCCATCCATAGCATCATCTTAATTTAGACTTTAGTTTGGCCATCGTAGTTCAGAGATTTTCATACTTAGAAAATATTTCCCAGATATTAACATTTCAGTTATATCTCCCAGATCAGAACAGTGGATCAAATCAAATGTATATTCTGCGTTATTTATTGGATCTGCAACCGTGGGAGAGGTCCATCATTGTTATAAGTATTATGGACTACCCTTTAAGATAGTCTAAACCAACAAATTAGAGTTATGAAAACTAAGACCACTTTTATTATAAGGTTATAATAAGATAACCTTGCAAGTTTGAATATGCCTGTCCTTCCCTACCTTTATGCAAAAGAGAATAAAATGTAGATGCTTTCTCAAACTACATTCCTGCTTTAGACTTGGACTTCTTTTATCCGCTCATTTTCTTGATTTTTATTCTTTTACCCCATTATGTAAACTCTTGAACCCCTTTTTTACAAGCAAATACCAAACTGGATATTAGTATCATTAGCTTGGGGACTCTCAAGATCATTTCCATAGGTCAGAGATTGTTAGGCAGCCAGATGTCTGATACACTATCTCTAGTCCTAAAATACTCCAAATATGTAAGAGATGTTTTTTCACTGGTAAAGAGATATCATTAAGGAATATTATTTTGATAGATCCAAGTCATACATATCTCCAATCATTTCCCCTGGCTTATTGTATTATAAGGTTCTCGGCTAAGAAAAGCTGAAATCACACAGGAGCATCCCCATAAATTCTCCCCAAAAATAGGATTGGAGCCTGGGGATTAGATTGTTGAATGTATTGGAAATATTGGTTGAGGTGCCAAGTACCGACCATAAAAATGGTTGTTAAGCCACCACTACCTGTATTGGCCTTAAATTATATATATATACACACAGAGAGTAGTGATAGATATAGATGTACATATACTGACAGCATATGTAAAAATTGCACACCAACTTATATGTATTTATGTTAGTGATTTTTTTCTGATAGTTTTTGTATATGTTTTTAAAAATAAGATATTTTTTCCCAACAAAAGGAAATTTTGACTCTGAAGGACAGATTTTTGAACAGTGAAAGTCAATAACAGACAAAGTATTTGCAGAGTTGATATAGAATGACTCATTCTTGTAACACCAATGCTATAAAATGGAGAGAAAATGAAATATTAGCAATGAATTTATTAGATTTCTTTTATATTTATAGTCTTTCTCTTCCTAGGGTGTCTGTCATTACGTAAACCTGTGGAGTAGGTATATATAAGAACAAGTTCTTTGTTGAGAACTACGTAACATTGTCTGGCAGTATAATACTTGTTCATTCTGCTTTCCTGTATGCTGGGATATGGAACATGTTGATAGTTCTGCATTTTTTATTGACTTATCTTACTATTGACCTTGACATTTTCTGATCTGTTAGATGTAAAAGATAAAGTCAGAGGAAACAAGCAATAGGACAGTCCAGATAAAATTCAAGAAAAGTTTCAAAAGATCTTGGAGTAGATAGCATTTGTTACATATGATGTTGTATGATCATATTAATAAGACTTCTCGGCTCCTCTATGCTTCTGATATTCAAATGCCTGCAAGAGGAAAAACCATATTGTTAGAGTTTTCCAAACAACAGGAAGAGTTAGTGCCATCCAAATATTGGGCAGGGTGGTGGTAGTGATGGCTGTTGTAGTTGTGGTGGAGGAAGAGGGGTAGTGTTACACAGTACAGTTGCAACAACAAATAAGTAATGTCTCTTAGGTCCCACAAGATGACATTGCTTAAATGACCGGATGCAGAATATATCTACTCAATCAGATCTTAACAAATGGCCAAAAGTAATTAGGCACAGGTGATGCTGCAACTAACCAGGGCCTGAGTTCTCAAGGATTTTATATGCAGTAACCACCACCTGGGATTGTATTTAAAAACCCAGTGTAATTCCTGCTGCTTGTGAAGTAAGATTGCAGCTCAATTTCCATGGAAAATACGTAAGTTTTAAGTACTACTGTACTTAATTTTGAGGGTGGAATGATGCCATGAGGTCTCCTTTTGAAGGCAAAAGATAGGATATTAAAATTAAAACATAATTCTGACTACAGTGTATTAGGAGGAGTTCAGGTTTAGAAAGGCAAACCTTTATTTTGTAATATAGCTTGTCCCAATTCAAATAATTCTGGACAAGGTGGAACAAACCAAGGTATTAAAAAAATACAATACTTCGAAGGCAACAGTCCTTCCAAGAGCCAAATGCCTCCTAAAACAATGTTGCTTTGGCTTGCTTTCATGAAAAAGAGAGCCAAGGTGGCGCAGTGGTTAGAGTGCAGTACTGTAGCTACTTCAGCTGACTGCTAGTTCAGCAGATCAGCGGATCAAATCTCACCGGTTCAAGGTTGACTCAGCCTTCCATCCTTCCGAGGTGGGTAAAATGAGGACCCACATTGTTGGAGGCAATATGCTATTTAGTATACTGTCTTTGGTATAAGCAGCCCAGAGTCCTCGGAGAGTGGGCGGCATAGAAATATGACAAATAAAATAAAATAATAAATAAATAAATGATACTTACATAAGAGGGTCCATCCATAAGCACAGAGAGCATATTGCATAAAATACGAACTATCATTAAAAGCTTGTTACCAGGCCCTTGTTCCATGAATCTCATAGGCAGAATATTAAATGCCAAAACAATTTAGCCCACATTATTTGAGTTATCTCTGTGTTTAGTAAGTTACAGATATGTTTGTAGAAATTTGTAGCCAAATGCCTTACATTTTGTTAGCTGGAAAAACCAATTCCTAGGAAGGTAATAGATGTAGGCCACCTAGACCAATTACAAAATTACCTCACAAAATAGCTGCCTTGGTAATGAGGAGAATTGCTCATGAAATACACATTTACTAGCAGGCAAACTGATTAATATGCAAGCATCATATTCTTTAGCCCTGAACTTGAAGATACTTCCATAAGCATCTTGGGGAGCAGGAGGAATATCAAGTGATAACGTATTGTATTGTGAGGCTGCAAGAATGTAATATCATTTTTAAAAAGCCAGTTGAGCAAAGAGAACAGCACTGAAAAAGTCGCCAAGATCATAATTGTACCTGTTATCACCACTTTAGAGAACCTAAGGCTAGCCTGTTCGTCCTAAAGCTTGACAGATGAAAGGTAGCTAAGTCCTTTTTGCAGGTATATTTGAAGAGAAACATATGAAAATCAATTCTGAATTACAAATTTGAAATAAAAATGAAAAAAATTATCTAGTATGAATTTATATTAGAAGTACTATAAAACAATTCTTTTGGGAGGCAAATTTTGTTCAGAGATGGAAAAATAGTTAAAAATGCAGAAGTTATTTAAAAATCATACATTTTTAAATACAATGTATTTCTGTAAAATGAAGTGGTCTTCAGAAGTGCTGTGTCATGTCATGATGAAAAGTTTCTTTCAAATCAACGATTTGATAATTTCATGGAGATGTTCATATCGTCTATACACTATAGGAGTGGCTTTCAATTGTCTTATTTGGAAACAAGGGGAGCTTCTCATCTAGACTGTCACCTTTCTAGTGATATCCAGTCCAAGTCCAATCCTATTTAGCTTTTTGAAACCAATACAAGTGGACTAACTGCTACCATCTACTTTCAATACTGTAGCTATGTTTTCTTGAAGCTCGATAACTTAGAGAAAAATCCATAGGCCTATCTTAAATTAGAGGAATAAGGGATTGCAAAGTATTATTTATTTTTCTATAGACATAATGAGAAACTAAAATGTACAGTCACACACTAATTATAACATTCCTTTGAGAAGATGAGAGGATATCATAACTATAGAACTGTGACTCATTGCAGGAAATGTTCGTATAATAATCTGTTCTAGAATTTATGGGACCATGGGAATAAAATGTCATTTAGTTGTACAGGCTTTAAAAGGCGGAAAAATAAATCCTAAGTACAACGGAAATAAAAAATTGATACCTTGTTTTTGTGTTGAATATGACTTGTAATTAGTATGTTGTGCAGAGGTACATTACAATACTTAAACTAGGGTTGGCATACAATTCTACATATATTCCGTTAATTTTAACTAAATGTAGTGGTTCTTTCCTACCAGGAAACTGAGTATATTATTCCTGACTTAAATTCCCAAACATCTAAATATATACATCATTTATGCTGAAGATATCTTTCATTGATCATGCTAGTATTATCCATGAAAGCACAGCCTACATTCTCTTTTCCTATATACCTGGTGAATGAATGAATGTGTGCAGCAACTGATTTTATAAATTAGTTCAATTGCCAGGGGTCCCAGAGGTAATTTATGAAAGTTGAATGAAAAGTAATGCCTCCAGTGCCACCAAAAGAAAGACAAGAGCTGATGCAGTAGAACCTCCCATAAGTTCTTTAGCATCTGCTGTTCCACTTAAATTGACAGGAGGTTGCAGTGTGAAAAGGGTTTGTGTTACTGTTTAAAAAATAGAAGCCTACGGTCACGTTGGCATGATTTAAGCAATACATCTTGTTTGAATATTTGACTACTGAAGAAGTCCTTTCAGCTAAAATTCACCACCAAATTGCATATGCATATGATAATAAGTATATTGACATGAATAATGTTCATCTTTGGACCAAAAACTATATATAAAGATGGTGAATTGGGAAGCACTGATTTGTGTGATCAAGAATGAGTGGGCAACCTCTGACAGCAACTGATGAGTTTCACATAAGAAAGGTTGATGAACGGATTAAAGACTATTGGCAGATCACTCCAAGGGAAATTGCTGTCAAGCTTGCTATTTCACAGGAGCATGTGGGTCATATTGATGTTCTTCAATATCAGAAGGCTTGTGCAAGATAGGTTCTTTGCACACTGACAACAGAGATGAAAGCTTCAAGAGCTGAAAGTTGCTAGCAGTTGTCATACTATGAGAATGAAGGTGAAGAATTTCTTCACAACATGATGACAGTCAATTAAATATGGGCTCGCTCCATTATTTTTCACCTGAAAAAAAATCAAAACAAAATCCAGGCTTTCCCAGTTATGGGTTTGGGGCGATGTAGATGGTATTTTTTTGCTTGGATTTCCTTGAAACCTGTCACCATTATTAACTCATAGCATTACATTGCAACACTCAAAACCTTGAAAAAGTGATTAAGCAAGTTTGGAAGCACAAGAAAGATTTTTTGCTGCAATAATGCTCATCCTTCATGAGCTTTTCAAGAGGCAGTTATTAAACTAGATATCACTATCTTTACCCCATTCACCATATTAGTCCAGCCATGCAACTTCTGATTTTCCCAAAATGGAAAGAACAACTTTGTGGGCAGCTATTTGAATAAAACAGGTGGAAGGTCAGGATCTAATTGAAGAGACACAATGTGGTGTTCTTTTCTGTTGACTTTTAAGAAGCTTGTCCATCATTGGGAAAAGTGTGTGGCAAATGGTGATGAAAAAAATCCCAGCTAACAATAGAGCTCGTGTCATGGATTCCCCCCCCCCCATTTCATTTATTAAAATAACCCCATTTAAACTAAAGTTATGGAGTCAAGACAATTTTCATTCAATTCTTTTAGCCCCAAACCATACCAGTTTAGATACACTGGAGCTTCATTGACACACAATTATTCAGTTTCTGTTTGAAGACCTCTGACAACAGACAACTTGCAATGTCACATGACAGCCTATTTCACTGGCTGACAATTCAAACATACATTATCCTAAAAATAAAGATCCTTCTAAAAATGGATCTTGTTTCCTAATTTTGTTTGCCTTGCAGGGCTTGACGAGCATCAATTATAAGATGACAGATCTGTAGTTTCTTCCTGCTTTTTAAGAATATTTTACCTTTGTTTTGCTTCAATATTTTTAGTGACTGACTTTTTTTTAGAGAAAAAAAAACCAAAAAAAATGTTTGCATAATCTGTTTGCATAATTCCCTCCTTCACTTTCATCATTTGACAAGTCCTATATTTAAATTTATTGATTTATATATTACTCTTAACCTAAACATGGCAAATTAGAGACCTGTAAGTCATAATTAATAAATTGGAATACTGTGCCAATTAATGGGCAGCCAGTGGTTAAAAATGAAGTCATCCTGGTTTAGATTTTAAAATATAATAGGCTAAAGTCTTAGAAGTATTTTTAATACAGTTCAATGTCCTTTCAGTAATTGTAAAAGAATGAGAGCTAAGGTATGAATCACTGTGTGGTCCAGGAAAGTTCAGAGCTGGTACACAAACGTGAGTTGAAAGTAGCACTACTAGACATTCAGTGAAAAATCTGGTTTCTAAGGGAGCGAGGGGCCAGTGGTCATGATAGGGTTAACTGCTGTATCTAGGCAGGTTGAGTCAGACAGTTAGGAAACTCCTCCTCCTGCTGCTGTCTCCCAGCTTTCTGACTCGATCTGTTCAGATCAGACGTACCCGTTTTTTCTGCTGCTTTTTGCTAGCGATTTTGCATTAATTGGACTTTTCTAAATTTAAAAATAATATTTTTGCTGTTTGGGGAGCGAGATGCAACAGCGAGAAGGGCTTCGGTCCGACCCGCTGGAGACCGTTCTCGGTCCCAGGGGATTGAGGCTCCCTTCGGTTGAGCCTCTCCCCTCTGCAGCGTGACAGGCTCAAGCCCTGCGAGTTGCAGGCTCCTTTCTGGCAGCTTTTTCTTCAGGCAGCAAGTCCGGCAAGCTGGGAATTCCCCTTGCCGAAGGCACCTCGCTCGGCTCCCTCTCTGACGCGGCAGGCAATACACAAGTGGGGGATTTCCCCTTGTCTAAGAAGCGTCGGCACTCGCTTCGGGCGGCTTTCTCTCAGGCAGCGAACGGCAGGAGGGAGATTTCCCCTTGTCAAAGAAGCCTCAGCTGACTTATTCGGACAGTAAGCGGCAAGTTGGGGGATCTCGCTTGCCTGCTATGTCCTCAGCCTGCCGCCATTGCCGCCTTGCCATTTTTTGCTGTTCCTGCTGCCATCGTTGCCTTCACAGCACCTGGCCTACTTCCTCTGAGCGTTCCTGGGGGTTTCTCCATACGCTCTAACGCCTCTGTTACGGACCGGGCTAGCTCTTTCTACACGGCTAGACAGAGGCAGCGGGAGGTGTTCCCTGGCGCTAACCTGCAGTGGCCGCCATTTTGAACGACGTTGGTGAGCGCTCGCCATTTTAATTCCTCTTGAGGGGGTCATTCTCGAGGCGCCAGCATGGCAGCACGCCAATCCAAGGCCTTGAAATGCCAGGCTTCAGGGGATTCAGCCCCCGGCCCTTCTGTCCCAGGGCATGCAAAAAAACCAAAGAAGGCCGCCTCCTCTAAGGAGGACAAGGCAGCGGCTGCTCGAGCTAAGGAGGAGTTACGCTTACATCAAGCCATCGAAAGGTCTATCCAAAAGGCCATCAAGGACGCCTTCATTAGGGAGCTCTCCTCTCCTCCTGTCCTGGGACCCTCTTGCTCTGTGCTTGCGCCCAAAGCACCTCCGGCCCCCATTCCCCCAGTGCGGCCTCCAGATCCACCTCCCTCAATCCCTCCCTTGTCCCCTGATGGCGGGGAAAAGGTCTCTCCCCTTCAAGTTCGGTTGAGCCTCTCCCCTCTGCAGCGTGACAGGCTCAAGCCCTGCGAGTTGCAGGCTCCTTTCTGGCAGCTTTTTCTTCAGGCAGCAAGTCCGGCAAGCTGGGAATTCGGGCCACAGTCTGAGCCTACGCCTCCCAGGGCCCTGGATACAGCCTCTTCCCCGCCTGTTGCGCCCCATGCCTTACAGGTGTCTTCGGGAAGGGTACTTCCACGGGGCCCAGTATTTCCCTGCATTTGATTACCTTTATTCAGGATGCGATCCAGAAGGGGGTTCAGGCAGAATTACAGTGCCGGTCTTCTTCATGGGTCTCAGGCTCCTCCTGCTCCCACATTGAAATGGAAGGCTCTCAATTAGATGAGGGCCAAGTTCCAGCTGGGGTCGCAGTTTCCTCTGTCCCCTCCACGGGCAACCCATCTCTGGCAGGGGAAGAAGTTCGGGACAGGGATCTTTCTGAAGATGAGGACCTGGCCCCCGATCAATCATCATCCGTGGGCCTCTTCAAACCCCAGTTATTTAGATCCCTTCTGCATAAAGCAAAGTTAACTACAGGTCTGAGATCCCCACCAACCCCACGGGAGGGATCAGGGGCTCCTGTTCCCCTCTTTGAAGAGCCTCTGGTTGAAATGGAGGAGATCCCGGGCCCCAAACTATTCAGGGATGTTTTAACTAAACAGTGGTCTTCTCCAGTGTCGGGGCCTAACCCCAACCAGCTAGACAGACGCTTCTATAACCTTGCCCCGGAGCTGGCTAATCTCCTCCAGATCCCTAATGTGGACCCTCTGGTGGCGACTCTGTCGGCCCCCTCAAATCTGACTGGTTCCCCAGAGGACAACCTCCGCCCGGAGGACAAGAGGCTTGAACAGTCCTTAGTAAAATCCCATCAAGCCTCCGCCTGGGCAGCTAAATCTGCCATGGCTTCATCATTTTTTAACAGGGCGGCAATTTTGTGGCTCCGACATGCAGGATAGGCTCCCTGTGTCGGATGCCAGGTCCCATCAGGATCTTAATAAGTTCCTGGCTGTACTAGAGTTCTCCGCGGATGCGACCCTTAACTCGTTCCACTTCGCGGCTAAGGCAATTGGCTCCACAGTCACCTCTCACCAGTTATTGTGGCTACGCAATTGGCAGGCGGACGCCAAATCGAAGTGGCGCTTGGCCACTTCCTCCTTCGAAGGCCCTTCCTTGTTCGGGGCCCCCTTGGAGCCTCTGCTCATAGAGACTAAGGACAAGAAATGTATCCTTCCCAATGTTTCCAGGAGATCTGACCAGTGGCCCGCCACAGGTCATTATCGTTCCTTTCGACCCTTTGACTCCTCCTTCGCAGGAGCTCGGTCGCCCAGGGCTTTTCCCCACCGCTCCCGACCCCCAGATCGCCAAGCTTTCCATTCCCAAAGGGGACAATTCAAGCATCCCTTCCGGGGGGGCGGGGTCAACCTTCCTAAAGGTCACGATAACTGCACGTCCGGGCTTCCCATTGGGGGCCGCCTGGCTCTCTTTGCCAGCCAGTGGGAAGCCACTATATCGGACGCTTGGGTCCGGGAGACGGTGAGGTGGGGCGTCTCCCTGGAATTCCTCTCCACCACCACCCCGACAGATTTCTCCGATGCCCCCTTGCTCAGGATCAGCAGAAACGGCTCCTGCTGGAACAGGCCATCCATCACCTTTTAGAGATCCGGGCCATTGAGCCCGTTCCACAGGAGCAGCACGGACAAGGTTTTTACTCTTGCCTGTTCGTCGTTCAGAAATCCTCGGGGGGTTGGAGAGCCATTTTGAACCGCTGGATAGTCTACCGGCGGTTCAAGATGCAGTACCTCCAGTCCAGGAGGGCATCAGAGTAGGGGACTTCCTCTTGTTCATTGACTTGAAGGAGGCCTATTTGCATGTCCCCATTCATCCGGCTTACTTCAAATTTCTCTGGTTTTGTCATGCGGGTCGTCACTATCAGTATCGCACCCTCCCATTTGGCTTATCCTCGGCTCCCCGAGTGTTTACGAAATTGATGGCCGCACTTGCGGCTCACCTCCGTGCTCTACCGGTGCGTATCCAATGTTATCTGGACGATCTCCTTATCCAGTCGAGCTCGGAGGATCGGGCGCTTCAGGATCTGGACTCCACCCTCCAGGCCCTGACTGTTCATGGTTTCTCAATCAACCGGGAAAAGAGCCATCTGGTACCCTCGACCCGCATCCAACATCTCGGGACTGTCATCGATACGGTTGAGAGTAGGGTCTATCTCTCCGAGGAACGTCTGGCCAGCCTGCGGTCTCTGGTCAGGTCCATCTCTCAGGAGACTTCGGTCTCCCTGGTGACCCTTTCCCACCTCCTGGGAAAGATGTATCCTGCATCGGCATCGTACCATGGGCCCGTCTCCACTGCAGGCCCCTGCAGTGGTTTCTTCTCCCGTATAAGCGGTCTCGAATTTCGGCCTCCAACAAAATTGTTCACCTTAACTCGCTTGTCCTCAAGTCCCTCCGGTGGTGGTCCTCCCAGGCCCTCTTCAAGGGACAGGAATTCAGGGAGTCCACCAAGGTCATTCTGACAACAGATGCCAGCCTTCATGGCTGGGGAACCCACATCCATGGTCGAATGGCCCAGGGCCTTTGGTCCCCCTTAGATTGCTCCCACAATATAAATTGGTTGGAGCTCCGAGCCATCCACCTCACCCTTCGAGTTTTCAGGGACATGGTCAGGGACCAACACGTGATCATCCTCACGGACAACGTAGCCGCCAAGGCTCATGTAAACCGCCTGTGGGGGACACGCTCGCCATCTCATGGCAGAGGCCGAGAGACTGGGAGCTTGGGCGGAAGCCAATTGGAGATCCCTGTGGGCGTCTCACATCTCGGGCCTAATCAACACCCAAGCCAATTGGCTGAGCCGTTCTACAATGGACCACAGCGAGTGGCAGCTCGACCCGCTTCTCTTCCGCCAAATAATATGCCACTTTGGGACACCGTCAGTGGACCTGTTCGTGACACGGGACAATTGCAAAACGGACCGCTTCATCTCCAGGTTCCCGGACCCAATGGCGGAAGCGGTCGTTGCGCTCCATTGCCGATGGCCTCCGGGCCTTCTCTACGCCTCCCCCCCTTCCCCTCCTATCCAGGGTCATCTGGAAGCTTCTGGAGGAACGAGCGGAGCTAATCCTTGTGGCGCCCCACTGGCCCCGCCGGCCCTGGTTTGCCGACTTTCAGGCTCTGTCAACTCAGCCTCCTTGGCGCCTTCCAACCGCCAACGTCATTCTTCACCAGGGGTCGCTTCGCCATCCAGACGCAGCCTGGCTCCAGCTGACCGCTTGGCGGTTGAGCGGCAGCTTCTAGCTGACTCTCACCTGCTCGGTTCCGTGGTTGATACCACCATGGCAGCGCGCCGCCCCAGCACAATCCGGATCTACGGGGCCACATGGTGCTCCTTCGCAAGATGGTGCGCGTCGCAGCGGCAGGACCCATGGTCGCCATCCACAGAATAGGTACTGATTTTCCTTCAGAAGGGGTTAGAGGCCAGACTTGCTCCCAACACCTTACGCAGGCAAGTGGCTGCTTTGTCCTCTATACTCTGTTGGGGGCTCGGCACTCCTTAGCACACTGCCCACTTATCAAACATTTCCTTAGGGGGGCCTCTAACCTCCGCCCAGCGCCCGTTCACTGTTACCCCACTTGGAATCTTCCAAAGGTGTTGGATGCTCTCACTCGAGCCCCCTTCGAGCCGATCCGTACGGTGGGTCTCCGATTCCTTTCCTACAAGGTATCCTTCTTAATTGCTATAACCTCAGCCAGATAGATTTCGGAGCTCGCTGCCCTCTCCACAAGGGCTGACCTTTGCATATTCCACCCAGACAGGGTGGTCTTACACCTGGACCCCACCTTTATTCCCAAAATTAACTCGCCGTTTCACCGAGCCCAGGAACTAGTTTTGCCCGACTTTTGCCCTCACCCTACCCATCCCAGGGAGCGGGGGTGGCACACCCTGGACGTTCATCGGGCCCTACGCATCTACCTCCAACGGATGGCCTCCTTCCGCAGGATGGAGGCTCTTTTTATTTCAGCCCTCTTCTCTGGGGTCCAAGGTATCGTCTTCCACGGTTGGTCGTTGGTTGCGGGCGACTATCGCCTTGGCCTACGAGGCCCAGTCCCTGCCTACACCTAGGCACATCACCGCCCATTCCACTCGGAGCGCGGCCACATCTGTGGCATGGGCCACCCAGGCATCCCTACAGGAGGTTTACCGGGCCGCTACTTGGGTATCTCCGACCCCCTTCATCTGCCACTACAAGGTGGATTGCTTCGCTTCAGCAGATGCAGCTTTTGGCCGTAGAGTGCTACAGCAGGTCTGTGCAGACCAGGACCACACGCCACCGGCGGCTCCCACCCTGTAGGTCTCGGGCTTTGGCACATCCCTATCATGACCACTGGCCCCTCGCTCCCTTAGAAAGGGCGTTGTCTTACCTGAATGCCTGTTCTGAGGACCGAGGGGTCAGTGGTCATTCCCTCCCTGGTTTCTCCGCTGGTACGTGGGGCCTGGCCACTTCCTTTCCTTCTTCTTGTTCTCAGGTTTACGGGTGCGTCGTCAGACATCACATCTCTCGTCCGAAAGCTGGGAGACAGCAGCAGGAGGAGGAGTTTCCTAACTGTCTGACTTGATCTGCCTAGATACAGCCCTATCATGACCACTGGCCCCTCGGCCCTCAGAACGGGCGTTCAGGTAAGACAACGCCCTTTCTAACGTACTCACCTTTTTGGTGCCAAGTGCCCAAAACGTGCACACGTACAAATGCACATGCACGTGCCCGAATCCCCAAAATGCAATGCGAGCACATTCCCCGTGCATGCGTCTCACCCCCCCCCCACGCACATGCACCCCAGCCCCCATTTTGGCTATCAGGTTGGTGCAGGCAGCTTTCCAGGCCCAAAACAGTGTGGGGGCACAGTGTGAGGCCCCCTGTCCCCTGTTTTGGCCTAGAAAGCCACCTGCACTTTCCCATGCATACACCCCATCCACCCCGTGCATGCACACGTGCATTCCCCACATGCGCCCCACCCCCTGTGCATGCATGGCAGAGACCTGAAGACCAGCTGGCCTGCGGGAGGCGCTCCCGCATAAATGGTGAAGCTAGGATGGGGCAACAGCTGGCGTGCCGTCGTCCCAGCCCGGATATATAATATGTGAAATGATCACAGAATATCCTGTTGTATTACTGTTATTTATTAAAGCTTTAAAAATGCAGCATACATCATGTAACATCTACATTCTAGCCTTCTGAATGATTTGATTTCATGCTTGTTTCACCAGGCCAGCTCACATTTAATTATTCCAAATGTGTAAATAACTGTTAGGAAATTATGAGTTCATTTATGTGGCTGTAAAATTTTAAATTTTCGAAGATGTCATCTAGGGGGCTACTTGAAACTCCTTTATATATCTACTTTTTATTACTTAGAAAATGTCTTTCAGGTGGTTTTGGAAGTTAATACAAAATATGAAGCTATGTTTAATTGCAAATTTTATTGAGTAATGAAGTTTGCCTATAGGGATCGATGGGGGAGTTGGCTGCAACTGAAAGATAAAAGTTTTTGCTTGTTAAATAGAATAAATAAACAAGTAACTGAAGTGGATGTCAACATTTATATGTTTTTATTCAAAAATAACAAGACTTTTTTTCCCTTATCAGCATATTCTTGATATGACCTTTGGAGCAGGAGGTCACACAAATGCAATTTTACAAAAGGCAAAGGGTATTAAAATATACGCACTCGACAGAGACCCCACAGCTTATGAATTAGCTCAACAACTTTCCGAATCTTATCTGTGAGTATAGTTTTTATTTTTTGTTTGATGGGGGATTATGTACAATTATTGTGTTGACTCCTCGTGACCAACAGAAACATTTTTTATGATGATCTGTCCCTCACTTGATCCTTCAAATCTTGCAATGTTACACCTATCAGTACTTTAATTGAGTTCATTCACCTCATTGCTGGTTGTCCCTTTCTCTTTCCTTGCAGTTTTCCCCATCATTAGATCCTTTTCCAGAGGGTTGGCTCTTTTCATAATACATTGAAAGTAAGATAAATAAAACCTGTTTGTACCTTGACTGAGAAATCTGGGATGACATGCGTGATAATGTATTTGTTTATTTTCTTGGCTGTCCAAGGTGTTCTCAGGAGTCTTCTTCAGCACCAAATTTTGAAGTATTAGTGCGTTTTCTATCCTCCTTCTACAATCTAACTTTCATTTCCATGGAGTGCCACAATACCACTGCTTAAATTATTTCAATAACATCTGAACATTTTCAGGGCCTTCTTAGTGGTTCTACTAAGTGCTGATCTATGATTTTTTTTATTTCTTGTTCCTTTACTGTCAATGATGAACCTAAAGGCAGAAGCTATCCACCACTTTAGTAGTTGTACTGTCAATTCTAAGGCTGGAGCTTATTGTTTCTATTTTCATTAGTTTGATCTTTTTAATTTTAAATTTAGTCCAATTTTTTCACTATGCTCCATGATTTTATTACAAGAGGCTGCAGTTCCTTCACATTTTTGGCTATTACTAGAGCTACTTTTGTATGTTGTGTGTATGATAAATATTTATATATCAACACTGATACAGTGTGTGTATATATGCATACATTAATTTATATGAATTTTATGTATAGTTTATCTTACTTTTCTAGTGGTATAATGATGCTCAAAGCTCACAAACATATTAATTTTACATTTAATAAATAGATAAAATGCATTCATATTCACACTTAAAATAAAAATGAATGATATATGAAAATTTGCCCTGGTGAAATAAAGCCTAATTGAAAAGTTGCACTGGTAAATAAAGCCAACAGAAATACATAGTTAACAAACTAATTTCTGTGGTCTCCACAAAGCATGGCTATGACCTTTGTTGATTCCAGGATTGGAAATCGATTGCCTTCAGAAGTGGGAATTTGGGAATTCACTATAAAATGTATGTATGTATGTACGTATGTATTTATGTACGTACATATGTACGTACGTACGTATGTATGTATGTATGTATGTATGAAACAAATTTATATAGCTGTCCATCTCACCAAAGACAACTCTGAATGACGCACAGCAGATGATGTCCCTCCCTCTTTCCATGTTAGGTTTTTAAAAAAATATTATTCTATTGATTTTACAGATCTGTTTGTAGTATGAACTTTAACATAGAAGAAAAAAATAGAACCAATGCTTTATAACTGGTATATTGGTGGTGTGGCCAGTGATAAATTAAATCTAAATTATTAAAATCTGATGTATACACATGCGCACACACATACATTCTATTTTCCTTATTTTGGTTTGATAATCATAGTGGTGACTTTTATTTAGGAACCATATAGAATCAATCAGGGTTCCAGTTCTGTCCTGTACAGTGCTTGTTTTGGTACATAGTCTCCTATGTAGCCAAGGCCATTTGTTTTACTTCTTGAAAATGAAAGGCAACCAAAACAAAAATGTAAATCAGAGTGTGTCAGAGTTTCACCCTGGATCTATCAATACATTTCTCTAGCAACACAACTATGCAGTACACTCAGGAACCTAACAGCAGAATATTCAAGGACAAGCCTTTATGTTGTTATTTGTTTTACAGATGTGATTGAAACACTTATTATGATCGTCAGGTCCTTTGGAATCTACAACTGTACACAAATTAATACCATATATCAATTCTGGACTTTAAGCCCTATTGTTATTTCTTGTCCTTACATAATAACAGATGATTTTCCATCAGTTTCTCAGCCTTGGTTGTTGAGGGGACTTGTTTGGATAATATCCTTGTCTGATCTCAAAGGTATTACTTCTAATCTTGATGGCATCAAGACTAACATCACTTTTGCTCTTTAATTTCCCTTTATCTTAAAAGTTTGGAGATTCAACAAAGTTCTCTTCATTCTTCTTAGTCAAATAAAACTAGGAGGGCCTGTATTTCTCTCTCTTTCCTTCTATTTTGTCAGCTGGAGATTATTGTTTCCTTAGATGTTCTACTCTTCCTCCCTTTTGCTTTGAAGGATTACATATATCCATTTCTAACTTCCATTTCTGCTATTTCTACTCCTCACACCCAACAACAAACCTATTAGGAAGACACTAGATTTCCATGTCCTTAATTTTTTTTTTCAACTGATCTCCCAGTACAGGATTCTCTTCTTCAACTTCAGGTAAAGTGGTTTTCAGTTTCTCAGTTTCCTGTCTTCCTCTTTCCAATCCAATCTATCTCCACCTCAAAATCATGCATCCAACAGTAGGACTGATTCCATCAGGAATGACCTTTTGGAACAGTATTTCTCAACTTTGGCACTGTTCAACTTTGTGATTTAAAGTCAGTTTGGAAATTCTCAGAATTGAAATCCATCATTTTAATTTTGTATTAATTTTAATTGCAGCTTTTATCACCATTGGTACATTTTTAAAATAAATTTATTTCTGAGGTATCCAGTGCCAATTTAATTTTTATTATTTTAACAGTTACAATCAGGTATTAAACTTTACTGCATCAAGAGACAACTTTTTCATTTCTCAGTTGCCTTGTCTTGATTACTATGTATTTTGTTTGGGCAGATGTAGTAATATACACACCCACACACATATGCAAATACACACGCAAACATGGAGAGACACACACATTTATTGTGTCATTGAAGCTGATGTTTATGTAAGTTGAAGAATATTACCTTTTAAGTATACAACTGCTATAAATTGTTCAGTGAAAATCTGATGAAAATAGCTAGTTTTCTGTTTAGGATTGTTATGAGAGATTTCTAATTCCCACATTGCAAAGATTTCCTAGTAATTTCACTGAGGGAAAAAATGTGTTTTCATTTTCATTCATTCTGCACACATTACTGTGTCTGTCCATAAAGTTTTATTGTGTTTAATTTTGTGGTGGCTTGGCTGAAATAGATGGCAATTTGTGAAAGCTTCTTTTTTAGAAACTGAGAGTATAAATTTCTAAGATAATTATACATTTAAGTAAAACATTAATGAGTGTGAAAACCCAACTTTGACCACCTTGTGAATCCGACAAAATTCTACAGGAATATTGTGGCCGTTCAATAGATAGCACCTCTGTAAACACAATAAGGCCACCATACCCAGATCACAAACTACCTAAAATCAATACTAGGTTTTGGGCTGGTGGGCTTAATTTGAATGTTGGGAAGTTGTGGTTTCTCTTGAAAAAATGATGCTTGGGGGGTGATTCTTCACTCAAAATCACATACTATTCAGTTATGGCTTTGAAATTCTTACTCAACTTTAATTTTCACTGGATACTTTTGAATGAGTTATTCTTTTCTTGGTCCAAGTTATTTCAGAGTTGTGTTAGAATAGTTGGAAATTGCTCCTTATTTTTATATCTTGAGCTCATGGATGGAAGGCAAAGTGTATAAATGCAGTGAACCCCATCAATAAGTAACAGCTTACAAAGCACAGTTTACTGGAATGCTACCAGGTACTATTGTACCTGTAGCTTTCTATCTGCAGGATATTTCTGATAATCCCTGCTGATCTTGATCACTCCAGGCAATTGAATATAGTTTCAAAGCACTGACCTTTGTAAGAAAACCTGTGGAGTTCTTACATGATGCCAAACCATTCTTGCAGATAAAGACAGATGTATTTATGTGTAGTCCCAGTTTTTGTATGTGTTTTTATGATTTTTTTTCCTTCTATATGCTGCCCAAAGTGCTTTAGATTTAGGCAACTATAACAAATTTAATTAATCATAATATTATATATATACATATATATATATATATATATATATATATATAT
>WNWU01000001.1:19035590-19050640 GCA_012654045.1 Ptyas mucosa | reverse complement strand
TAGCTATCTTAGTCTCTCTTAAATCTCACCACAGACAGCAAAGTGCTGCTATGATGTCTGATAAAGCCAAAAATTCTAGTGAATGAGATTTCACTGAACCATGGCTGTATAAAGATTTTGATTTACGTAGGAAAAACCTGGATGAAACATATATATATATATATATTTATTATAAATGTATAATAATCTTAATAATATCAAGATCTGAAAATCAAAATTGAAAGGTAATAGCATAAACTGGCTGTGGTGATCCCAGTGGTTATCAGCACATTGTGTGCCATACCAAAAAATCTTGGTTGGCTCTAAGCAAATCGGCACATTGACAAAATTTTTATCTCTCAATTGCAAAAGGCCACACTGCTTGGACCCACCCATACAGTAAACCAATACATTAAGGCATTCTAGGCTCTTGGGAAGAATTTATGCGTATGAAGTCCAACACCAGCTAAATGAATGGCAGTTGTGACTTCACATTGTTGTGAACAGATAATAATAGTAACAATAAGACAGCAACACATACCAAATGCTGCCTCTGCAAAGAAGCTGAAGAAGCAGCGGACTGCCTAATTCAGGGCTGTCAAACTTGCGGCCCGTGGGCCGGATGCATCACACGCTGGCCATCCTCACTCCCATTTTAGCAAAGGGGAAAAAAGTTGTGATACATCACATGTTGTCATGAGTTTGATTTAATTAGATCTGCTGCCAGAAGATCACCCAGACTAGCTAAAAGAATGTAACAAAGTAACAACAATGTGCATTGAAGATCTGCAAGCAAGAATTGGTGGGAGAAATAATATCAACAATGAAATAGAAATGGAAGACACTAAATTTTCTGGAATTTCAGAATTCGAACAGACAAGTAGCTGCCACCTAAGACCCCAGACTTAACAAACATCAATAAGAAACATTAAATAGTCTGGCTGTTGCAGAACCTGGAGACAGCAGAAGACAAAGAATTAGAGAAAATCACAAAATACAAAAATAGAAAGCAAAAGTGGCAAAAGGAAGCAAAAGTGGTACTAATAGCAATAGGTATCTTGGGTACAACCCCGAAACATCTGGAGCACTACTTGAACACTATTGGCCTTGACAAAATCACTATCAGTCGGTTGCAAAAGGCAACTTGGATTTACCTGGAACAGCTTTCTTCTTGCAACAATACCTTTAACACAATTAAACAACATCTACCTTATCCCACGCCTTGGGAACGATTCAATAGGTGGATTAAAATGGGCAGCTATATAAATTACATAAAGAAATAAAACTATTTAAAGCAGAATAAAAACAATAGAACAAAATTATATATACAGTAAATGTCACATGTTTTGTTATATTTTAAAGATGATGCTGGGTGTTTATTGGTATATTTGCAGCATTATAGTTTCTAATTCTTTTTTTAAAAATGCTACAAAGATGCATGCACTAAGGTAGAATCATAGGTTTAAAGGAATGGGAAGCTACATGATAGGGTTAAGCTGTTACAAAGTGCTTCATTGTATGGCATGTCAAGAACAGGACTAACTAAATGTGTTAATTGTTTTTCTGAAAATATAAGTCTTTGGATCAAGCTAAAATCAAATGGATGAAACAAAATATATCCTGTTTTGTATAATAATAGGGGAGAGTGCATAAAATTAAAATATAAGATTAGCCACTTATGTGAAGCACATAAAATGTATGTGATACATAGGTTTTCAATAACCATGGGTTCATTTCAGGTGAATTGATTACAAGCAGTAGAAACCTCTGCACCAGATAGTTTATCTCAACTTCCCTCTTAACAATTTCAAGTACCAGCGATCAAATTTTGAAAAATGATATGCAGAATTACCCTTTTGAGGAAAAAAAAGGAATAGCCTAAAGAAAAAAGGGCTTTTATGTATCCTTAGTTATTTATGTGCATAGTTTCTTCCAGTATTATAATTTTTTACCTAACACTGGCAGGTAAGGCTACATACTCATTATATAGAACCGATGCAACAAAATCTATTAATATTTCGTTCATGTCTCATTCAGGATTTTCCCCCTTCCACTCAGAAAAAAATTAGGAAGATGTAGCATTCAAACGTGTCAGCTGGATTTTTCTCTTGCTTAATAATACAGATAATTTTTCTCTTGCTTAATAATTTGTCTGCATTATTTTAGACACCCATTGTGGGAATAAAATGTACTGATTTATAAATGTTTGAAGAACTTTTAGGAAAATTTTGATACTGTTTATATAATTGGCTTCCATAAACCATTTCTTTCTTTGAATATTTCAGTTCGGAAATATCAGCTGATGGGCTCCATATTCCATCTGCAAAGTATATAAATTAGTAAAAGTCTTTACAAATTTAATTTATATCAAGTTTTGCTATCATCTTTAGGTGCTAGTGGATAATTTAATATAGAATAATAGCCCATATTTTCTTTAGCTAGAACTTAAAAAAATAATCATATTTGCATAGCATAGCTCACTGTGTAGAATCCCAGAAATGATAGTCTATTCAGTGCAAACAGTTTAATTTTCAAATTTTAATCAAACAAATAAGTATAAAGGGATAACATACCATTGGGCAGCCTAAGGCATACTCATTATTTGTTTTCTATTTTTCTTGTGTTACTTATATAGAGAGAGATCATCATACAGTTTAACCTTTGGACCCCCTTATCATATTTGTTGCTATTATTTATTTATTTATTACTCTGGGTATTTTACAAGATTACATTGCTCTTCAACAAGATTTTTGTTTTTCTCTGCACTCT
Organism: Ptyas mucosa; assembly: GCA_012654045.1. Taxonomy (NCBI): domain Eukaryota; kingdom Metazoa; phylum Chordata; class Lepidosauria; order Squamata; family Colubridae; genus Ptyas; species Ptyas mucosa. The sequence goes on along the minus strand of WNWU01000001.1, from coordinate 19,047,892 downwards.
TTCTGGAATCTCAGCATCTTTTTTGTATTGTGACCAGAACTTGATGTACTATTCTAAATGTGGCTTCATTAATGCAGTATAGAGCAGTACTATTGCTCTGTTGATGAAGCCTAGGACCGCATTGGCTTTTTGGTAAGTGCACACTTCTGATTCATAGTTAAGCAATAGTCCAGGACAACTAAATCCCTCTCATGGGCATTACTGTTGAGCCAGGTACTGCCTATTCTGTTCCTTGTGCATTTGTTTTTTTTCCTGCCTATGAACAGGACCTCACTTTTTTCACCACTAAACTACATCTTGTTTGATAGGGCCCAATGCTGCAAAATGTAGTTCAGTGGTTAAGAAAGTAAGGTCCACATTGAGGCAGAGAAGAACTAATGTCTTGCCGCAACGTAGACCTGAATATGAACTCACACTTGTGTTTTGTTGTTTTTGTTCTTTTCCCCACCACCACCAGTATATCACTTCTGTTTCACCTGCCAGAGCTCCACAATAAACCACAGAGGCTCTCCAACGCCAAATTTGCATTTTGAAAAAGACTACTTAGAGAATTAGGGATGCGGTGGCTAAGACACTGAGCTTGTTCATCATAAGGTCGGCAGTTCAATGGTTCAAATCCCTAGTGCTGTGTAATGGGGTGAGCTCCCGTTACTTGTCCCATCTTCTGCCAACCTAGAAGTTCGAAAGCACGTAAAAAATGCAAGTAGAAAAATAGGGACCACCTTTGGTGGGAAGGTAACAGCATTCCATGCACCTTTGGCATTTAGTCATGCCGGCCACATGACCATGGAGACGTCTTTGGATAGCGCTGGCTCATCGGCTTTGAAACAGAGATGAGCACTGCCCCCTAGAGTCAGGAATGACTAGCACATATGTGCAAGGGGAACCTTTACCTTTACCGTTACTTAGAGAATTACACTCAATGACCTCATCACCTACATATTCCAGATGTCATTGAGGCTCATGGCAGAAATGTATATCATAAAAATAGGAAATCTTTTAAGTATACGTTGGAAACCATCTGAACAGTAATCTGTAGAAATCTAACAACTATATTTAAACACCAATTTAGCTGAATTTTTCATAGCTCATAGAATTCCTAACCATTTGGAACAATGAATAGAATTTACATGACTGTAGATGATTAGGGCTTAATTCGCTCAAACTCATTTTTTGAAAATATACAAATGGATGGTTTCTATTAAGTTATTGGAATTTAAAAATAAAAAAGGAGTGAATTACAATATTTTAGTTTATTCCTGCAATCATTATTACATTCTAATCCATTGTCATGTGAATGGAGTGCTCATGCAATGAGTCCATCTTCTTTTGTATCTCACCCACAGCCCCAGTTTGCTCTGGAGAGCCTTCTAGCTGTATATGGAGATGGGAAGAAGTGTATGTAGCAGTGGATTCCATAATAAATTAAAATGTGATTTAAAATAACTATTTTTTCATGAGCTTCTGACAAGAGGCTATGTGTTATCCAAATTTCGAATGCTATTGTTCAGTCAAAATTTAAATAGAAAAAAATTAGTTCCGTGCATAGATAAAATTTCATGAGTCAATTGTGCTCTTAGAGTTTTGACTTTTGGTTTGTCTAATGCCAGCATTACAGAAGTTTATATACATATGGGGGCACACATCCAAACTTATTCTGATCGTTGACAGAAAGCCTAAAATCTCCAGTCTGTCAGAAATCCGTTTGTTAAATACTGAAGTTTGCAGATGACACAAGAGTGATCGGTCTCATTCGAGACAGTGATGAATCCGCATATAGATGGGAGGTTGAACAACTAGCCTCATGGTGCGACCAGAACAATCTGGAACTGAACATACTCAAAACCGTAAAAATGGTGGTGGACTTTAGGAGAAACCCTCCCATACTACCACCTCTTACAATACTAGACAACCCAGTATCAATAGTAGAGACTTTCAAATTTCTAGGTTCTACATATCTCAAGACCTAAAATGGACACCTAACATCAAAAACGTCATCAAAAAAGCACAACAAATAATGTTCTTTCTGCACCAACTCAGAAAGCTCAAACTGCCCAAGGAGATGCTGATACAGTTCTACAGAGGAATTATTGAGTCTGTCATCTGCACCTCTATAACTGTCTGGTTGGGTTTTGCAATCCAACAAGACAGACACAGACTTCAGAGAATAATTAGAACTGCAGAAAAAACAATTACTACCAACCTGCCTTCCATTGAGCACCTGTATACTGCACGAGTCAAAAAGAGGGCTATAAAAATATTTACAGACCCTTCACATCCTGGACATAAACTGTTTCAACTCCTATCCTCAAAACGATGCTATAAAGCACTGCACACCAGAACAACTAGACACAATAGTTTTTTCCCAAACGCCATCACTCTGCTAAACAGATAGTTATCTCAACACTGTCAAACTAGTTACTAAGTCTGCATTACTATTAATCTTCTCATCGTTCCTATCAGCCATTTCCTCCCACTTATGACTGTATGACTGTATGACTGTAACCTTGTTGCTGGTATCCTTGAGATTCATATTAACTTGTTTCCTAATATGATTTGATTGCTTATTTGTTCCCTATGACTATTATTAAGTATTGTACCTTATGATTCTTGACGAATGTGTCTTTTCTTTTATGTACACTGAGAGCGTATGCACCAAGACAAATTCCTTGTGTGTCCAATCACACTCGGCCAATAAAGAATTCTGTTCTGTTCTGTTCTGTTCTGTTCTGTTCATCCCATTAAGCTTTGTGCATGCATGTGGATATCATTATGCAAGATTAATTTTAGGTCTCCTTCCGTCGAGACCTAAAGACTTGGCTGTTTCAACAAATGGGTTGATTCTGATTCCTGAGTTTTATTATTTATTGTCGCTGTTTTAAATTGGTTTTAATTATGTTTTCTTTTATTATTGTATGTTTTTAACTGTGTTCGCCGCCCTGAGTCCTTAGGGAGAAGGGCGGCATATAAATTTGTGCAAATAAATAAAATAAATAAATAAATAATTTTTCAGAGGTCCTAGGGAAATTCACTAGCTCCCCACCTCCAAATGTTTCATGTGTATGACAATTTATTGAAACATTTGTTTAAAAAAAACTACAGTAGGAAAATTTTTAAAAGTACATATTAATAATTTTAATGTTTTTCATTGTGTTTAAAATTTGTGCAGATTAGAGTTTGATGTTTTTTTAAAAAATCAAAATTCTGCTTTTTTTTTGTTTGCTTGTTTTAGTATTTCCCTGCTCTTTCTATATATATACTATGACCCTTTATTTTCCAATCCTTTTGCAGGCCACATGCACATTTTAAGTTCTAATATCAGATCAAATGAACATTTTAAGCCTAGATAACAGTTGAATAGTATCTTGGAGTAAAAGGCATATGATACATCCGGTATAAAAACAACATTCCCAAGCTTCTGACGTCTTTTTGCTCCATAATCAACTTAAAGGCTACAGCAGGTGGCTTGAAGGTAGAAGTTAGTTAATGATTAATAAGGCTTTTACACATCTTTTGCGTCACTTTTCCTTTCCAAATAATTTGCTAACAAGTCACCTAAGGGCTTGAAATCGATCAGGAAAATAACCAAAGGGATCATGTGGTGCAGTTGATAGTGATGATTAGAAAATCAGAAGAACCTAGAAGAAGCAAATAAGAAAAGATTTATTATTTACTTAGTTGCAGTATTTGCTGAATGGTTATATGTGTGTGTGTGTGTATGTGTGTGCGTGTATATGTGTGTTCGTGTATATATGTATACCTCTGTGTGTGTGTGTGTGTGTGTGTGTGTGTGTATTTGAATATCATCATTGTGACATTTCTACCAGTTTCAGAAATTTATAGAATATTCTGGCTTAGTTTAATAATTTCAAATATGCATTTGTTCCTACAGCAACAGTCAAGTAGCATAATTATAAAAATAATTATAATATCTCAAATATTGAGATTGTGCCTTTAACCTGTTTATGCTCACTTCATTGGTTAGAGTAGAAATTCAGGTAGTTCATATCAAGCTGTAAAAAGTGTATTCAAAATACTTAAAATACTTAAAATTATTAACTTTGGGTAGAATTCGTTGGCATGAGTACAGATGCTATTATGAATTTATAATTTGTAATGTTAAAAAGTAGTTAGATAATGAAGTACATTATGGCCACTGAAATGCTGAACAAATTAGGTTCACAAAATACCCCCAGTGTGAAGTCTGTAAAATCATAATTAACCTCTAGTGATATAAACAAATATGGTAATATCAAATGATCATATAACATTAAATTATATGGCATTTCAGAATGACTTCAAGGCGGTGGTTGTTTTTTAATCAGTATTTAGGAAAATATAACTGCAATTTGTAAGTGGAAGATGCAAATAATCTGTAAAGTCTAATAATGAAAGTCAAGGAATACAGATAATACAAGATACCTGTAAAAAATAAAAAGAGGGGACTAAGGTTAAATATGAAAACCAAATGAATGAACTTTGGTTTTGGTGCAAACGTCTGGGAATACCATTGATAGCCAAGAAAACAAGCAAATGGATAATCAATCAAGCAAACCCAAATTGTCATTTGAGGCACAAATTATCACACTCAAATTATCATGTCACATTTGAAGACTTAGCTTTCTAGAGAAGTCTATAATGCTAGTGAAGGTGGAAAGAAAGAGAACAGTCCAACCACGGGTGCATTACTAGAAGTCCTGAAGGGCCTAGGTTGGACACTAGGAAACTTTAGTAAAACTATAGGTACTTGGAGTTGTAAATATATGCATTGGATATTGGGGAAAATGATTCTACAAAGAGTCTGTAATCATGACTATTGATTTTTTTTCCCCCCACTGATGAATTCAGTGGAACCGATCAAGTGCTTTGAGGTTATATCAGAAAGGTTCTGAAGGACAAAGCATGGAACAGATGGGCTTCATCTTACACTAAGATTTTCTTCTTCTTCTATCTGCCCTCCTGAATACAATACTCTCCCAAAAAAATTCTGTAGAGAAATCCAGAACATTTTTTAAAGTATTTTTGGATATTGGAACAGAGATTTTGACAGCACTAAACTCTTTCTTCCTAAAGAAGAGAATGTGCAGCCATTTTTCTCACTAGCCTATCAGTTTTGTGCAGTGTAAAGTATTGTGGCTTCTCTTTTTGACACACTAACAAGGTTAGTAGAGGCATGATTAATTTTCAGCCTGGGAAGTTGAAGCACAATCGGTACGTCATTTGCATATATTTTCAGCATCTGCTTCTTGTTTTTGTTTTGCTATATTCACATGAGGATGTAAAATGCAATGGGAAGTGTTTTGTCAGAAGGGGGTTTAATTTAAAAGTTCAAAATGCACTATAAAGGAGGATAGGAGAGAGTCTTCCTGAAGCAAACACTGTTATTTCTATACTTCCAAACATTTATGGAGCACAAGTTATATTGTCAGATAGAATAATGACAGTGTGATTTGCCATGCATTCTATTTTTAGATCTTTTATCTAAAATTGAATATAACTTGCTGTACCTGAAACCCCAGGTGAGAAGGTTATTGGAGTATAACAAAATTTTGACGTCAGAACTGCTATTTATTCCACTGGAAACTATTAGTGATGCATTACCCCTTGGCAGTTGTGTTTTCAAAAATCCAGTTAAATTTTAATGACTGTTTCTGGCCAATTAGAGTTCCTGCTCAATATAGAAAGAAGGAAAACTGGTTTCTATACAGTTTCAGAAATGTTACATCTCAGCAATAGAATTGGTGTAAATACCAAATTGTTACAAAATTTATTTAATTCCTTCTGTGCTTGTTTCTTCTTCATAGTAGTTTATTGACCACACTCATATTTCTGAATTTATACCGATCATGTATATATTGCAAAATAAGGACAAAGAATTTTTTTTGAAGTTTGCAGTATGACAAAATAAAAACGGGAATCCCCATTTCTATTTAGGTATGAGAGCTATAAGCACTCATAATCAGCAGGGAAAAAAACCTCTAGATCTTCATAGAGTGTACATTTTGCTAACACCCATTATAGCAGGGGTGTCAAACTCACATTGTCACAGTGGTGTCACGTGACATATTGGGACTTTTTCCCCCTTTGCTAAACTGTCGGGGCGTGGCCAGCACGTGACGCATCCGGCCCATGGGCCAGGAGTTTGACAACCCTGCACTATAGGGTTTTAAAATTCTGATTCAGTACAAACAAACAAAAAATCTTCTGTTTTTCATTTCAACTTCTAACATGAGAATAGTGTTGGAAATAAAAATATGATGCGTCAATTGTTCATCTGTTTGAATAGATTCTAACTTGGACCTTTAAGTAAAGTCTAATCTCCTTTCAGAACAAAGAGCAATTGCCAACTGCTAAAAATGGTATAAAAGGAACAGAGATTTGTGCTTTATTTAAAATTTTGTTGGAATCATTTAATCATTCATAATTTTCCAATAATGAATGCTACTGAACATTAATGCAACTAATAAGACACATAAAATGACTTAGTAAACAGGTCACTTTTACTAACACTATTTTTCAAGTAATTAACAGCAAATTGATACAGTTGTCTTACACTTACTGATAATAGAAGAAGCAGGAATGAGCAGAGGTTTAAGTAAATAACGGCATTTGATGATGGCTTTAAAGGGACTCCTTCATTCATTCATTCATTCATTCATTCAACTTTTATAGCCATCCAGCTGCGCCAAATGACTGGGTAGCTTAAAATTCTAAAAATTTAAAACGGTTAAAACAATTTAAATTTTTTTAAAGCAATAAAAAAATAAAAATTTAATGCATAAATAAGGCTTCTCTCTTTGTCCCTAACCCCTAACCCTTCTCTTTTTCCTTAGTTCCATACAATTCAAAACATGGGCCTTAAAAAAAAGAAATATAAAGTAAGGAAAGTTTATGCCTTTTCCCCATATTCTGCCTTTCCTCCTATCACTTGCAGCAAGGAAAAACCTGCCTAATATATACTTTTGGTGATGGCTGGTATCATCGTTATTAATGGATTATTTGTGTGCCAACCTAGTATAGAAAGTATTGGTATGTCTGGCTGCTTTTGTCTGGGCTCAGAAGCTGATAAGGCCTGGTTAGTGGTAACAAGGGAGACCTTTGGGGAATACCAGGGTGATGGGGTACACTGGAAAGTTTAAAAATATTCTGGAAGCAGCAATGGCAAACTATGTCTCTACCAAGGAAAAGGACAAGTGCATGAAGTTACAATATATGGAGCATGGTTCAATGAGGACTATACTTATCCCTTAGGTTTTCTTAACTTTTCAAGATAAGTTAATGGAGTCAAAAATGAACAGCACCAGGAAGGAGGGAAATATTGCAAAGATATTTTTACAGAACTTCCTCTTAAGCTGAAAAAGATTAGGAGCAAGAAAGATATATGTCAATGTCTTCTCCCTCTAGAAAGCAAACATAAATATTGTTCATACCCTCACCCTTCAAAAAGAAGTCCGATCTTTCTAAATGATATAACTATCATTCTTAATTGGAAACTTGTCTGATGTTGTCTGCCTTTTCCAGGGTAACCATTTAATTAAAGACATTTCCAGGATCTTGATCCTATTGAATAAAGTACTAATTGCAGTTGATATGTCAAAAATTGAATTCTAAGTTTTAACATTGTTTGAACTCATCCTAAATTACTGGAAGTAATTGATATAAATTAGCTGTTTTAAGTCTTGTTCCAATTGAATGTCCACATAAATTTCCACTTGGAGAGGGTTGATCTGTCTCTAGACCTGTCTTCCTTTTTGAAATTTGTTAACAAGATTCTCTGGTAACCTAACATCTTCCGCACATTATTTGCAGAAAGTTTTGAGTGTTGGCAGGCAGCACTAAATTGCTAATATTAATCTTTAAATTTCATTGATAGAATGTTTTGATTTTGGAATTACCTGTTGCTGCAGTGTGAGCTGTCAAATGGTAACTGGAAATGTGGAAAGTAAGAAAGAAAGAGTTGTTAACATTTTCTCTCACTTTTTCCTGTTCCTTATTTTTACTTGCATTATTTATGATGTTTGTTCCCTTTTATACAGCAATTTATTTTTTGAAACAAAAGTAGCATTGGACACTTTGGCACAATACTTCAATTTTCCCTAGTCTGGAAGATTGTAGAACTGCTATTCTAGAATTCCACAAGAACCAAGTGGGCTATAAAATTCTGGAATTACCTCTGGAAATACTTCAGATAATAAGTGATAATCCAACACAATGTGGCTGAAAGTTATTGGGTATTTCTAGTAGATATCTCTGCAAGATTATTTGTTTGCCTGTTCATTCTTAGTTCTAACCTTTTTCTAAATTACTCACTTTCCTTTCCCTTGCCTCCCCTCCCTCTCATGCTTGCCCTTCTCAGATAAGCAGTTGAGAAATGTCTCTATGTAGTCTCATTCAGGAATTGATCTGACAATAATGTCAAGACTAGTCATTCATGAGTTGCCTGTTGATAGTTAACGCTATGTCAGCTTCTGAAGATTATTTTATTTACCTCAATGATCTTGACAAAACGCCTGCATTAGTTCAAAGAACTGTTACTCATTTTGGACACGCATTGTTTCTTTTGATGTTAGAATAACTGGGCAGATGTACAGACTATGTTTTCAATAAAGTAACAGAGAGGACTTCAAAGACTTAACAGCACTTTAAATTTATTTTACTTACCAAGAATACTTTAAAACGTATCTTCCCTAGACAATATTTATTTTTTATAGCATAGAGCCAATAGTATGCCTCATTTTATTTAGTCTACTGTAAAATAAACATTTAATTGGTATAAGTTATGAACTTATCTTGAATAGTATAAAAGTAATTTGGCCAAAATTGTCATAATTTCCAACCGCGTTTTCCCCAATGATTTTGTTAATGAATCTTCCCTGTAAAAGTTCATAGGATTCAATATGTTATTACCTACCTAAAAATGTAGTTTATGGTAGTATAATTAAGAAAGATATCCATTGAAAAATTGTAATTATAATAGAGTTGGTTTTTTATTTTGTGTTTGCTGGCTATGAGAAAGAGGTATAAAAACACCGCAATCTCACTTTTGGCTATTTTGTTTTTTCATATTTACTTCCCAAAAGTTGGTTTTGTAAAAAAAATAAATAAAAAAAAATATGTCATTCAGAAACAAAATTTTCCCAGGATAGTAAAAATCTTAAATTTTAACATTAGAAACACCACAGTGATATTTGCCATAGATTTTGTTGTTGCTTTATAAACAGCCTGTCAATTATTATCTGTTTAATTATTTGTTCAAGTTATACAGCCTTCCACACAACCAAGCAGCTAGCAAGGATTAAAAACATAAGAAGAAGAAAACAGTACAACAATAAAACACACCTATATGCCTATAAAATATGGAGAGTATTATTGTTAAATGTAGCTTTATTAATAACAAATGTATATATTTATCTTTTCCTTTGTGCTCTTATAGGCAACAAATACATCCTCTTCTAGGATCATTTAGTCAAGCAGAAGCCTTATTAACATCTTCTGGAGTACAGCCAGCGAGTTTAGATGGTGTTCTTTTGGATGCCGGTTGCTCTTCTTTGCAGTTAGATACCCCAGAAAGAGGTTTTTCCCTAAAAAAGGATGGCCCGTTGGACATGAGGATGGACGGTGACAGGTATCTATTGATAAAAGTTTTTTTTTTAAGTAATCAATTTCTCAACAGCAGGCTGAATTTAATTTCCCTTTCAGAGTGCCTTGCTATATCTCTCTGCATAATACAGTATATAATAAATCAGTTTTTATTTCCTTTGACAAAATAATATTCTATGCTGTATTTTCAGGATTTAGTGCCAGGTTTTTTTATCTTTTATACTTCCCCCTCCTGTCCCTCTCCCCAGCAGTTAAATTGTTATAAATGTTAATAAAGGTATTGGTTCTAAATCTGTCTTTTAAAATTGAAACAAGTCCTGACCAAGTCCTGAATGATTATAATGGATACAATAGAATTAAATAGGGAAAGCCATTCCCTTGTGCACATCTTGCTGACCAGTCAAATTAGACAATGATGATTTTATTCCAGGCTGTTTTACAGGAATCACAATAAACCTGTATTAGGTTTGTTCAATTATTGATGGTATTATCTACTTTAAAATTGCTCAATCTGAATAACTGCTGTTTATCAGTATCAGTGTGATAAATATTTCAATTTCTTTGGATTTACATTTATGTACATTTATGAACTACATTTATGTAATCCTATACATACATATATGTGTGTGATATTTGAATAGAGTCTGCCAAGTATATGCAACAATAAACAGATAGGCATTGTTAAAAATAGTCCTAGAGACAATGATTCAATAAATTATACAAACCATATAAATATAAATAAATAATAATTAAACTTGCCATGGGGTCCTGGTGGCTACAGCAGACCAAAAATCTTGGATAGATGGAGAAAATCTGGGTGCTGACAATTTTTCCACCTGTCAATTACAAAGGCCACACTGCTTCAATTCACACATATACTACACCAATACATTATGACATTGTAGGGTCTTGAAAGATCTTGATCAGTGGTGAAATGTAAAGTTTGTTACTACTGGTTCTGTGGGCGTGGCTTGGGTAATGTGACTGGTTGGGCATGGCCAACTTTTTTTTTTAATTTTAAAAGCATTTTTTCTACAACCTTAAGAGGTTGCAGAAAAAAATGCTTTTAAAAGCCTCTGACGATCCCAGCTGAGCCGCGTGATCATCAGAGGCTTTTTTTTTTACTTTTAAAAGCATTTTTTCGGCCAAAGAGGTTATAGAAAAAATGCTTTTAAAAGTAAAAAAAAAGGCTCTGATGATCGTGCAGCTCAGCTGGGCAGGGATTTTTGCTACCGTTTCTCCGAACCACCCACCACCATCGCTACCAGATCAGGCGATCCAGTCTGAACTGGGAGCATTTCACCCCTGATCTTGATGTACGAGATCTTGAATTGATAGCTGATGTGAACAAGCTGACCAGGAATGTTCCTAGAAACAAGATTTAAAAAGCACTGGAAATAATAAAGCACGAAATAACAGCTATAGCCAAGAAATCAGCAGATACCAAACTAGAATTGTATGCTATATGCAGAACCTCCAGCTTTAGTCAAATCAGAAATGTTTTTACTAATCCATCAATGGAAAGACTGCAATGAACCATCTCACACTCAACAAAAAATAAACCATGCCATAGGACAACCCAAAGAAATGCAACAGGAATGCAGCTTGGATAAAGGAGGTAGATAAGAATTTTTAAAAAGCTGAAATGAAAGAACTTCTAATAACAGCAAAAGTGGGGGAGAAAAGGAGAAGGAAAATCAACTATTGTCAGCACCAAGTGAAGATAAACTGCCTGGGTTTTACACACACTCTTTGCCAAGCAGTTTAACAATACACTGCAAGGAGGTGAAATTGAAGATTAGTTAATATCTGGCACCTGATAATCAGAGATCCAACAAAAGGGACAAAACTAAGCAACTCTAGGCTAATTACCTGCTTGCCAACTACTTTCAGCTGGCTAATTAATGTTGTAGCTGATTGCATGAAGTTGAAAACAAGCTCTTCCCATCCAGGCAGAAAGGAAGCTGCTCAAATAGCAGAGGAATAGACCAGTTCCTAATTGACAAAATGATTTTTTTTTTAAATTGCAGAAGGAAGACCAATTAGAATGTAGCTTGGATTGATTACAACAAGGTATTTGACTCCCTGCCAGTGATGAGCCTAGAAATAACAGGAGTCATTAGAAACATCAGAAAGATCAATAGCACAGTAGAAGACACAGTTGTTGGTCAATAGTGATAGACTGGGAGACGTTAAACATCAGGAGAGGAATCTTTCGAGGAGACTCACTGTCATCACTACTGTTTGTCATTGCATTAATTCCTATGCCAACAACACTGAACACATTAGGCCAAGGATGTCAAACTCACGGCATCACGACTGCATCACATGACGTATCTGGACTTTTTTCCCCTTCACTAAACCGGGCGTGGCCAGCACGTGACGCATCTGGCCTATGGGCCGCGAGTTTGACAGCCCTGCATTAGGCCATGAATATCAAACCCCCAAAACACATCTGAAGTAGAATCACTACTCAACCCTGTCTATATATACAGCCATGACATTGCAATGGTGTTTGGATTAGACAAATGCTTACCACCCTAAATGAATCAAAATGCCCTAAGGAAATAATATCAAGAATCTGGGTGAAGAAGATGGATGGATGGATGGATGGATGGATAGATAGATAGTAAGGTAGGTAGGTAGGTAGGAAGGTAGATAGATAGATAGATAGATAGATAGATAGATAGATAGATAGATAG
>WNWU01000001.1:18995782-19035580 GCA_012654045.1 Ptyas mucosa | reverse complement strand
TAGATAGATAGATAGATAGATAGATAGATAGATAGATAGATAGATAGATAGATAGATAGATAGATTTATATGGCAGTCCATCTTTCATCCAATCTTGGGCATATCCCAATCAAAAATTAAAAGACATATAATACTGTGGCATCCTTCAAACTGATAATATCAAGTACAGAGTAGTTAAGAGGAAGGTTAGTAGTGAATACATCATGAGAGTAAAGAAGTCCAAACTCAGTGGAAGAATTACCATTAAGGCAGTAAACTCTTCAGTGATTCCAGTCATTAAATACCCAGGTGGAATAGTGGACTGAACTCAAACAGTCCTTGAGAGGAAGATGAAGAAAATAATGACAGTGAATCATGCCCTTCATCCATGCAAAGATGTTGACAGACTCTTATTTATCAAGGGGCATAAGTTAGTGGGGATTGTGGCAAACAGTAAGAAGAAAAAAGGACATTTGAAGAATACCTAAAGGATAATAAAGAAGATGCACTGAAGCTAGTACCTCATGAAAACTTACTCAGTGTGAAAGAGACCAAACCGGCCTAAAGAAAGACCAAATGAAGAACAGAAAAGAGACATGGCAAAGCAAAGTACTACTTGGCCATTATACACACACACACACACACACACACAGAGAGAGAGAGAGAGAGAGAGAGAGAGAGAGAGAGAGAGAGAGAGATAGCAGGGAAAGCAGATAACAAGACCTAACAATGGTTAAGAGGAGGAAAGTTGAAAGAAGAGAGGGGACAGTTCTGCCTGCACAAGACCAGGATTTAAGAAAAAATGCATATAAGCCAGAATTGAGAAGACAGCAGTAGACAGCAAATGTCATCTTTGCAATGAAGCTGGAGAAACAGTTACTACTTAATTAGGCACTAGAAAAAGATTACACAGAGCGACTATAATAAAGCATGACAAAGTAGCAACAATGGTACATTGGAAGATCTGCAAGAAATACCATTTGCCTGCAAGCAAGAACTGGTTGGAGAATAAAATAGAAAAATAAAATAAAATAAAGTAGCTAATATGCTTTGGAACTTCAATTCAAGCATTCAAATATCTGGCACATAACACCCTAGATTTAACAATTGTCACTAACAAAGACAAAGAAGCCAGGATAGTGGATGAGGCAATATCTGGAGAAAGCAAAATAAAAGAAAGAACTGGAAAACATCACAAAATACAAAGATCTGCAAATAGAAGTACAACAACTGTAGCAAAAGAAGGCAAATATAGAAACCAAAACTATCTTTGGTGTCGTCCCAAAACTTCTGGTGTACAACCTAAACATCATTGGCATTGACAAAATCACTATAAGTTAATTTCAAAAGGCAGTTTTACTTGAAACAGCTTATATCATACAATGGTAACTTTAACATTATCAAGCAACATCTGTGTATCCAAGGTCTTTGAAGGACTTGATAGGTAGATAAAAAAGTGAAATACACTCTCAACATCTAGCTGTCTTTGCAATGAACCATAATAATACAGTAATTAGAAGTAGAACAACTGTGGCAGAAGAAAGCAAAGATAGTATCAATAATGATAGGCTTCTTGAGCCTACCAGCAATACCAAAGCATCTGGGCCACCACTTGAACACCATTGACATTGACAAAAATAACTATCAGTTAATTGCAAAAGGCAGCTTTACGTGGAACAGCTTACATCCTGTGACAATATCTTTAACAGATATCCCAGATCATCAAGGGCTGCATCAGGGTTGTGTTTGACCTCGGGGAGAGGGGGTGGCCAGCTTGATGTCACTTGTGTCGGGGGGCACCTGTGGTGGCCCAAGTGCTCTGCCAGCAGAAACAGGCACCTGAGCTCTGTTTTAGCTGCGACGGCCTCCTGCAACCCTTTGCCTGCGAAAAGGGAACTTGCAAGCCCCCCTCCCCCACGGCCCTCCCAAGCTCTGATTTGGCCGGCAGAGGCACTGTGGGCCAGTCCGTCACTGTTTCCAAGGTGGCCCTGTAGGCCAGATCTAAGCATCCCATGGGCCAAATCCAGCCCCCGGGGCTTGAGTTTGACACCCCTGCAATAGATGAATAAAAATGCCAAATCCAGTCTAAATGTATGGCTGATTTTGTGATCAATCGTAATACAGTAATAAATTGCCATCTGACTCTTAGCAGTTCATGCCAGATTCTAGATAATGGGAGTTTTTGTTTATAATGGCAGTGAACTGGTATAGAATGCTAGCAGAATTTTAAACTGTCATTTACTAATGCACAGACTTTCAGAAGAGATAAAATTACTAAACAAAAGAGAGATCACTGTAAGAATCTCGTAGCAATCCTACATCAACTTGAATGAAGAGAGTTATAACTGAAATGAAAGTGTGATTAAGTTTAACATGGGAAAGATTTGAAGCAGCTTTTAGTTGTCTAAATTCCAAATTCTCTTGACTACCTGCTGTGATTACAAATTAAAGGTAAATTTAGACAATTGTGGAAACAATCAAACTATATAACATTGATTGATTTAAATTTGCCGCCTATTCACCCATGGCAACTCAAGGCAGATTACAGAATATAAAACCACATTTAAAATAATAAATAATAAAAAGAATCAAATAAATTAATATAGTAAAATATAACAAAATCACACCCACCCCCCGCCCCGGCAACAGCAGATCACATTTAATGGGCTCCATCCTGCTCTGGGTTTCCCAGGCCCATTGACAGAACCAGGTCTTTAGCGCCTTCCAGAAGTTTATTAAAGTGGGCACCATTCTAATCTCTGGGGGAATGATGTTCCAGAGAGAGGAAGCCACCACGGAGAAGATCCTTCTTCTGGATCCCACCAGGTGTATCACCTTTGGGGATGGGACCCGCAACATTCCCTGCCTCCCCGCTCTGATGGGTCGGGTAGATGTGACCGGCAAGAGACGGTCCCTCAGAAAACCCGGTCCCAAGCCATGAAGGACTTTAAAGGTGACAACCAGCACCTCGAATTGCACCTGGAAGCAAATCAGCAACCAATGCAGCTCCCGCAGGAGAGGTAATGCATGTGCACATTAGGGTCTGCACAAAACCATGCGGCCACTGCATTTTGCACCAACTGGAGTTTCCGGATGCTCTTCAAGGGCAGCCCCATGTAGAGCGTGTTGCAATAGTCAAGACAGGAAGTGACATACTACGTCAATCTGTAATTTGGGGAAAAGTTCAGAAAGAAAGGAAAAATACCTAAATTCCTCTAATTTACTTTTTGTCCTTTTGGTCTGCTGTTATCTAGAATTAAAAATTTCCTAGCTTTTAGTGGCTATGTTGAAAAGATTGCTCTGGACCGGTCTTTGTGGATAATAACATTTCTAAAAATATAGTCTGTTTTTCTGTTAAAAAAAAATCATCCAGTTGAAATTGACTGAAGTAACTTGAAAATAAAAGCAGTACAAGTAATTTTGAAGGAGTTGTTTCCTTCAAGATTTCCTACTGCAAAAACTAATTGAAGAATTTTTTGTTGTTGTTTTGAACACTGTTGAAATTGGTAGATTGATGCAAACCAGGTTCTCTGACCAATTATTTTTCAAAGAAATTGGAATAGCTATATTTTTTTCTTCTTGGTTCATCTGTATTCAGTTGCCCTGCTTATATTTATTGTAGCCAAATATGCCCAGTGTTTTATGAAACATCTTTCATAAAACATTCTAAATCAAAACTGTGTATGTACATATACGATATGTATTTGTATTCAGTTTTAAAAGGCAAATTAAAATAAATGTTGCTTTCCTGCCTCCTCCCCCTGGTATTTTAGGAACATGACTGAACTTGATTGATTTCAATTCTTTTTTGCTTTTGTTTTTAATACCATTTCTGAATGGTGAGACCTTTAAGTGATCATTAAATACATCACATTTTCTTCATGGTAGATTATTTTCCATAATATTAGATTTGAGGAAAAAGGTCAGAGAGATTAAGGTTCTCTTTTTTGATCAGGGAAGAGAAAAAGCAATGCGATGTGGGGGGGGGGGGGTGTTGCTTCTGAAATGAATTCACCTTCTAGTTTTATGCAATATTTTGACTTTCTGAATTATATTACTATGGCTATACTCATTAACTTTATAATATTAAAGTTATGATGAGAATGAACCTCTATATGTATGTTTAAGAAGATACTTTAAAGATAGAAGCAGTTTCTGTTTTCTTATTGTAAAATCTCTGTACTTGTATGCAGCAAGTGTGTGTTTGACTTTGACTTAATGCTGTGAAGCTTCACCCCTTGTCAATGGAGGCTGACGTCAGTGAACTAATTGGCTGTTCTTGTGCGTAGGTATCCTGACACGCCCACTGCTGCTGATGTTGTGAATGCTTTAGATCAACAGGCACTTGCGTCCGTCCTGAAAACATATGGGGAGGAGAAGCATGCCAAAAAAATAGCTTCAACAATTGTTCAGGCACGCAGCATCTATCCCATCACCAGAACGCGGCAGCTTGCCAGCATTATTGCAGGTATCCTCATTAATTCTGTGCAATGTCCGAAAGGGAAAAAATATTAATCCACAAGTCCCAGAGGGATCTATTTGTACTTGAAATCGTGCGGGATCTAATCCTGTCTATCCTGCTCTGATGTCAGCTATTTTTTCCCCATATGCTCTGCCTTTTTATATTGTCAAATGATGATTAGTTTAATAATAGATTTTACATGATGACATTTATAATTTTGCCTATCAAGGTGAAGTCTGAAATGATAAGAACAGAAGAAATGTTAGGCAAAAAGCCTTTACCTATCCGAATGAAACCATTTATTTGTCTTTATTTCCACAATCTTATTTTGTTATAAGACAGGTTGGTTATTTATACATTGTGCTATCTATTGGCTGTAAAGACAGGCTGATTAGTAAGATATTTCAATCACTGACACTAATAAAATTAAGAGGACTTAATAAAACATATGACTACATGTTTGGAGAAATGCTTAGGACTTTGTGACAATCCCACCCACCCCTACAAAATGGTCCAGTCTTGAATGAATTTGGTGAACAGATATAGAGTCCTTTGAATTCTGAGATTTTCCTTTTGAAGTCCCTTCCCAGGGAGATTCATTGAATGTGATCTTTTTTCTTTACAAAAGCTAGTTGACAAGAAAACTGGCTTGTGCAGGGAGGGATCATACATTTCCCCTCCCAGACTTTTAATTTTTAATTGTTTTTATTGAGTATAATCCTATTGTTGCTGCTATTATTGTCTTTTTAAAAAACCTACTCTGGGTACTTCAGATAAGTATCTACCCATATTTGAAGATCCATGGGTATATAGAACTTGAAAAAAAGAGGCAGATTTTGCTGTACAGCAGCTTTTTAATCATTAAATAATTGATGGATCACCATTTCACAATTTCCTATAGGAAGCCATCATCTGTGGTCTTAGAAGACTTCTAGATGTGTGATTTAACTCCTGTTAAAAATCAATAGATCTTAAAGCTGCTCAGCAAAAACATGGAGTATGCTTTTTGTTATAGTGATTGTAATTATGGCAGTTTTCCACAGTTTATAATTTTACAAATACTAATATATTTTTTTTCAAATTAATTCACCTTGTTCTCTCTGTTATTTGTTTTCTAGCATTTTTATCTGTTTTACTGTTTCGATTGTTTTTAAGTGGTTTTGTAGTATACTTTAATAGTAGGTGTTATTGTGGAAGCCCAGAATTACTTCACGAGATGAGTGGCCATATAAATTTAAGAAAACAAATATCAACCTGCCTTTGTGGAGACTGATGATTGATTCATAAAGATTAGCATGGTTGAATCCGACTTTTAACATCTTTCCAGAATTCCAGAGGCTCAGATAGTAATGATGGCTGTTTGATTAAGTAAGGATTCAAAGATTTGGAAATGTCTGTATCTTTACACAATTTAAACAGTGGCCATACATCTACAGTAAAATATGCAGAATTCTGAATTTAGAAATAAATTATTTCTTTCAGTACTAAGTTAATGTCAGGAAGGAGGCAGGTGACACAGCCTTTCCAAGAATTATACAGTAACAGTGATAATCAAATTGGTAAAATATCTCCTCAGCCTTTTACCAGTTTTTTTGACAAAACTTGCAGAACACTTGAAAAATATGAGAGTGTTTAGAAGGGTCATAATTATCTCCCAAAATGCCTCTTTTTCCTCTTATTTGGTGATTCCACTTTCTCCACTAGTGCTCCTGTCACAATGGATCCTTTTAATATTGTTGTTCAAGGATTGTGTAGTTAATGAGAATGTTTTGCTAGCTTCAGGATGCTGAACATGTGTAGGTACTCAGACATTCAAAACTACTGGAGAATGGACATTGCCATCTACTGGCAAATAAATATCCCAGGATAAGAGGTGATATATTTGTCCGTTAAACTATTTAAACCTATTTAACTTAGCTCTTGGTTTCCATATGAAGGAAATGTTCCTAATATCCTTTATTTCATCTTTTCTCCTTATGGATTACTGAAAATATTTGTACGTAGTCATTTTTCATAATTTCTTATTTTTCAATTAATAAGATGGGTAGGTGCCTTACAATATTAGATAAGCAACAGCAATAACTGAATTTTAATCAATTTATTTTTTCATGATCAGGTGGAAAATTTATATTGCCAAAACCACAATAAGGCAGATTTTCCAGTGATGGTGGTGTGTATGGGTTGGTGTGCAATTGCCTGAAGAAGTCCAAGCAGGTTTTTGGCAACATTTTTTAGAAGTGGTTTGCTCTTGCTTTCTTCCTAAGGCTAAGAAAGAGTGACTGTCCCAAAATCTCCTAGCTGGTGTTATGTGCCTGAGGCAGTGGTAGAACTCTCAGTCTCCCATTTCCAACCTAGTGCCGTTAGCCACTATACCAAACTGGGTCTCACATGACTCATATCAGTAAATATATTTGTCATATAATATATAACATTTGACAATTTATACTAATCTCTTAGAATTACACAATGTGTTTATTCACAGAAAGAATCATAGAGTTAAAAGAGCTATTTTTGGCACTGAATCCAAATCTTCTGTTCAATCATGCGATCTAAAATAATAGTTTCATCAAGGAACCATTGTAATGATGCAAAAAAAATAAGCTTCTCAACATACCTACTTGTTCTTTCTGATCAAAAAACAAAAATAAAATTTAGTTTTCTTTGTCTTAATTTGATTTAGTAATAAAGTAGTAATTGACTTATGAGAATTTAACTTGTCAAGAAATTGAAACTTATAAGATAATTTATCTCTTTAAACACTCATAGTGGATAAACAAATTTTATTCAGGTTGGTCCAAATTCAGTTATTTTAATTAATAATTTGAAAATTTATAGCATTTCAGTTGGATATTAAAATTTGTTACCACTTCCTCGATGAAAGGATATAACCTGCGTCATTGAAACTTATTAAATATGTTTCAGATTCAGCAGGAAATTCCTCTAACAAGAATTAATTTCTAAAGTCTGTCATAATACTCTCTCTCATAAAGAGGTCTTGCTGGCAAGCACAGTGTTTGTGAATTTAATTCAGAAGCTTACAATTTAGTGCATTTTAACATGTTCATCTATTAGGGTTTTTTTTTATCATTATGCAATATCAGAATATCCTCAAACTAAAACTAAACAACAGATACTTTCTTTCTCCTTGGGATTTTAAATCATTTATCTTTCAGAAGCATGGTATTTTTATGAATGAAATCTATTCTGTTCTATTATTATCTCTAGTAAAGCTTGTTACCAAGCAGATTTTTCTTCCACTGCCAGCATTTTTTTTTTTTTGCAAAGGTGTAAACTAGATTAGATTTTTTTTTTCCGAGCCACCAGTGGTGAAGAATGAAATCTTTCTGTCTATCCATTTTCATTTTCTTGACTGGACTCATTCTATTTAAATTGAGATTAGGAGGGAAAACATAACCAAATTACTTCTTTTGCTTTTTCTCTGGCTTCCTTCTGGTCTTTTATTTATTTATTTTGCAACCTATGTATCCATATTCATTTGTTTGAAAAGTAGTCAAAAGCAAAGAACAATATCACTATGAAAATACAAAAATATTTTTCTGTTTATCAAACTTAGAGCGACATTAAATAAAAAGCAATGTTCTTCAGATATTCTAAGTCTAAATATAAAACACTTAAACACAAATCTTCAGTACTTTGATCTCTACTTAGAAACAAACTGGAAATGGGTACATCAATTCACTCCAGGACCAAATTTATCTTTTCAATTATTAGCTTAGATGTCATATTCTAATCTGTTGAAGTTCATAGAGGCTTCTTAAAAGACAGCCAACTATGGCAATACATAGTATAACTGAAATACTAAGGTATATATTTCTCAATGTTTGTACTGTTTTTACTATTAGAGGTAGTCTTTGTTTAATGTTCAGTTGCTTATTGATTGTTTGAAATTACATTAGACCTCCCCAGAACTCCTTATGACCAAGTTCCTAAGTTTCCAGCTGGGCACACATACACAAAACACATATAATGTCACATTTTGGTCACATTTTGGGTGCTTGACAAGTGGCTCAAATTTACTACTGTTGCAGGTTTTTGTGACCCTGGTTTTTAGCAGCTTTTGCTGGTTTCTGGTGTTTACTTCCTTGTGACTGCACTTTTTTTTCCTGTGGTCATTAAACAAACCACGCAGTCATTAAACAAATCTGGCTACCCCTATTGATTTGCTTGTTGGAAGCACTCTGGGAAGATTGCAAATGGCAATCACATGACCGCAAGATGC
This sequence comes from Ptyas mucosa, assembly GCA_012654045.1. NCBI lineage: Eukaryota > Metazoa > Chordata > Lepidosauria > Squamata > Colubridae > Ptyas > Ptyas mucosa. The sequence continues at coordinate 19,026,899 of WNWU01000001.1, read as the reverse complement.
TGTAACTGGGATAATTTTAGATGGTTGCTGAATGCCTGATTTTTAGATCACATGACCAGGGTACACCGCAAGAGTCATAAATCACTTTTTTCAGACTTTTCATAACTTCAAACAGTTGCCAATCAAATAGTCATATAGAAATAGCACTTAAACATATATACCGCTTTACAGTGTTTTATAGCCCTCTCTAAGCGGTTTACAGATTCATCATATTGCCCCTAACAATTTGGGTCCTCATTTTACCTACCTCGGAAGGATGGAAGGCTGAGTCAACCTTGAGCCTGACCCTTTAATATAAGTTGAGGACTAGCTATATTTATAATGTACAAGACAAAATAACAGCAGCATATAAGCCAAAATAATTTATATATTAAGTTGCAAATATATAATTAATATATAACTGTATCTAGATAATTAGTGTATGATTCATTAATGTTTTATTTATAGTGAGTATTGCACATTGAAATGGTAACAAAACTAATTATGGCTAGCTCTTCTCTTTCAAGGAATGGAGGTAGCTGATTTAGAAAATTAAGGTGAAAGTGTTCCTGTTCACAGCTGATATTTGTGATTAAAGGGTCTGTTGTGAGACTGCATTTTTTAAAGTGAATAAGAATCTGTTCAACACAGATCAAGTTCTTATTTATTTATGAATTATCAATTCTGTTCCTTTGTTTTACCACTATACAGCTGGTCTTCTCACTTGATCCATAGCCATTCAGTGACTTTCTTTCGGTCTGTTACTCAGAACCCCAGTGAGTTTTAGGGTTAAATTGAAGCTTAGAAATTGGCATAAAGAGAGGGGAAAAATAGCGTTATCTACACTTATGTCATGCAAATCCTTTAAATTAAATTAAATTAAAATTAGAAACCCTATCTTGCCTCAAACTAAATTCTTCAGTCATTTCATAGGCATAGCATATGAGGATTATATCCTCAAAATGAGCCTCTAACAGATATCCCAAAAACTGTCAATAAAATTGGAAGTTGCAGAAAGGTCCAACTAAAAGACTTTGAGATTTTTTGAGAAGGTGGGAATCTGAAAAGCAGGTTGTTGCCAAACAGGGTCTTTATGAAAGAGCACCAGAAACTAACATCAAAACAATTAATGAATTTGGAAGACTTCAGAATTTCAAAAATGGCATATTTGGCCACTCTTACTCTAATTCCCCTTAAAGGCATGCCTGTCTTCCTGGGTGGTAATGTATTTAATCATACAATCGGTATTCCTCTCTGACGCTCAGCATATCCTCATGCAACATTTTCCTATTTATTATGCTAGTTATCGCTCTCTCTCTCTCTCTCTCTTTTCAGTTTCAGGTTGGTATAATTGAAGTCTTGTTAAGCATCTGAAATTGCCTTCAATACTTCATATTTTTGGAAATAATTGAGATACTTTTTAAAAAAAAATGTATTATAAATTCAGGAAAAATAGTTCCCAGGCTATGAGGTCCTCAAGGCATAAAATACATACATATTTTACAAACCCTCCTGCTGCAGTAAACCGAGATATAGTTTTCCAGTTGTCTTTTGGAAGCAAGAGACATAAGTCTATACTTCAAAACTGGAAAGTGCTAGAATCCATTCTAAGAAGAGGTTGTTGGTGGGAGAGTTAAACCATGAAATGGTAGCAGCTGTTTTTTTACCCCTTATCCCAATTCAGAAAAAAAAAGTGCCAAGAAAAGACTAAATTTGGAAGGAAGCCGAAATTTGAACCAAGTTTCGGAATCGTGTAGGGGCCACAAGAGAAATTGTGAGAGAGGGACTACTCAGGGTACCGTCAGTCAAATCATGCCGACTGGCGATTCCCAGGGGGAGGGCCTTCTCTGTGAGGGCTCCAACCCTTTGGAATGAACTGCCCCTGGAGATACGGAATATCCCTGATCTCCGTGCTTTCCACCGTGCCATCAAGACCCTGTTGTTCCAACAGGAGGGGCTAAACATATGAACATGTGAATGATCTTTTAAAATGTTATCTAACTCTGGGTTTTATTAAATTGACCAAACTAAGTAATAATTTTTATTAGCAATTTTATGATGTTTGTATGTCTATATTCTTCTTGGTTGTACACCGCCTTGAGTCCTACGGGAGAAAGGCGGTATAGAAATATAATTAATAAAATAAATAAAATAATACATAAATAAATACTTGTGGGTTTCACTTTTTGCACTTTAGTTTTAAATGAACATTTGTCTTGCCATATTTGATTTTCTAGTTTGGAAACACCTGCAAAAAAAAATGGCTATGTCAAAATAAAATTGTTGATTACATTGTACACAAGTTCTTAAGCCTGCATTTTTAGTTGCAGTAACATTTTCAGTCAGAGTTGTAATGGTACAATGCTGCCATTTTTAATGTTAGAGCTGGGCACTGTATGATTCTCCAGATGTTGCTGAACTCTAGCTAACCCTAGGTTTTGATGGTATATAAATTATATGAAAATACAATTATGGTTTATGAGAGTTGCTCTATTGGAACATCTGGATTTATATGGTAACAATGCATTATTTTAATATATAACCTGAATAATTTATCAAGGATTCGTAAATTGCTCCCAGTTTTGGCAAGTGCCAGTTAAGGCAAATTAATCCATGCCATGATGAACTAGGCTTCCTTAGATGAATGTATTTTTCATCTACTCATAATTTGTTGTCTATTCATGCTTATAGAAATTACATTATATGGCCTAACTAAATATGAATTGCATGCATCTTATATAAGGATTTTAATTGCTCCCAAGAAGCTCCAATCAAAGGAAAATTTCATATATACATGAAATATATATGATGCTTTAAATTATAAATCTAAAATGAAAAATATTTAAAAGCTATGACTTGCTGTGGACACCAAAACATTTTCTCCATCTAAATGTAGGCATTCATTGTAAATTCTGCATTTTGTGAAATGGAAATGAGGCATATCCCCAACTGTAACCTTTCAACAGACAACCAAAATTAGTCCTCATTTCCATTATTTAATAATGCAGTTCAAGCAATAGGATGGAATGTTTGTCCACTGGTAAGTCTTTTAGTAAGAAACTCTGGCATCAAGTCAGAATCAGATTGATAGGAGAAATAGCGAGATTGTAAACAAAATGAAATAAAATAACTACATTTTTAATCTATTTGTTGGAAAACAGCAGCAGTTAATGTTCATTATATTTCATGGTGCCAAATAAAACAGGTGAATAATGTAAATGACTGCAGACTTCCAGAAAAGTAAAAATAGATTATTTTTATTTCAAGTGTATCTAAAATGTATGAAGTTGGATGCTACAGTTTATTGAAACAAGTTGTGTTGGCTGATTATAAATTCAAATAATACAAAATATTTCTTTATGACTTGCCAACTTGAACCAGCATAATGTCAACACTTACCAGAAATGAGATTAAGTTTTGAATAACCTAGAGATTCAGAGACATTATCCTCAGCTTGTTAAAAATTTGGAAAGCCAAATTTAAAATGGCATCAATATCCAGATATTTACTATGGTTAACTGTTAAAATGACTGTATATTTATTCAGAGGTGTTCGAAATATTCAAAATATTTTCATTTTCATTTTTTTTCTTTTTTTAAATAGGTGCTTTTCCAGAAACCATTTTGCATGCTCGAAAAGACAAACTTTCAAGACCAGCACATATAGCTACCAAAACTTTTCAAGCCTTACGCATATTTGTCAACAATGAGCTACATGAACTCTATGAAGGTTTGAAGACAGCTGAACATTTTCTAAAACCTGGGGGAAGACTTGTAGCAATTACTTTCCATTCTTTAGAAGATCGTATTGTCAAAAGATTTCTGCATGGGGTAGACATTTCAGAAAGGTTCAACCTTAGTGTAAGGCAGAAGATCAGGAGAGCAAGAATGGACTTGTTAGAAGGGGAGGACGAATCACTTGGTGAAAATTGTAGTTCAAAATGGAAACTTATAGAAAAGAAAGTGCTCACTCCCCAGGATACAGAAATTAAAAACAATCCCAGGGGACGCTCAGCAAAACTAAGAGGAGCTATCAAACTATGATCTTATCTTCTTTTATACAATGTATGAAAAAAATAATTCTTTACATTAAAGATAAGAACACAAAAATGTCTTCTTAGCTGTTTGTTGTTCTTGCATAGCACACATTATTTCTAACTAAAGAGGAAAGATGAAGAAGAAACCAACTCAAACCTATGAACGTAAGGATGCAATTAAATGTGTTTTATATCGCTACTAGAAATTAGGGTTCACCTGTGCAGATTCAGGAAGTAAATATTTTTAGTTCTCTTCAAGAGAACAAATCTGGCTACAAGAGTAGTCTCAAATATATAAAGTGTAAGTGATCCGTAAGATGATAACTTTCCCATTCTATCAAAAGGGCAAGAGTATTTATAGTATATAGGGAGTCCTCGACTTACGAACACAATTGAGCCCAAAGTTTCTGTTAAGCAAGGCAGTTGTTAAGTGAGCTTTGCCCCATTTTACGACCTTTTTGCCAGAGTTATTAAGTGAATCATTGAATATAAGTGAATCATGTAGTCATTAAGCAAATCTAGTTTCCTCATTGAATGAGTGATATAAATAGTTATGACATGATCCCAGGACAGTCCATCTGTCGTAAATATATGCCAGTTGCCACATTTTAATCACATGACTATGAGGATGCTATAAAGTTCATAAGTATGAAAAATTGTCAAAAGACACTTTTTTCAATGGCATTGTAACTTCAATCGGTCACTGTCAATCATGGTGGCAGGTCAAAGACTACCTGTACTAGTATAGTATAAATAAAAAAATAACTTCATTGTCATTGTACGTATATACACAGTATATACAACGAAATTCACTTAACACCCAAAGACCAGGTCCAACACATAACAATCCCCAAACACACTCCCACCCACCACAATTCTCCACCCCTAAACCACCCAAACATCCACACAACAGACCAAGCTCTCAGCACTTTTAAACAATAAGGTCAATTGGCCATGATACTCACTGTTGAAATTCTGCCATAATTGGAGGTATGGAAGCAATTCCCCATCCTTGCTACCTTATTTCCTTTTTGTTGGTTTTACATTGCAAACAATTTTTAAAAAGATAAACCAACTGTGATTTTCCCTATGGGCATTTAGATTTGACAGCTATTGAAGATTATTTATTTTAATGGATTTAAAGGTTGCTCAGCTCCCAAATGACCGTGGATAGAGTACATCTCAAAATAAGAAACTATAAAATGAAGGGGACACGTGCAGAAAAAAAACCCATCCCAACATATCCATATAAAACAGTAGCAAAGGCTCAACAACCAACCTGACCCCAGGCCTAGGAGCAAATCCAGGTTTCCAAAAAATATGTTGAACAATCAGGGAGAACTGTATAATCTCCAGAGAGATGTTCCAGAGTGCAGGTGGTGAGAAGATTTTAGGTGCCAGATTGATTTATCTTCAACAGGAAAAATATTTGGGTGATCCTATATGCTAAAGTATTAACCTCCCCCTCTCCTCCCCCATACAAGAAAACATATCCTTGGCTTTCTGTCATGTTGGAAATAGTTTAAAATCAATTATGATTTACCTCATACATAACATTACATGTTAAGCTAACGTGTGAAAACAATTGTGGATCTACTGTCCTGACAATTCAGAAGTGATCAGAAATTCTTGGTTCATAGGCATTGCATCAAAAATACTGTACATTTCTACCTCATTCATTGTTTATCATAGGATATTAAAATGTTATTGATTGGCCACGAATTGTGAAATTGAGTCAGAGTGTCAACATATCATATGTTAACTCCTAAACATATTGTTCCTTACATAATTTCTTCATAATCCACCATGTGCCCTTGTGTACACATTAGTCAGATGTGCTATCCTGTAATGGTGTGTTATTGACAAAGCTGTATCCATAGTCAGGCATAACTGATCAATTGTGGATCTAGGTTTACAATCCTATCATTCATTTACCTGTTCAATTTATACTCCACTGCTACTTGACAGCTCTGTGGCTTTCAGAGGATAAAGTAACAGTTAAAATAGGCACAGTACAACTGAAAACATCATGAAACCCAAACAAAGAGAGAAAAACAGCTATGAGATTTTGGGATCTTCACTTTGCTTCTGTTGTTTCTGATAAGCCAGAGATAACAGAGTAACTCCTTTATTACTAGTTAGCATTGCCATTCATACCATTTCTAAACCCCCTATTAAAGACTGCAGAAGCTTCAATCTTCTGTAACATCTTTCCCTTATATATCATCCACTATTACTAGTTAGACTGCAGGTGAATTCATAAATATCAAGGTTATGTCCCAAAAGTGCTTTTTCAAGAGGCAACTAGACTTTGTGGTTTTTCTTGGAAGACTTTTGCTTCTCATCCAAGAAGCTACTTCATCTCTGAAAAAACCACCTTTGTGACAACCATGACCTGGATGACTGAAAATCTCCATAGATATCAAGATATGGGGAGTCTGTACCCACTGAAAAAAGTACCTCCCTACTGATAAAATTAGCTCTCTCACTCAATAGGGAAAGGGGATGATTTGTATACAAGAGTGTCATGGACCTGGGAATCTAAGGACACTTTTTGTAAGCCAACTCTTTCGGACTGATTTCATATGATAAGAATCATAGTTTGTTTATTTTATTTATTTGCATCTCATCTTTAGTATTTTTATGAATAAAACATACCTAAGACTCCCTCCTATTTTTCCCACAGCAAGGTGAGGTGAGTTGGGCTGAGAATGAGTGACTGGCCCAAAGTCACCCAGCCAGCTTTCATGCCTGAGGCATGATTAGAACTCACTGTCTCCTACTTTATAGCCTGTTGCCTTAAACACTAGACCTGTGATGGCGAACCTATGGCACATGTGCTAGAGGTGGCATGCAGCACCCTCTCATAGCATGCGAGTTGTCGCCCCAGTTCAGCTCTGCTGTGCATGTGTGCATGCCTCCCACTGGCCAGCTGGTCTTTGGGTCTCTGCCGCATATGTGCGGGGCATGTGCGGGGAGCCGTGCATGCATGTGCAGGGGAGGGGCGTATGCAGAAGGCACACACAAGCACAGGGGGTGGGGTACATGCATGGGGCCCACACACCAAAGGTGATTTCAGCAAGTTTTACACCAGTTCTGGAGTACCGGTAGTGGAAATTTTGAGAAGTTGGAGAACTGGTAGTAAAAATTCTGACTGGCCCTGCCCCCATCTATTCTCTGCTTCCCGAGTCCCAGCTGATCGGGAGGAAATGGGGATTTTGCAATATATTTCCCCTGGATTGGGGTGGTAATGGATTTTTACAGTATCCTTCCCCTGCCACACCCACCAAGCCACACCACCAAGCCATGCCACATCCACCAAACCACACCCACAGAACCAGTAGTAAAATTTTTTGAAACCCACCACTGCCACACACGCATTGCATTTTGGGGGTTCGGGTGCATGCATATGCATTGGTGTGCGAGTGCACACACTTTGGGCACTCGGTCCGGAAAAGGTTAGCCCTCACTGCACTAGACCAAAATGGCTTGAGTTCATTACATCTAGTGGTTGTTCGAGAAGACTAGCAAACATGGCTGCCAGTTATTCCCCTTTACTAAGGGCACTTTTATAACAAATGGTTAACATGAATTTAAGTTGAAGATGACATTTGTATTATTATTGAACTTGAGAAGACCAACTAAATAATGTTTGCCTTATTGAATTATGAGAGAAACAAGCAATTGATTCAGTGTCATGGCATAATAAATCATTCAGTATTAAAGAAAGTAGTAATAATATATTTTATCTTGATGGACCTTTTGGTTATGGCTATCATTTGCTCATTTAAGTAAGTTAACATTTGCCCTATTAATATATAAGAAACATTTCTGTCAGAGAGGTTATTAAATATCACAACCCTTTAAAAATATATTAATTTGGCTGCCACTAATCCATTTTTTCAAAGTGCAAGAACTAATATGATTCACAGTATCTTTACTCAAACTTATTCAGTGAATCTCAATTAATTTCGCCTATGACAGTAATGTTAAAATATTCTAGGTGTTACATATCTCCATTCTAGGTCTGAGATGTGATTCAGAGCTGACTCAGTCTTATTGGGGAAAAAGGCATACAAGAAGGCCTTCCTTAGACAATACCACTTCAGGTTAAATAACATCTTTGTGGATATTCATAGAGAGCTACTACATCTGGATTAAAAAGCTTTTCTTCACTGCTAGTTTCCTTTCCATGAATAGAATTCTTTTCATTTTAATTTAAGATTTCTACCATTCTGTTTAATTTAGGATTTCTATTCTATTCCCATTAGGAAAGCTTTGTTTTAAGAAAGCTTTAATTTATGTAAAGAACTTTGCTAACTTGGGAAAGAACTAATAATATTGCTGAGATTGTAGCTCTCATTTTGTATAACTTCCTTACCAAATATCAGACAGGGTCATGCAAAGCAGAGAATGTTAATAAGGATTATTAGATGACTTCTTCAATATAGAAAAAAATCAGTGCAGTAAAATATAAGGGATAAACTTGGCTTGACTTATATCCAATATCTCTTTCTACTGAATTTGTACAGTGGTTGTACAAATTCAGTTGTACAAGCAATGGTTGTTCTCCCCCCCCCCCCCGAGTTTCTAAATTAGATGCTAAAAAGCAGGGGTGTTAAACTCACATCATCACGGCGGCGTCACGTGATGTGTGGACATTTTCCCCCTTCGCTAAACTGGGTGGGTGTGGCCAACACATGACGCATCCATCCCATGTGCTGTGAGTTTGATAACCCTGCTAAAAAGGAAGCAGTAGCAAACCCAATGATGCTTCCCCACTTGCACATTTGTATATTGTGCTATCTATGTGACTGTAGATGTCACATTTTTCATCATTCAACAAATGCAAAGACGTTCCTTGAAATTATCCCAATCTTTTTTTTTTTCATTTTAATTTAAATATTTATAGGATCTGGGATTTTCTAATAAAGAACATTTATTCATTCATTGGCTCCATTTTATTTTGCCACAGTCCAATGAAATCTTGTGAGCTTCTATGACATAAAAACATTAAAACATCCACAGTAAGTCTTAAGATACTGTAAACAATTTAAAACAAGATAACATATAAAGTCCAAATAAATCAAGATAAAAATAACAATAAGGAGTGACAATAATTAAAAATAGATAAAAGATTGCTAATACTCTTTAGTTAATTAGAATTTTCTCTAGAACAGCCTCATTAAAAGTCATCAAGCAGGGAAGCAGTTTGATCTCCACAGGAAAAACTCCCACTGCCACTGAAAAACAGTAATAATTGTGTTATTGTTATTATTAGTCCAAATAGTAATAGCACTTAGATTTATATACCATTTCACAGTGCTTTATAGCCTTCTCTAAGTGGTTTTTACAGACTGAGCATATAACACCCCAAATTGTTTTTCAATTGACTTGTCCATCATACCTAAAAGAAAAGATTCAGGATTCATTAATATTTGTATCTTAACTATTGTTTGCATTGTCATTGTTATGTTTATCCAGTATGCTTTCACATATTTGCAAGACCACCACATATGATAAAATGAACCTGGATTTTAACTACATTTCCAGCATTTATTAGAAATCCCTTTATACCTGTTCGCTAGTCTATCTGGGGTCAAGTACCAACGATATATCATTTTACAAAAGTTTTCTTTCAAACTATAATAATGTAGTTTTAGCCCTGTCCATACATTGTCCCATTTATCTAGCATTATATTATACCCAAAAAAGTTTGGGTATAATTTTACCATACATTCTTTAACTTATTTATCTTCTAGATTTATCTTGAGTAACATTTTATATACTTTAGAAATCAAGTGGTCATCTCCAGAACATAAATTAACGTCCAATTCAGATTTAGTTCCTGTGAAAACAATTTTTTTTAATCAAGTTTCAATCTTTCAGAAATTTTGTAATAATTAAACCAATCACAAGCAAATCCTTTACTTACTAGTTGTTCTCTTGTCTTTATCTTAAACCTCTTTTTCGAATATCAATAAGTCTCAATATGGCATCCATTTACATTCTAAAATCATCTGTGCTTCACGAGGTGATAGCCAAATTGGCACTTTATCAGCTAACCTTCTTTTATACTTCTACCATACATGTGCAATCAATTGCCTAATAGCCATGAATCTTAAAGCCAAGGTTAACTTTGTAATATCACAGATAGGCATGCCACCCAAATCTCAAATCAAAACCTTCAAGGTCTAACAGCCTTGAATTTTTTTAAGTTATCCAATCTTTTAACCATACCAGACAACAAGCATTATAATATAATCTAAGATCCCACAAACCCAGACTTCCTCTATCTTTAGAATCTTGTAGCAGCTTGTATTTAATTCTTGGTTTTTTTATTTTGCCAAATAAATTTAGATATATCTTTCTGCCACTATTTGAAAGTGGAATCTCTAATCAATATTGGTATAATCTGAATAAAAATAACTTTCTAGGTAGTACATTCATTTTAATTACTGAATTTCTTCCTATTAAGGACAAATCTAATTTTTGCCATCTATTTAAATCCATTTTTATCTCCTTCCATATTCAATATTCACCATATCTTGATGTAATCAGATACATTTTTAAAAAGTCCCTTAGGAATTGAATGGAATCAATTTTAGATCTAGATTTGATTGCATAATATTAAACACCATGTTTTAACATTAGCATGTTTACTTTTCCTGTTTAGCTTTCTAAAAGAAACATATTAATTACCTTTTTAAGCTCAATTGCTATCAACAACTCATGTAATTAGGGTAATTCTAGGCTAAATCTGCACACATGTGATTAAACCTTCTTATGTTAGAAATGCTTTTATTGGCATTTAACAAAGCAATGATTCACAGAAGGAGACTGACGTGAAGAAAAATGTACCTTTGATAAGAAAAGAGGCTTGGTTCATCATTCTAAAGCATTGTTTCATTTAATTGGTGGTGATCAGAGGTGGGTTTCAGCAGGTTCTGACCAGTTCTGAAGAACCAGTAGCGGAAATTTTGAGTAGTTTGGAGAACCTGTAGTAAAAATTCTGATTGCCCCCCCCCCCCCTATTCTCTGCCTCCCAAGTCCCAGCTGATCGGGAGGAAATGTGGATTTTGTAGTAACCTTCCTCTGGATTGGGGAGGGAATGGAGATTTTACACTATCCTTCCCCTGCCATGCTCACCAAGCCACGCCCACCAAGCCACACCCACAGAACCAGTAGTAAAAAAAATTGAAACCCATCACTGGTGGTGATGGTAGATTTTTTTAAAATGCAGAAATAAAGTTACCTTTCAAAATGCAATGGAGAAATGCAAAATCCTGCTGTGCCTGCTTTTATTAAACCAAAAGAATAAACCAGCACCAATATAGTTCATAAATTATTTAACAGTTACCCTTTTGGTTAATTTAAATGCAAAACAGCTATTAGCAGTCAATAATGAAAGAATGTGGCTTATGTCGGTTCTTAAAGAAATTTCCTGATTTGGCCAGATTCCTTGTCTTGATAGGCAACTGAGTGTGAATTCACGACAATCTGAAACAGAACTAGCCATCTTCTGTATGTTATTGCTGCTACTCTGAGCAAGTTAGTTGTGTTGAGAAGAGAGGAACTTTAAATTGGATGGCAAGGTAGGCACTTTTTTTTTACGTGAATAAAAAAAATCATGAGGATTTATAGATGAGGTAATCGTAATACTGCTTTCATTCATTGCTAGAAATAGCTGTCTTGTTCATAGTTGTTAAGTATAGACGTTAAATTGTGTACAAGTAGTCCTTGTTTTGTGACTGTCTTGTTTAGCAACTGTTCACATTTTTCCATGATGAAGAAGTAACTTTGTAATGAAGCCTCACATTTACAACCTTCGCAGATCTGTTGAAGGAAAGGAAAGCTGAAGTAAGCTAATAAGCACAATTGCAGTGTCATGTAGCAATGCTTCAGTTAATGATAGCAATAGCATTTAGCACTTAGACTTATATACTGCTTCAAAGTGCTTTACAGCTCTCTCTAAGCAGTTTACAGAGTCAGCATATTGCCCCCAATAATTTGGGTCCTCATTTTACCCACCTTGAAAGAATGGAAAGCTGAGCTCAACCTTGAGCCTGGTGAGATTCGAACTGCAAACAGCTGGCAGTCAGCAGAAGTAGGCTGCAGTACTGCACTCTAACCACTGTGCCACTGTGGCTGATCAAGTTGCCAGTGCAACTTGTGGTCAATGAACAAGGATTACCTGTAACAACAATTATTCTGTAAAAAAAAACCTGGTTTGTTATCCATAGCCCAGCCACTGAAATTACAACCAAAATCAGTTTAATTCCTCTGCATTGTCACGGATTCTATCCCGCTACATATCAAAGCATGGGTGTACATTATAGTCTCATTCTTCTTTAACACAATTAAACACAACACAATTATGCCATATAATACTGTAAAGATCATATAATTGGGAAGAGCGATTTAGGCCAGAGGTCCCAACCCCCAAGCCGTGGACCGGTACCAGTCTGCGGTCTGTTAAGAACTGGGCCACACAAGTAAGCAAAGCTTTATCCTGCATATGCGGGATCTAGATAGAATGTGAAATCATTCCACCCACCATGGGAAAATTGTCTTCCATGAAACCGGTCCCTGGTGCCCAAAAGGTTACAAATCTGAAAGTACACATTTTCCACTGTCATTTTTACAGCCTGAGACTTTAGGGAGGGTCCCTTCTGAGCTTCTTACCATTCCTTATTATTAAGCTATGCTCTCTCTTATCAGACCATTCCCTAGGCAACATCTTTTCACCTTGTCTCCCAAAGTCTTTTCTACATACCAAGGATTATTGCTAGCTGGATATCATGTAGATCATGCTTATATGAACTGGTTTAATGGTGGACAGGACCACATGGTTTGAAGTCCTGGGCAATCAAGCACATAAGTGTATACCCTCTCTTGGGCCCCGCCTTGGAGCTTCCTGTTCCTGCGTAAGGGCAAGTATACTGATTGGTTGTCAGATTCCCATGGGGCCACCCACAGGTAGCTTTGTAGGTTGTCTTGAGTCCCAAGCTTGGTTGAATCTTGCTGGGTGATGAGGTAATGAAATTAATCCTATCATGTCCTGAGGGTGAAGGTCTTAATTCCATCACCCTGGAGCTGAAATGCGGGGCAGGGAGCTGCAGGGAGCTGCTTTGTCTTTAAAAACATGTTTCTCCTTTTCTCATCCAGGGAAATATAATATTCTGCCTTTTTAGTATTTTCTAGAATATTTTATTCTTCTAGGAGATGGATGGGTGCTAACTTCCTACAAAATGCTTTGACTGGAATATACAAAGCTATGATAAAACCAGGTAATGTAATTTCATGCCATCCCAATTAATCTTTTATATAATTTGGGGGAAAATTATTTCCATTTATATTCTCCCTTTCTTGTTTTTTCAGCATGAAAAGTCTCCAGGTCCATCCACAGGGCCTGAAAACTAATTGCCACTGACAGAAATTTTATTTGTCCTTGAGTTTTGTTTTGTTTTTTATTAAGCAGCTACATAAGAAGGTTCCCTTTCCTTTGTACATGATTTTCTGAGTCTCTCCCCACAAACTCTTAGCTAAAGACATGAAGGACTCTGGCAGGCAATTGGGATTCAGCTTTTATTAATGTAGTTTGAAAGCTTGAGTGACAAGAAGCAGGTTGTGCTACACAAGTAAATATGAATAGGTCAGATAAAGGTCCTTCCCAGGTGATAGTTGTTTTTTTGTGACCTTCATGTGGATGCATTAGCTGGGGAAGCATAATACTCACTGAACAAAAACATCTGGACTGGCATAGATTTGTTTATCTCATAATAAACAATTTACCCTCTCCTGAACAACTGAAAATACTTGAATGTTAAAATTTAAATGAAGACTTTCCAAGTTACATGTTTTAATTGGAACAGAACCTTTTCTTTTTAAGTCTGCACAGCGAATGAGACTGAAGCCAAATGAGCAGCTATTTAAAAAAACAACCTGTGACCAAACTTTAAAAACAAAAGAAAAAGAAAAAAAGCATACTATTTTTAGTGGTGAACTTATATATCTGCACATATAGCATGTACTTTTCTGGAAACATGTTTCCTTCTCTCTGAAGTATTGTGTGTGTTCTTTTTATATTTTAGTACAAAAAACCCTAATTTGTGGTTCATTCAAATATTAAAGCCGGACCATGGTTTTCTTTCATTGCCTTCTAAGAAATTTCCTTCTCTGAAATTTGGCTGGTTATTCCAGTCTTCATACCCAAGCCATTGTTCTTTCTGTCATGTTGACAGAGAACAAAATCCAGACATGTTTTCATTCATTCTGAAGTCTTGCCTCAGGACAAATGCATGTTTTGCTACTACCAGATTATCTGAGTAAAGCTTAAAGACTCTGTTTAGAAGATATAAATTATCTTGAACTAATATAACTGTGATAGTATCAATGCCTAATTAATTCTGTCATTGGCTATGTGTTGTTGAAATTGCACCATCCATCAATTATGAATGGTTCAGTTGTTGTAATATCCTGAAGGAAAAAGTATGGTTTTTGTTCTCAAAATGAGCATTATCCAAGGCACAGGCCTTCAAACTGTCTATGGGCACTTAAGAAAAATGGCAATTTGAAGGAAAACAAATGAGCTTGCTTGCTCCGTGCTAAACTCCTATTAATCGTCAGCTTATTTTTATACTTTTTTTGCTGGCAAATATATACAGACATAGTTGTGAAGGAGTTGGGTGGCCCACCTGTTATGAATCTGCAAGTATTAATTGGCAGCAAACTGAGTTTTCTGTGTCTTTTTCCTGTCATCTAATGGTCTGGATTTTTGAAACCCAGTAATTGTAGCTTTATAAATGGTAGAATGAGAGAGGAGGGCTGGTGGTCATCAGGGAAGGCTCTGTAGTATCACTGATGGTTTAAGGATATTATCTCGGAGATCCTTAGTCTAAGGTAAATAATTGTATTGTCTACATTTGACAGAGAGAAGGAGAAATAGCAAGAACTTAAAATACCATGCAACTGCTACGAGATTAAAACAAGTCTAGTGAGGTAAATGCAAGTATCAAAACTTTGTGATGATTTAGCAATAGTTGGACTAAATCTCCCTTCTGTTATAACTGAGCAGATTGTTAAACGTTGGTTGCTGAAAAGGTCTATTGGAGCTTAGCTACAGTATGGCAGGAGACCCACAAATTATTATGAACAATAATAAGCATGACTTAGAACCCATGATTATCTTGTAAAATAGATCTTACTGTTTCTCTCTCTCCCACTCTTCTGAATTTAGGTATGATTTGTTTCCAATTCCTTTCACTGCCCACCCCAGGCATCTTAGTCATATAATGTCTTCAGGGCTCCATAGTATTCCTCATACATGGCAGCCAGTTTTCACCTCTGGCAAGGTGCTGCCTTCCATGATCTCTTAGTATATCAAGATTTATGCTGAGTCTTTGGTACACTGCCCTCCTTTTGCAGTGTATCTTTGGATGGCATTTATAGGCCCATTTATTACCAGCGTAATATAGAAAAAGTATTGCCCAGGAAAATAAAGTATGAAATCCAACTGGGTGTTTTTCCAGATAGAATTTCTTCATTCAGTGGAACAGAGAGGGGGCATTGGATTTTGAGTTAGTGACTTCTAGAAAATTTCTTTTTGGAAAACATAAAGCAGGCATATATCGATTATGTTATGATTCACATAGCTGTGGTAGAGATATTTATCCAGTTTGAAAATTCCTATACATGAAGAATATTTTCTAGATCTATTGTGTGTCTACAAGATGGTCCTCTACCTGAGAGATATAGTTCTGCCTTGCTTCTTCCAGTGTAGAAAATTTCCTAGATACAGAAGTATTACTGCAGCTGTGGTAATGATTGACATGTCTACCATAGAGATATGAAGGGACAGGGAGAAATGGGAAAAAAAAACATGAAAAAGCTTGTAAGAATTTATGCAAGGCTGTTTCTTGTCTCTGATTATCTTCTGAGAATAGGCATAGTAGCAAATAATACAATGCAACTTCCAGGTGCAAGAACAAAGATGCATTTCTTTACCTGAAAGGAAGAGTATGACAAATGAATAAAGGATAGGTTCATTATTTGTTCATGGACTTGCTTTTTATTGTTGATTTTTTTAATCTATAGTTTAATGAATTTGACCCGATCACTCTCCATGTTTCACTACATGATAAATTTTGGCAGCAAGTTCAATTTATTTATATTTGTAAATATATACACTGAATGGTATTTTTTGCCTTCTTGTTGTGGCCCGCCAGTGGCAACAGATTCGGACAGTGAGGAGGTTAGGGAGGCACATGGACCAGTCCTGGAGTCTGGGGAAGGCTCTGACGAGTACTCTGCATTGGAGGCAGAGAGGGAGCCAGGGCCATATGACAGGTATCAGCTGCCTTCGGAGTCAGACATCAGTGAGGCAGACAAACAGCTGGAGCCTGTTCCCATTGTGCACATGTGCAGAGTTTCCAGACGAAGGGAACAACTAAGGAACAAGGGTCAACTTGGGAGTAAGGCCACAGGTGGATGATGAAGGGCCCCTCCCATAGGGAATAAAAGAGAAGTGAAAGGGGCGGGGTGTTTGCAGAAGACAATTAATTCATATCTGCATTCTTGCCAAGTATTATGGTGTCTGAAAGATATCGGCTTGGCCACTCTCCAAGCCTGATAAAGGTCGGTAATTGTGAACTATCTTGAAAGACTGTGGGAGAGAAAAGACTTTTCTGGACAGGAATTCATTGTAAATTAAATAAAAGGGGTTTATCAGGACGAGGACTTAGCTTCGTGTTGCTGGGGAAGCCTAGGTCAGAACACTTCTTACTGTTTTTCTGCAAATGCAAAGGTAAAGGTTTCCCCTGTCCCATTGTGTCTGACTCTAGGGAGTAATGCTCATCTCTGTTTCATAGCTGAGGGAGCCAGTGTTGTCTAAAGATAGACAGTGTTGTCATGTTGCAAGCATGATAATATGCTGAAGTGCATGGAATGCTGTTACCGTCTCATCGAAGTGGCATCTATTTATTTACATGTGCATGCTTTTGGACTACTAGGTTAACAGAAGTTGGGGCAGAAACAGGAACTCACCCTCACATGGTACTTGGGTCTCAAACTGCCAACCTTTGGGTCAACAAGTCCAGTGTCTTAACCGCTAGGCCCCTCAACTGATTTTTCAGATCAATTGAGTGATCCATTGGTTGCAACTGGAATCAGCAAACCAGCTTGTCATTCAAGTCTTGCACTGTTGGCTAAGAGAGTGTTGTGGCCCGTCAGTGGCCTGTGCAGCTAGTAGCTGATTCTGACAGCGAGGAGGCTGGTGTGGTGCTGCACCAGCAGCCTGTGCAGCT
The DNA here is from genome assembly GCA_012654045.1 of Ptyas mucosa. Classification (NCBI taxonomy): domain Eukaryota; kingdom Metazoa; phylum Chordata; class Lepidosauria; order Squamata; family Colubridae; genus Ptyas; species Ptyas mucosa. The sequence continues at coordinate 19,009,580 of WNWU01000001.1, read as the reverse complement.
GGCACTTGAGTCAGACAATGAGGAGGCTGGAGAAGATGTGGTGCCAGAGGCAGAGATTCAGCCAGGGCCTTCAGAACCTCCAGAACAGTGGTGGGATTCAGCCAGTTCACACCACTTCAGGAGAACTGGTAGTTACCTTTCTGAGCAGTTTGGCAAACTGGTTGTTGGAAGAAATCATTAGGGCAGAGAACCGGTTGTTAAATTATTTGAATCCCACCACTGCTCCAGAAGCTCCCATAAGTGAAGAGGAAGAAGAGGAGGAGCCTCTTCTAGATGCACGGGCACACAGAGCTGCCAAAAGGCAGGAGTGGCTCCTCAGGAGGAGGTCTCCTCGAGAGTAAGGCTTGGGGCTAATTGGCTACTCCCTTAGCCTATTAAGGAAGGATGACGACTGAGGCAATTTGCAGAGAACAACTTCGTTCACTCTCCTTCGCGTCTTGATCTTAGTTCTCTTATCAGTTTCCTGCAAACTGCTTCTGGGCTTTCTGCCAACCATAGTAAGATTACAATTATTTATTCTTTGGATTCTTGTAGGCTGTTAAGAAAGTTAATTAACAGCTTTTGTTTGAAAAAGACTGATTTAATTTAGTAAACTAAGGTTTGTACAGACTTTGTGTATGCTGCGTTCTTTGGGGTCTGTAGCTGGGGCCGAACAGAGAGAGTGACTGGTCCAAAATATTTCAACCCAGCTTTCATGCTTAAAATGAGATTAGAACTCATGGTCTCCTGGTTTCTAGCATCATGTTTTAACCACTAGACCAAACTGACTCTCAACATAGAAAGGACTGCATATATTTGAACTTTTCTCAAAATTTCTGTTTGGCTCCCTTCCCTCCTCCAAAATACACTTTCAACACTTCTGGGAGTTTTTTTTAAATCTTTGATCTTCTATGTTGCCTTTTCATATACTGTTTGTAAAACAAGGTAGTGAATGGACTGGTTTGTAGCCAATGACGTTAAAAAAAAACCCAGCAGTAATATTTTTGTCCTCATCAAATCTGCTTCTGAAGCTTGGGAAAAAATGACATTTATGATGCATATGCTATTTTAGATAAAGTCTATGACAAATGGAAAAGGCTTGGATTTGGGATGGTTTATGGGTTAATTGCTATATTTATGAGGAATATATAAGAAATGCTTCTGGAGATGTTAGACATATATAGGTTAGGGATGTGAATATGCATGTACTTTTGTATGTCAGTGAAGCTATGTTGCTCACTGAGAATGTGAATGATTTGCAGTAAATGTTAAATTTGGTATGTTGAGCATCAAAATAAATTCAAATATATTTTAATTACATTTAAAGTTATTCATAATAAATATCTTTCTCCTTAATCTGTACTCATGTAGCTAACAATTTCTCCTTTAAGTCAAATTAAATATAACTATGTATTAAGAACTTTTGCACCAAAAACCTTTGAGAGAAGAAGGGTACTTTGGGATCTAAGGGAAGGAAAATTGGAACCAAATTAATATAGAGTAGAGCCAGATCCAAAGATGGACATAGTGAGCAGACTTGCTTAATGCTCATTTTTTGCAACCCGGATATGTGCCAACCTGTATGAAATTAGACTGGATCACACATATAGACAGGATGTTGAATGAAATCTCAACAATAACGAGTCATAAATTTTTTAACTTAAAACCAATACTGGATAAGGCTGAGGAAATATGGCAAGAATTCTGTGTTTATTCTGTTGATTTTTCTGTGGCTCGGAAAACTATCATTGGCTTTTATTCCACTGGATGTTTTCTACTTAAAATAACCACAAGAAAATGTATTCTGTTTCTGAATACCCTAAAGGTTAATAATGCTGGATAAATTTATACTGTTCATTTTTATTTGAAAACTAAGCATACATTTAATAAAGATATGTTGCTAGATTCTTTTGGATTAGAGGTATTTAAATCACTGTAACCTTATCTTGGAAACTCATCAGTGCCAAATCAAATAAAGAATAATTGTATTCATGAACATTCATCTTGACTGATTTTGCCTCTGTTTTAACCATTAATGAAGGAAAATAGAATTGTATCCAAGTGTTTCTACCCACCAGTCAAAACAAGATTACTAAGAGAATAGATTTCCTTTCCCCTCTGCTGCCCAAAATCTGCTTGTGGAGGTTGGGGAATCCTTCCAAGAAAATTTGGAAAGTCAGAAAAAGGAAATCCCATTATGCAAGCAAGTCTGTTTCCTTATGGAGGACATAGCTCCTATTTTATTTGGAACAGAAGACCTTAGGGATTACAAAAAATAATAATAAAAAAAAATATCAAAGAACCCAGTTCTGAATCATCAAAACCCAAAGATAATCAAATTGTTCCGACTCATCAAAGTGCCTATTGCCATATCTTGAAAGTGATTCAGTATTATATATTATACAATGCATAAAAATAATCAGGTATGCAATTAGAAAACATACCGCCTCCCAGTCCAACAATGACATTTGCATAGAAAATAAATCCTTATTTAAAGACCAGCCTTATAAGCAGTGGTGGGATTCAGCCAGTTTGCACCACTTCGGGAGAACTGGTTGTTAACTTTCTGAGCAGTTTGGCAAACTGGTTGTTGGAAGAAATCATTAGAGCAGAGAACTGGTTGTTGAATTACTGGAATCCCACCACTGCCTTTTGGTGCATATTAAGCTAATTATATGTTACTAGTATTTATATTTATATGTATGTGCTACTAAAACAATTTCAGGGCCCAACCATATGCTAATGCAGAGTTGTTATTTTACCCTTCCCCACCCCTAACATTATCTGCTGATTTGAGCTGTGTGATTGCATTGCAACTGCTTTTCTTCCATATCTGACATTTGCTCTAATGAGGCTGACATCTTATTTTGATAGAATTTAGAAAATAGTGCCACATTACATTGCAATGTTACTCCATATGATGTTTATTAGCTGTCAGAGAGTGACACGCAAACATCACCATTCAGTGGAGTTTTCATCCACATCTCCATCAACCACAGGAAAGAAAATACAAATCCTCATTTCCGAAATAGGTTTAAAGATTATTGTCATAGGACTATTAATACCTTTTGCTACAATATCAGTAAAACCACAGATTAACAATTTTTGTTCCCAAATCCAATAACATTAATAAACTAGAACAAAGCATTATTATAAGTAGCCAAATACATTGTTATTCTGGACAATTAGTATTTGCACTCCTCTTTTTTATGTTTTTCCTCTTAAGGGATTAATTCTAGAATTTACAATTAATCTTAAATGAGATTAAGTCACATAAATGATATGTAATAAGTGCATTTACATACTAAATCCTCAGGAGGATAATCCAATTTGTGAAAGTCTACCACACAACAGCACTCTTAATCTTTAAAGTATAATTGGACAATGTGGTTCATAGCTGAGGCCAGAAGTAGAAACTATATCAAAATAATAATTTGGACTTGATTCCTAAGGTTGAAGTTAATGCATACTTACTTAACCCCACCCACCCAAAAAGGTAGTAGAGATGAAAGCTGATCCAATCCTGGCTTAGAAAGGAACTAAAAACTTTAATTCAGACACAGGTGACCCCCACCCCAAATCTTGTTCCAAACTTAAATCTATGTCTGGCATAAGAAAGAAAATATTGTTCCTGTCCCACCAGTTCTGTTCAAATATCTTCCTATTTATTTACCTGTATGCAGTGCAGTGAAATAAGAATGGAGACAAATGTTTTAGAAAACAAAGAGACATTACTTCTGCCATAATTTCTCTGGCATCTCATATCAATTCTAGAAATCGATGATGGGAATTGTGGTTTGGCAGGACCTCTATCTAGGTTGCATTGTGCTCTAAGTTTATTTCGGCCCATTTGACTTATAGAGATAGAGTTCCAGCTGAAAATTGTAATTAGTCGCCTTCAATTGTTTAGATTGGAACTTGGGGGCTGGTTAAATAGTGGAATTTTAGATGTTCTCTGAGCATGGTTATTTGCTTGCAGACATTTCATTACCCAGCTAGGTAACATCATCAGCCCTAGATAACATCATCATAATACATTCTTCTACTAGGGCTGGTTTATTTTTATTTATTTATTATTTTATTAGTCATATTTCTATGCCGCCCACTCTCCGAGGACTCTAGGCGGCTTACACCAAAGACAGTATACTAAATAGCATATTGCCCCCAACAATCTGGGTCCTCATTTTACCCACCTCGGAAGGATGGAAGGCTGAGTCAACCTTGAGCCGGTGAGATTTGATCTGCCTATCTGCTGAACTAGCAGTCAGCTGAAGTAGCTGCAGTACTGCACTCTAACCACTGCGCCACCTCGGCTTGGTTTAATATTTCATGTTATGTTGCATATCCTAAATATGTGACTACTGCACCTGCATAATTCCCCATCTGGGGTAGAATGGGGGGGGGGCTGCATTCATCCATGACAAATCAAAGTATCATTTGTTTTAAGGTAGGGAAATATTTATATGATGCCACAAGAATATGTCTTGAGAAATGATTATGATGTTTGTGACCATTTCCCCCCACCACAGAGATAATTAGATGAATCTGGTTTTATATTTAAATAGAAAAATATCTTCCTTGATATATTGATTATCAAGTGAAATCATCAGCTTTAATCAGTATTTGGAGAGATAGTGCATCAGTGGTGGTTTCAAATTTTTTTACTACTGGTTCTGTGGGTGTGGCTTGGTGGGCATGGCATAGCTTGGTAGGTGTGGCAGGGGAAGGATACTGTAAAATCCCCATTTCCTCCCAATCAGCTGGGACTTGGGAGGCGGAGAATAGATGGGGGTGGGGCCAGTCAGAATTTTTACTACCGGTTCTCCAAACTACTCAAAATTTCCACTACCGGTTCTCCAGAACTGGTCAAACCTGCTGAAACCCACCTCTGTAGTGCATCCATTTATTTGGCAAGGATTTAAAAGTTTTGATCAATAATGCCAAAATATAATGACTAGGTTGCTTTTTCCTTTCCTCAGTGTAAGGCAATATGTTTTGATAATACAGAGCAATGATTGAGACAAAAAAGATGTAAATTTGCAAGAGAAGCATCCAGAGGGAAAAAATGTAAATTGCTCTATCCATAGTGTGTATATGTGTGAGAGAGAGTGAGTGAATGAGATGATGCTTCAGTTATGAACTAAGTACCAAGGGAATTGCAAAGTGGAGACAATGACAACAGTTTCCCTTTCAGATAGATGACACCATCACAAATGTTTTATAATTTAATTTTTGAATGCATTAGTAAAAACTCAGTATTAAATTTAATCCAGACCCCAAGGGTGCATATTTATAGACTTTGACAATACAAATAACTCTGTTGGGAAACTCACCAATAAGAGTACATCAGTTTTGTTCAACTATTATGCTCTTAGATGGAAGACATTTTTTAAAGTTTGGAATTTCTTGTTGTAAAAGAATGCAGACAATATAAATAGAGAGTTATTGGATATACAAACCATACTACATATTCTACGGAAATGCTTTATGAGGAGAAAAGGGGATCTTCTACCTATCACTTTAAGGAGCTAGATCTGGTTCTTTGGGCTATGTTCAGACAATCAGAGCTCAGCTTATTAAGAAGTCTAATCATCTTTAAAGAGGGAAATAAAGGTTACCAGCTTCAGGGAAATCCAAATTATTCAACCATACTTGGAAATGGAAAATCTTGGCTTTTTCTGAAGCTCATAACTATCATTTCCTTGTTTGGATGAAATGGTGACTACCAGTAGTGGGTTCCACTTGCCTTCGCTACCGGTTCATAACTGTGAGCTCGCATGCAGCACTTCTGCGCATGCGCAGAATGTCCGTGATGACATCCGGGTGGGTGGGTGGAGCCTCCCACTGCCACCACTACCAGTTTGCCTGAACCGGGGCGAACTGGTAGAAACTCACCACTGGTGACTACAGATACTATGGTTTGATTAGGGGGGGTATAGGAGGAGCAAAGTTGCAAAATCCACACTCATGTTTGATGGCAGATTTTACTTTCATCACCCAGTGAAGTCATATGCCTTGCGTAAGTCTTTATGTATACTTAATCACATACTTTTGCCTGTACACAGAACTAGAGTTTTTTAATTTGGTTCTATGCTGAAGGGAAGGTTTGGGAATTTTATTTATTCAACTTAGTGCACAGATTCAATTTATGACATTGTTTCAATTACTAAAAGGTGTCTTCAAATCTATAAAGAAAATATTTTCCTAGAACAGGCACTTCAGATGTTTAGCATGATATTTTACTACAGGTAAATCCTTATTTAACATTTCATTTCATTTTATTCAGCAACCGTTCAAAGTTAGGATGGTACTGAAAGAGTGGTGGTTAAGATTGGTCCTTGAAGTTCTGGCCATCCCTGGATCCCCACAGTCTCATGTTCATGGTTTGTGACTGCTTCCTACAAGCAAAAACAATGGGGAAGCAATTAGGGAAGGTCACAAATTGCTCAGATAAGTCTTCCTCAACCATGCACCCTCCCCCAGCTGTTCTGCACTAACATCATGCCAGTCACCCGCACACCTTTGCTTCACTCTCTGACACTGGTACATCCTCCCTTCCCATCCCCTGACCAAGCAGCAGCCACTTCAAGCTCCACCATGCTTGTTCTGTGCCTCCCTAGCCACCTGGATGTCCTTTTTCTCCCTCTCCTACCCAGTGCAGCTACTTATCTGTCTGCAAATTTCATGATGATCATTGGGAAGATCAGAGTATGACTTGGGATTTCATAGAAAGGGCACCGTATGAGATATGAGCAAGAGTTTTTATCTCCCTGAATCCAAAAGAGCAAAGTCTCTGCAAATAAGTAATACCATGAGATAGTCCCACCAGCAGAGCTTTTAGGAGAACACCAAAGCGGACTCTGAAAATGGCCCATTGCTTAGGATTAGATTGTATAAGTACCCTTCAGTAGAGTACTTGAGGATATCTAACATTTGGCAATAGAATTCAGAGGCACTGGTGATATTCTTTGGATAATTAATGTCCCTGATTCAGTCTTTTATTATTGATTTGATCTTCTTCAGGGTTAGGGAACATATAAATATTTCATCTTTTACAGTCATATCATAGTTGGGCTGAAAATAACCTTGAAAATTGCTAGGTGACAGCAAAATAATACTTCAGCAGCCATCTATTGTTTCTATGGATTTTTGCAACCTATATAAAAAAGTAAAGGTTCCCATCGCACATAGGTGCTAGTCGTTCCTGACACTAGGGGCAGTGCTCATCTCCATTTCAAATCTGAAAAGCCACGCTGTCCGAAGATGTCTCTTCAGCATGACTAAATGCCAAAGGAACACGAAACGCTGCTACCTTCCCACCAAAGATGGTCCCTATTTTTCTACTTGCATTTTTTACATCCTTTCAAACTGCTAGGTTGACAGAAGCTGGGACAAATAGCAGGAGCTCACCCTGTTACGTGGCACTAGGGAGTCGAACCGTTGAACTGCCAACCTTTCAATCAACAAGCTCAGTGTCTTACCACTGAGCCACCGTGTCCCTCATGCAACCTATATACACGGAGAGAAATTAAGAAAGACTTTATTTCAAAAATGTACATGTTCAAAGAAGGATCCCAAAACCTGCCTAATCCATATGGGATGGGCAGATGCCATTGGAGACAGCTGGTCCCATGTATTGCACAGTTCAGGGCCAAGTAGGGCTTTATAGATGATAGCAAGCACTTTGAATTATCTGCAGGGGTTTATTCAGCACCATTGCTGCTTACAAAGTAGCGGTGTTAGTCAAAAGGTGTCAATGGCATGAGTGACAGGAAGCAAGGCCTACCAATCCAGGAAGAGGTGTAATTAGTTCAAAACATAAAGTTATAGAAAGATCTTCCTGGTTACAGCTGCCACCTTTTCATTGAGGAGGATCCCTAAATCTGGCAGGATTTCCAAATTGTGCTCTAGGTTTAAGATCTCCAAAAATGGAATTCTCTTGTTCTGGAAGCTAGTAGTGGCCCACAAAATCCACAGGTATTTAAACTTGGTGGGGTTGAGCTAAAAGCTTATACCTTTCCATTTAAATTCTCACAGCCTTCAAACACTAAGACAAGACCTTCACACCGTCACTTGCTTGGCTAGTACCAATTCTACACAATTGTAGAAACAGAATAGATTTGCCACAGGCTTTGCTGTCCAGAACCTCCATAGCAGAGGTTCACTGAGGACCACATTAGGGCTGTGTTTGACCTTGGAGGGGGGCGTCAGAGCATGCTCATGGGGTGTGACCAGGGGTGTGGCCATGATGGGTGTGATATTGGACTATGTCGAGGGCACCTCTGGTGGCCAAGTGCCAAGGCAGGACTTCCCTGAGACCCTTCCTTCCTTCCTTCCTTCCTTCCTTCCTTCCTTCCTTCCTTCCTTCCTTCCTTCCTTCCTTTTCTTTTTCCTTTCCTCTTCATTCTCCTTTCTTCTTCCTTCCCCTCTTTCCTTATTTTTCCTTCCTTGCTCTCTTCCCATCTTTCCTTCCTTTTCTTTATCTTTCCTCTTTCCCTTTCTCCTTTCCTGTCTTTCTTGCATGCTCAAATGCAAAAGGGGAAACATTTCTCCTTTTGTTTTGTTTTTTTAGTTTGTTTTGATAGCCCTCTGCCAACAGAAATGGAGCTTTTGGGACTTGATTGGAATATTATTTCTTCTTTGATTGCTTTTAGGAAAGTTTTTTTTAAAAAAAAATTGTCTTGTTTATCTGGTGCTGCTTCCCGCTTATCTTGATGTTAGTCAATAGGTATGTGTCAAAGAAAAATGTTTTAAAGCCCGTTTTCATGTTTGTCTGTTTTTTAACTTTGGTTGCATCCTTTCCTAATTGGATTTACATTGACACTTATCTCAATCTATATGGCTGATGCTTCAATACAGTTTAGTTCCACTGTTTAGCTATGCAGTTTGAAGTACTGTTGATAATTAGAATTTATAATTGCCATGCAAGTATAAGTGAAGTTATTTATTATTTATCTTTGGTCAAAAGGAAAAAAAATGTACATAATAAAATAAAGGTTTGAGAACCTAGTTTGGTCTAGTGATTAAAGCACTAGGCTAAAAATCAGGAGACTGTGAGTTCTAGTTCTAGGAGCCTGAGTGGCGTAGCAGGCTAATGCCTCCTACTAAAGCAGCATTTAACATCCAGCTGCCTGCAATTACTGCAAATTCTAATCTCACCAGGCTCAAGGTTGACTCAGCCTTCCATCCTTTCTAAGGTGGGTAAAATGAGGACCCGGTTTGTGGGGGCAATAAGCTGACTTTGTATAAATATACAAAAGTATGAAGGCTATTGCTTAACGCATTGTAAGCTGCCCTGAGTCTCCGGAGAAGGGCGGCATAAATAAATAAATAGTTAGTCCTGCCTTAGGTATGAAAGCTGGCTAGGTGACTTTAGGCCAGTCACTCTCTCAGCCCAACCCAGCAGACTTTGTTGTGGGGGGAAATAGGAAGAGGAAGGAGTACTAGGCACGTTAACCGCCTTGAGTTATTTACAAAAATAAAAAGGTAGGATAAAAATAAATAATAAAAAGTTTTTTTTTTAAAACAAATCTCCCTTAGGAGTTTTATAGGCATGATCTTAGGATCTCTTATTTCTTTCAGGGGGGTTTAGTAATCACAAGAACTTATGTCATTTTTAAATACCACAAAAAACACATCCAATGAAGCCTTTTGTTGTGTTTTATTGTGAGCAGTGAATTGCTATGCCAGCATCAATACCCACATTTTAGGACATTATTCCTGGCAGTGTCCAAAAGCAGTTACTGAGAACACTGCTGCCGAGCCACAAGTGCTTTGTTTCCTGGAAGGACTTCTCAGTTTACAAATATTAAGTGTTAATAAGGCAGCTGCAAAAATGTTCCCTAACTGAAAATATAAAATGTACAATGAAGCATGGAAAGAAAATATCAAAAGCTGGAATTCAAGCTTTTTGCACTTGTGTTCTCATGCATCATAAATCATGGCACTTTCCCAAAGATGGAATGCTGTGGATGTATGTTTGTGGGTAAAGATTATTGTGTGTGTTTATGGAACATTGCAAAACCACAGACTTGCAGGCCTGTCTTGCAACTTTATTCTTCTCAAATTTCTTATGCTCAAAAACCATTACATTTTCAGTGAAATCCCAGACATATAGATGGTTGTTTTTGGTTTTTTTGTACTGAAAGCTCTATCACTTGACAAATGGATCCTTCAGCCAACAGGTTAGTAGGAGATGATGGGAGCTTAGAGGTGGACAAAGGTTGTTGAGAAATTAATGAGGCTTCAGTTTTCTTTTCACCAATTAATCTTGTTGATCTTCTTGACCATTCCTGGAATATTACAGAGCATTGAACTGGAATGTGGTATCGAGTCAGTAGACTAATAGTCTGGCTGGTCCAGTGCCTGGTGGGAAAGCTGGTTTTGTTTTATCCTTGAGAGGTCTTGAGAGGTCCTTGCTTTCTGAGTTTGGTTGTTTTCTTGCATACACTTCATTACCGAAACAAATGTTTGCAAGACATCTGCAAGAAAGCAATCAAGCTCAGAGAACAAGCTACAAATCTTTTTTTTTTATTTGATTTATATGCCGCCCTTCTCCGGAGACTCAGGACGGCTTACAATGCATTAAGCAATATTTTTATTTATTTATTTATTTATTATATTTATATACCGGCTTTCTCCCGTAGGACTCAAGGTGGTGTACATTTTAAAAGATCATTCACATGTTCATGTTTAGCCCCGCCTGTTGGAACATCAGGGTCTTGAGGGCACGGCAGAAAGCACGGAGATCAGGGATATTCCGTATCTCTGGGGGCAGTTCATTCCAAAGGGTTGGAGCCCTCACAGAGAAGGCCCTCCCCCTGGGAGTCGCTAGTTGGCATGATTTGACTGACGGTACCCTGAGTAGTCCCTCCCTGTGAGAACGAACTGGTCGGTGGGAGGCTATTGGTGGCAAAAGACGGTCTCGTAGGTACCCAGGTCCTAAGCCATGGAGCGCTTTAAAGGTGATGACTAACACCTTGAATCGCACCCGGAAGACCACTGGGAGCCAGTGCAGCTCGCGCAGGAGAGGTGTTACATGGGCGTAACGAGTTGCGCCCATAATCACCCGCGCGGCTACATTCTGGACCAGCTGGAGCCTGCGGGTGCTCTTCAAGGGGAGCCCCATGTAGAGAGCATTACAGTAGTCCATAAGGGAGGTGACTAGGGCATGAGTGACTGTACGCAAGGCGTCCTGATCCAGAAAGGGACGCAACTGGCGGATCAGGCGAACCTGATAAAATAGCCTTCATACTTTTGTATATATTTATACAGAGTCAGCTTATTGCCCCCCACAATCTGGGTCCTCATTTTACCTACCTTTGAAAGGATGGAAGGCTGAGTCAACCTTGAGCCTGGTGAGATTTGAACTTGTAGTAACTGCAGGCAGCTGATGTTAATAACAGAGCTTTAGTCTGCCATGCCACCAGGCTCTGGTGTTTTACCAGTTGGGATCACTACATGAGGTAGGTGGCCATGTAAATTCTTTAAATCTAGTATTAGTAGTATTAGTAGTTTTTTATTATAGATATCCATATACCCAGAATATGACTGTTCTGGATGTGTAATAATCTTGACAAAGTTATGCTCACATATGGTAATGGCATTTTCATGATGTCACAAAAGTCTGCTGCCTGCTGATATTTTAGCCACTGTTTTCTAGGAACAGATTCACAAAGTCTCCTTGTATTCTCAACATACATACTATAAAATGCTGAAATATAAACTTTTAATTAAATAATTTTTATTTTATCCAATATTGAGAACACATGACTCCTCTATGACTCTGGGTGATTTACAGAGAAAAAAAATGAATGAAAAACTAAATATATATTCATGTCTATGATCAATGGCAATCCAATAAGTAGGGATTATCTAGTTAACAAAGCCAAAGCAGGTTAGTTTGGGCTGAACTACTCCTGATAGCAATGTCCTTCATTTGATGAAAAAAAATGAATACATTCCATCACTTTTGCTATGGATCTTATAATCTCGTAAATAATACTTCCTCTCTTTTCAAAAATAGTTGAGAAATTCTACAGTTCTGGAATGGTTATGTTACAGTATGGATCAACAGATACAGATGTGCAGAGTGAAAAAGTATGTGATGGAGCCCATTTGGGCTTGCAGAAGCTACTGAATCAGAAGGAAGCCTATTCCTTCTACCCAAATCCTGGGCTTGTGAGTCTACTTGCAAATCAGTGTGCCACATGAAACAGAAATTGGATTAACTGAATAAACCATAGTTAACTATGAGTAATAATGGAATGGAAATTCAACCATCAAGTTACTTAATGAAGCCATTGGAAATGATCATTAGGGTGTATGATGCTGGATGCCATCTTTACATGAATGATATCCAATTCTATTTTTTGTTTGTTTGTTTGTTTCTACCTTCTTCTTCAAGCGTGTCAGTTCCATCTTTGGATCAAATTTGGATCTAAATGAAACATAAAGGACTAAAACATACATGAAACAAGTCTGAGGAATTGGGAATTAGCAGTAATTCTAACAGCACTGGATGAAGTCAAACTCCCTGTGAAACAACAGATTTACAGTCTCGAATACTTTATAACCCTGTGCTGTCCTTCAGCGATAAAGTTAAGTGTGGTAGCAAGGGGTGCTTTCTTCCATTTGCACTTGATTTACCAACTTCATTCCTTCCTGGAGAACATTGACCTGGATCTATGATCCATATACTGGTTAATTTCCAAATCCAAACCAATTATTAGGTCCCTTTGAAGAAAATCCAGAAAGTGCATTATATCCAGAATGCAGTGGTTGGGCTTCTGTCTGGCATGTCTCACTGCTCGGTTGTCCTGGCTTCCCACTGTTTTTTTTTGAACCAGATTCATAGTGCTTAATACATAAATTATTTTACAGCTTGAGTCCTATATCCCATTATGTAAAGAAACAGGAGCTCCATTGTTCCCTATGGAATTATTATGAGTGGTACTAAAAAAGAAAGTCCAGCTAGAAAAACAACTAAAATCAGGGATTTTTCAGTGGCAGCACCAATACATGGAATTTGCTTTTGAGAGGAAACTTATATCAAAATCAGCAGATGCCATCAGAAGCACCATTCCCAGTGAAATTCAGCCGGCTCTATCCGGATCGCGTGATCCGGTAGCACCGGCGGCAGGAGGCTCCGCCCAGCCACCTAGATGTCATCACGTCCCATTTTTGACCTTCTGTGCATGCGCAGAAGGCTCTGCGTGTGCATGGAGGAGGCGTGTGCGCTGACATTTGCAAACTGGTAGTGAAGGTAAGTGAATACCACCCCTGACCATCCCCCCTTTTTAGTATAAATTATAACATTTCATTATGCATGGAAGGGGTAGAGCTTGTGGCACAATGATGTATGCTGTTTCATCATTTGAACAATCTGTATTCCTCTAGATGCAGATGCAAACCCCCTAATCCTTGGCTGGCTTTAAGGGAAAGATGAAAAACTGTTTTTATAAAAGACACATTCTTTCTTAAATCATAAAACTATCTCTCTTTGGATTACATATGATGGCTTTTTTGGATATTTAGGTATGTTTCTTGCTGCAGTTTAATTTCTATTATTTTATAAAATACTGCTAGTAATGTTAAATGATTATCTTTCATGCTATTTGATATTGTAAACTTCTGTAAGCAAACATGGCAGGTTCATGAGGGCATAAATCAAACGATTATGCATTTGTTCTCAATAAACTATAAACCAGGGATGTGATTTAGAGATTAAAAATTCTTTCTCCCCCTTTCTTTAACTTCCATTCCCATTAAAATAATAATAATAATAATAATAATAATAATAATAATAATAATAATAATA
>WNWU01000001.1:18979284-18995772 GCA_012654045.1 Ptyas mucosa | reverse complement strand
TAATAATAATAATAATAATAATAATAATAATAATAATAATAATAATATAAGAAAAAGAAATGAGAGTGGTGATCACCCTCAGATTGAAACAAATGCAGAGGAAATATAGTTGTGCAAAGTTAAGAATTACTAATTCTGTTGTGTGAGTCACAACTGCGGTGTTCTTTTACAGCAGCCACTCCATTCACTGGCTAATACAGTGGGGTTTTTTTTTAATTGCCACCCAGGATATTCTTTAGGTTAGGAGCTTGACTGATTTCAGGATCAGAAAAGGTATTGCTAAGATTAGCTGAAATGATCTCACATTTTCTTTCTCTGACATGACTTTCCCACTATGCATTTTTGTTCCCAAATTAAGGTAAAGTCTGTATCTCTTAATATACTAGGAGAGGCTATGCAAGCAAGCCAGGCCTGAATGCAGCGTGAGCTGGATGATTAATGATAAACTGTGGTAAACTACTAACAAAATGGTGGCACTATGGCAATATGGTTTTCCCTGCTTGGGAATTAGAGAGATTGCCCTGGGATAGGATGTATCCCCTTTGATGGAGCAAGTCCACTGATGGTTATCACTGAATATTCAATATAGGATTGCCTTTTCTCATGTCTGACTTTTTTTCCCCAACTGCAAACTTTCCTCGACCAGAATACCTTGACTAGAGTATGTTAGGCCCTGGTTTAAGGTTGGAATATTCCAATGCACTCTATGGAGGGTTGCCCTTAAAATTGGTGAGAGGTTACAGCTAGTGCAAAATGACACCACTAAATTGGTGAAGAGGCCATCAACTACAAACACCTCACATTTATTTTGAAAGAAATGCATTGGAGATGACTATTTAGTCAATGAAAAGGTGGCACCTGTGGCCAGGAAGATCTTTCTACAACTTTATATTTTGTACTAATTACACCCATTCCTAGATTGGCCAACTTCAGCCTTAATGGTTGTTCTCTTGATTTTTAGTGTCTTTCGTATTTCACAGAGGTAAAATGAAATGTTTATTTAGTATGTTGCTCCTAATTATCTTAGTCTTGGGAAAAACTAAGAAAATGTTCCAGCTGCAAGCAATCTCTCTAATCTGATAGTTCCCACACAATAGAAGGCATTTACATTGGTACAGTTCATTGTTTTGCTATCAGCTTTCCTTGAGGGGAAATTCTGTAGTACTCTATTTGCAGGAATTATCTGTCCATGCAGAATGGATGAGGGTAAGATGCACTGCCTCTATAGAGTTATTCATTTATTGCCTTTTTAAAAATGTAGATGTCAGGCAGTTAGGTTAATGTTATGTATCCATTTTTCTATCTGTTCGGAACCAAACAATCTCTGAAAGTGCCTAAATGTTGTGCTATTGCTTGTATAACATGTCAACAGTTGATTAAAACAGTTTAACCAGATGAGGTTGTAGTATTCTGCTGTTTGATTTGTCAGTATCCAGATAAATTGTAAATTGAACCATGAGAATATGCAATATGCAAGCCGGGCTCCCGCTATAATATATTTCTACTCTGCTAATCGGGTCCATCATACAGAGAACTTCTGCTTCAAGTTGAGTATCTATTAACTACACCTATTATGTTTTTTAAAAGAATATAACAGCAGCAAATGCTCTTCCATATGCCCTTCTTTTTTACAATGTTTAAAGGACTGAGCAGCAGAACGGTGAAATAAAACCCACATCCCTAGCATACAGATGAGGCTGAAGTTTTTCAAATCACGAGAGGCCAGATTTTTTAAAGTTTAGAGGCCACAGTATTTAAAGTTTAGAGCAGGAGTGACCAACTTTTTAGTGGCCATGAATATGCAGAACATGTTTAGTGGGACTGAGTGTTGCATGAAACTGGGTATCTGCAGGACTTAGGGCAATGATGGCTAACCTTTTTGTTGTCACGTGCTGAAAGTGTGCATGCACACAATGCACCTGTGATGCAATGCCCCCCCTGCGCATGCATGTGTGACTCCCCCGTGCTCCCCCCGTGCCCCATTTTGGGCCTAGTAGGCCTCCCTGCAGCCTCTTGGGAGCAAAAACAGGCTGCAGAGGGGCTGCGCTGTACCCCCGCACCCCGTTTTGGGCCTAATAGGCCTCCCTGCACTTATAACCCATAATGCAATGTGCGCATGACCCCCCCATGGGACCCCCATGCATGCGCATAATCCCCCACGCTCCCCCTGTCCCCGTGCATGCATGCACATCTGCAGCAAGCATCCCCCGCACATGCGCGGCAGAGACCCAAAAATCAGCAGGCCAGAGGGAGGCGGGCACACATGCATAGTGAACTTGAGCTGGGGCGACGGCTCACATGCCCACAGAGAGGGTTCTGCGTGCCACCTGTAGCACGCATGCCATAGATTCGCCATCATGGACTTAGGGAATGTTATTTATTGTGATGTTCCTATTTTAAGTTTTACACTAGAGTTTTCCAGAGTTTTTACCTCAAAATGGCAGTAAACTGTGCCATCAGTTTTCAGCAAGCATGTAGTGGGTGCATGAAAGGCATTAGAAAGGAATGTCAAGGGTCACACGTGGCCCTGAAACTGCAGCTTACCCATTCATAGTACAAAGATAGCACTAATCACAAAACTAGATAAGAACTTTACTGACTTCTTCCCCAAAATAAAAGAACTACAAGATAAATGTGAAAATTCACATGGCTGCATGATAGCAAATCTATCCACCCAAAGTAAGTAACAAAAAATGGCAGCCAACCTATTTTTGCATATACTAAAGTGGCAGTTGATATGTTTAGTCTATATGTATAATGGCAATCATCATATTTGTGTTATGCCAAACATGGAAGTTATCACTTCCCCTCCCGTTGAACAGTTCTGCAGATGTCCAAAAGACATGATGAACTATTTGTCTGATTCTCTGTGGATTCATAGTTTGTTTGAAAAAGATATGTTCAAAACAACTGCATCTGCTAGGTTTCTTTATATGGTAATGATTCTATGTCATTCCCCTCACTTTCTATTGATGAAAATCTCAATCTTTTAACCCTAGCCATAATTCTCCTTTGATTTTTCTCTTTCTTCGCTTCCATTTCAATTCTGATGACATTTTAACTGGATCCCAAATTTTATCCTGGCAAACAAGAAATCGCAAACAGAAGAAAAGAGTTTGATCAATTTTATGAGCTGCCTGCATGAAGCAAGCTATGAAGCTGTGACTCCAATTTTAAAGTAGATTCAGTTTTCTACCAATGAAAGGTGATTCATTGTTTCTATTTTTATTTGGCCTGAATTATTGGGAGATTAGAGGCTCTCATTAGCATAATTGTCACCTTGATAAAAGTATCAAGAATATAGTACACAATAAACTTGTCGGAAACAATCCTTCCACTCTGGATATATTTCCAAACAATTCCTCAGTGTGCGCAAAACCCCCGATCTTTGACTATGAAAACCTATTTATTTACTGGATTTATTATAATACTTTTCAAAGAGTTTCTTTTTTTATATAGTTATTCTTAAATCAGAGTATTATTGCAATTTTTGCAGCTCAAGCTTTTATAGACCAAAGTGTTTGTGCATTTATTTGAACTTTCTGAATACTAGTTTATTAATATCTGTTAAGCCAAGGAGTCAATAAAGGAGAGTCAAACCATCATAATTAAATCAGAGCTCCAAGTTTGATATCCACATTGTCACCCATTATAGAGAATGCAAATCCTTGTTATTCCTTCTCTACATACCAGCATCTACATTAGATTTCAGTATTTACAAGTAGTCATTGGGTTACAATGGCAATAGGAACTGGAATTTACAACTCTAAGTGGTGTGGTTATAAAGACTAACTTCACATGACCACATTTCTTAGCAATGGTAATAGTGGCACTCCCAGTTGCTCTTGTAATTCCAGGGCTGCACAGATTGTTAATCAGAAAAAAGCCAAAGTCCCAGGCGAGGAGTGTTTGTAATTTAAGGACTACTTATATTGTGAGAAAATTAAGGGCTACATCCTTTTCTCCTCTGGATCCATCTGGTTGACCAAATTCTTTTACTTAAAAGGTGTTTCTTAAAATGCCACTTTTGATAAGGAAGATTTGTAAAATGAGAAATACCATATTTTTCTCACTATAAGATGCTCCGGACGATAAGACACACCTAGCTTTTGGGAAGGAAAACAAGGTATTCCAGGAGGCCGATCCAACCGCCAGTCAGCTGCTCCTGCTAAATCAGGCTGTGCTGAAGCTGACCAGGCTGTGTGCTGTTTGCTGCAAGGAGGCAAATTGCTGGGAGGCAGAGGCTGAAGGGTGGGGGGGCAGCGGGTGGGCAGGGCTAAGGCACACAGACATTTCCACCCACTTGGGGAGGGGGGGGGGGGAGAAAGTGTGTGTTATAGACTGAAAAATACGGTACTTATAAAGCATGGGAAAAAATAATCACCAACTTCCATTACTGAAATTTTGGTTAGAGAAAGAAGTATTAGCAAACTAAATACTTCCACTGCAATATCTGAAATTAAATGTCATGAGATTTAAGTTCCCTTGGAAATCTCACCATTCTCAGCCTCAGCAACTTTGAGATGTGTGGACTTCAAATCCCAGAATTTGTAAGCCATCATACTTTCTGGAAGTTGAAATCCACACATCTTAAAGTTGTTGAGATTGAGAAACCCTGCTCTAAATTAAGAAAATCCTTCCTCTGCTGGGGACAAGTGGGTGGGTGGGTGGGGAGTCTCTATGTCTCCTGCTTCAAAATTAATCCTTTCTGCCTCAAATAGTTGCTACTTCTGACTAAGTTTTTTGTTCTATCTACAGTACAGAATCCTGGAGGTTTGGATTAATATCAACAGACAGCTTTTGAATTCCTATCTGGATTGTAAATTGTTATTCTTTTTAATTCTTCATCTACTAACATAGTGACACAGGGAAAAATGGAAGGCATATAGTTTGAAAGTTATTTTTATCAAAATATTTTTTGAAAAGAAATTGACTTCCCTAAATGGTATTTGTGGTGTTACTGTATCCCCTGAACTACTTTGTACATGTTAATCAAGAAATAAATTTTATTGAGTATGTGAAGTTTACTTTCAAGTAGACCAAACTGCAGATCCTTAATATTATAATTTTGTACAATTTGTTCTGCATTTCTCATTTTAGAAATTATATTTTCAAGGTCTTTGGGGTCCCCTTCAGTGGTGGGTTGCTCCCGTTCTGCCCGGTTCTTTAGAACTGGTAGTAAAAGCAGTGGGAGGCTCCGCCCACCCGCCCAGATGTCATAGTTGACGATATGTGCATGCTCCCGGTAGTAAAGGTAAGTAGAAGCCACCCCTGGTCTCCTTCACCTATTTCTGTTAAAGCAGATCATTTAACATAAAACACTTTTCATTTAAAGACTTTCTAAACTTAATATCATAAGAATATCATATTAAATATATTAACAGAGTTGATAAGTAATTTAGGTATTACTATTTTCTGCTAATAGATGTTTTATACATTTAATTATAAATAAAAAAAATTAAGCTCATTGGAATACTTGCCTGCCTTTATTAATTTAGCTCATGGCTAAGTTGCTGATAGCTGTTTGTATATTTTGAGATAGGTTAGATCTTCACTCAAACAATACGCATTAAAAGGGAAATTTAGTAATTTAATAATATGTTAAACTTGAACCATTAATGCTTAAGTTTTGTAACCTTATATTTTTAACTGAAACATACACTTATGTTTGTGTTTGTTTTAAATCTAATTTTCTTTTTGCTGTTATTGATTTATCATCCCAAATACTGCATAGTGCATAATATTATCTGAAAGAAAAAAGATTTCCAACTGCAATGTTCAAAAGCTGTATGCTAAAGGTAAAAATGCATCCATAATACATAGTTAAAAATTGTCTAGATACTATGCTAATCAAATATCTGTTTTCAGCCTTTATGCGACAGGAAAAATAAGATTTGTCAGTGCCACATTGAGATGATAGCTATATGAATTATTTTTTTTCTGAATGACGCAGGGTTGAGCTCAATAGAGTCAGATCAAAACTGTTTGAAGAGATGACAATGTTTATAGAGAAAAAGAATCCAACTGGTTTGCCTGCTAGCCACAGAAACACAATAAAAATGATAAAAATATTATCTTTCTAAGCCCAGTCACACCAGGGGAGGTAAAGCAATTTAAACTAAGACAATAAGTTAGTAGCTAAGTGTATTAAAGTTTTCAGGAAATAGCCAATGTCTAATAAGAGCTTCTTATGATTTACGATTATTTACATAATAAATGCATTCAATTGTTATTATTTATGCTGCTGTGATATGTAAGGTTATGCCAAGGCTAAATGTCTATGGAGTTTCTCAGTCATCCAGGTCATGGTTGTCCCAAAGGTGCTTTTGGACTTTGTTTTTCCTTGAAGATGTTTCACTTCTCATTCAAGAAGCTTCTTTAGTTCAGCTTATTCATAATCATTATGCCAAGGCTGCATATTAATTATGCTATAGGACACAGAATATATGCCTATTGAATTTATACTTGCTATTTAGCAGCTGGTTCTAACCTTTATGCCCAGCAGCATCAGCCCTTTGGAACATCTTATCTTCTAGGGTATGACCTGCCCCCATTCTTCCATCCTTCCACAAAAGCCTGAAGACCTGTCTCTGCTGGTTACCCTGGGGACCAAATTGGGGGATTCCATGCCGGAGGTGGCTGCTGGATTGCTGGAAGACTCCCCCTCCCCTTCTGCTTGCTCTCTACTCTCCACCTGTCCATCTTTTTGGTTATCACATCAATGTATTCCCGTTGTGTTTCATGGTTTATTTTATTCTATTATTTTACTTTACATGGTCTTTTTATACTCTTTTCATATCTGCTTTTTTATTGTTGAAAGCTGCCTAGAATAGACCCATATCGAGATAGGTGACAAATAAATTTAGTAAATAATAATATTATCTAAGCAAAGATTTAATCAGCTGGGGCCACGCATGCCGATACAATGTGGTCCATTCCTCCGCATCTGTAGCATTTCAACGGGCTTCATGGGAGGGTTGGTCTTGGGGCTGGCTGTGCTGCTTTGGCTTCCCGTCGGCCAGATGGTCTCTAGTCTGGTTGTCCTCTCTCCTTGGTATCCAGTTGCTTCCGCATGTCGTTGGCACGCAATCCTCAGTCAACTTTTATGGCTACTTGGAACCACTCAGAAAGTCAGTTTGGAATGTCCCGATAGGCACATTTTTTTGTAACGTATTTCTCTCCAGTTATGTTTTAAAAAGATTCCAACTCTATTCTATAAGCTTTTGTTTTGCCAAAGAATGTCATTATACATTTATAGCACCAATGCAAACAAGAATAAAAATGCTGAATTAAAATTTAGCTGAGTACATAGGTGCTATCTGAAGAAAAATGCTGGGACTGTCATGGCTACATCATTATCCCTAAGAGTAGAAGCAACACTTCTACATTTTGGAAACTGATCCTCTTGCATAGCATTTGTATATGTATATTAGCAGATTTACCAGACACCATGGACAGAAAAACACATTATTTGATCTTTTTGTGATTGCTGCTTGAATGGAAGGATCAAGATACAATTCGGTCAAAGAAAGGTTTTTATTACTTCAGTAAATTTAAAGTAAATTTGGAAAAATACCATTAAATCCACAGCATAAATTGTATTATCTACATTTTTACCATCAAAAATCCGGGCTAATCTAAGTGTCCATGTTTATTCATAGAGTCTATATAACTGAAATACAATAAATAACAACTCTCTTTAGTTCAATTTCTGGCAGCCGCATGAATAATTCTGTAGATACCTGCTGAGTTTACATTTTGGAGAATTTCAGAAAAGGAGCAACAGAGTATCTCTTGAAAATTTCATTTTTTAAAAAGTAAGTTCAGATCTGTCCTGAAGAACAAGTGCTACAATTCAGAGTTAGATGCTAGCTTGTTTTCTAAAGTGATTATTGAATACAGAATAACTTGGCAAATTTTCCTAATTTTCACTTTTGGCTTTAAAAATAAAAACCACAACAAAACCCAAAGCAATGAAGTAAATTTTCCACTACTGTATCTTTATCTGGAATTTCCAAAAAAATTAATAGGGGAGGCTCATTTTAAAATAACAATAGGATGCACAATTCTTTCCTCTTACCTAGTTATCAAGCAACATGGAACTGCTAAGTTAGTTTTGCACCCTACTTGACCTCTGCTATTAAATATTTTTAAAATGTTAAATAAAAATTACTTTGTAGCATAATTTTTTAGGTATGATCCTATGCTGCCACTATTCCATCAATTTCAGCTAGTACTTCTAGTGTAAACATTTAATGGATGTGGCTTTCCTGTTGTTTCTGCTATATATTTTAGCCACTTTTCATAATATTGACCAATGGACAGGTCAGCTGAGATGGGAGTTATAAGCATTTTTCCCTGTTTAGAACCACCAGGATATCAGCAGCAAAAGTTTGGCTTTATGCAATGGTTAGTAAAAGTATGGATCACATTATTGCATGATGTAGTAATACTCACCAATTTTCTTAGCTTAAATACATATTAGATAAACCAACTAGAATAAAGTTCTTGGTTATTTTCCATAGAAGCTACGTTATTTCCAGGATTAGGGAAGGATATCGCTCAACACTTATTTCTGGACTTATGCACAAACATAAGTCTTGTTTATGAACTTCCTACAAACACCTGAACAGAATGTAGGACTGAATAGGGATTTGGCTTAATTTATTTGTTTAATCCAAGCAATTTTCAATTAGTCATGAAAAGTAGTTACTCCATGCCTCACTCTCTGGGGGATCATCTGTATTGCATTGTACTCATGCAATACAGTTGATAGATAGATGATAGCTATCTATCTAGATATAGACAGATAGATAGATACAGATAGATAGTTGATAGATAATGATACTAGCTGAATCAAGTCTTTGGTTCACTTGTTATCATATCCCCCAAACAGGGTTCTTCATAAGAAAAGCATTAAATATCAGCATTTGAATTTCAGTTAGGCTTTCACTTAGCAGATTTCCATCCTCACCTCTGAATTTTCCTGTCTACTATCATCATGATATATTTGCAGAGTCTTCAATGTTCAGAGATAGTTTTGAATGTGGGAATTTGAGGAGATATGTGGTATACGGAAAATAGCAAAAATGGGATATCCTGAATTTTCTGTTTCCATCAAATCCTGTCTATAATGTTTTATTAAAGGCTTTGATGATAGCTGGTTGTGAAAAGATAAAATAAATATTGTGTTTTAGTCTTCTTGTGAGAAAAGGGGTCATTTGTCAATTGTAGTATTGGAAAATAAAATGCTTTGAACATCTTTTCTGATTATTAGCTCTTGAAGCTGGTTTTGAAAATACATGCTTGTATACGGGCTTTTTCTTAGACTGATCTCTTCAAAAAAAAAAGTGATGCATAATACCCAAGAATTACCTTGCAGAAATACTATTATTTATTTCATGTCTGGGCACATCACACATACATAAATTGACCAAAATTGCTAATCAAATTCAATTTTGTTTATAATAAAATTGCATGGTCCCTTAGGACTTATCCAGGGGTGATATTACAACATGGATTTTTCTCTGACAGCCCAAAGAGCCTCGGAAATCCCATTCCAGAAGCATATCTTACCATTCTTTCCTGCAAACTTGATCTGAATACTTTTATATTCCCATGTTTCAATTATGAAGTATCTTCATGCTATACTATACTTCCATATTGGAAGCATCAAAGCACTTTTTTTTTTTTTTTTTTTAATTTGATTTATATGCCGCCCTTCTCCGGAGACTCGGGGCGGCTTACAATGCGCTAAGCAATAGCCTTCATACTTTTGTATATTTATACAAAGTCAGCTTATTGCCCCCACAAACTGGGTCCTCAATTTACCTACCTTAGAAAGGATGGAAGGCTGAGTCAACCTTGAGCCTTGGTGAGATTCGAACCTGCAATAATTGCAGGCAGCTGATGTTAATAACAGGGCTTTAGACCACTGTACTATCCACTGCTCTTAAGCAGTGACATCACTATTGCCCAGGGGACACCCAGTTGGGGGTTCCTTTCATGTCTCCATTAAGGAGCCCACTGAAGTGGTACCTATTTATCTACTGGTGTTTGTCAGTAGATAAACATAGCTTTCAAACTGCTATGTTGGCAGGACCTGGGGCAACTAACAGGCACTCATCCTGTCACACAGCAGGAATCAGGCTTCAAATGTGGGTTTGCAAATTGTCAACCCAGTGTCCTAACCCTGTGAGCCACTGTGCTCCTTAGTATCTTCATAATTAAGTAGTAGATGTCACCAACAGAGAACTTCCTGATCTACAAGAAGGATTTCACAAAGGAAAATGAATGTGTGATCATATTGCCAATCTACATTGGATGATGGAAAAAGCAAAGGAATAACAAAAAGAGCACTACATGTGCTTCATTGGCTATACAAAAGCCTTTGACTGTGTTGACCATGACAAGCTCTGGAACTGCCTCAAAGAACTGGGGCTATCATCACACCACATCCAGCTCATTCAGTCATTGTACTCTGATCAGGCAGGCACTGTGAGAACAGAATATGGAGACAGAAATTGGTCCACAATTGAAAAAGGCACTTGACAAGGTTGCATCCTGTCACCTATACTATTCAATATGTACACAGAAATAGTGATGAGAAATGCATATTTGGAGGGTTCTACCATTGGGATTAAAATCAGTGATAGGAATATCAACAATATGCAGATGATACAACACTGTTTGTAGAAAGCAAGGAGGATCTGGAGCGGCTAATCCTGTCAGTCAAAGATGAAAATGAAAAAAAAATGGATTGCACCTTAACATTAAGAAAATAAAGATAATGTTAACTGTAGAAAACACACATGTCAGAGTGCAGATTGACAATGAGACCATTGAAACAGTAAAGGAATTCATCTTCCTAAAAGATGATCAAAGTGGTGACTGCAGCCATGAGATCAGAAGGCATATAAGTTCTTGGAAGATCTGCAATGTCTGGCATGAATAACATTTAGAAGAGTAAAGACATCAGCCTCACAACCAAATGCAAATTAGTTAATTCAATAATTTTTCCAATAGCTACTTTGCAGATCTTGGACTCTGAAAAAGGCAAATGGATAAAGGTGGATGCCTTTGAACTATGGTGTTGGAGGTGACTATTGCACATCCCATGGACTGCGAAAATAACAAACACAGAAGTCTTAGACAGAACCTCACCAAAAATATGACTTGAAGCCAAGATCACCAAGCAGAGGCTGTCATACTTTGTTATGTTATGAGAGTGACTCATTCAAAAAGTCAATCTTGCTGGGAGTGATCAATGGAAAAAGAAGGGGTTGCCCTAGTACCAGCTGCTGGGCACTATAAAGGATGACCATGGGATGACCATGACAGAGCTGAAGGAGGTAGTGTGAGACAGAGGGGGCATGGAGAGTGCTGATCCATAAAGTGGCCAAGGGTCAGACATGACTGAATGGCTGACAATGACAATGGACATGAGTTGGAACTATTTTCTGATTATAATGGTTTGCAACTAAACATAGTTTGCAATCTAGTCCACAGTGGTATGTATGGAAATATCCCTTTCTTTAGCCTCCAGACATATTTGGAAAGTAAAAAACAAACAAAAAAACAAAAAATCCTAACCAGCTGTTCTGGCTTTAGAAGTAATGGGGCAAACTCATGCCACATTCAGGGCATCTTGGTTGCTGAGGTACTTTCTTCTGCTTATTTTGTTACTCTTCTTCCTTCAAAACTTATATGAATGACTGTGGATGGAGAACAGCTTTTCAACAGGGAACTACATAATGAGATGTTCTTAACTCTCTGCTTGGGAGGCTCTGGAAATTGGATTTATTGACCCCTAATGTTCTTCTTGTAACATTTCAACGTATAATTTTTTTAAGCCCACATGTTGGGTCTATTGTCTTTTTTATGGCATCGGGTCTCAAAGGAAATTTCCCCACACATAATAACAAATGCAGATTATTGTGGTAACCACAAAAAAGACATGTGCTTAGCCAGTTTTCCATGCCACCACCTAAAGAAGATTGTGTTTCTTCCGCATCACCACAAAGAAAATATTTTCTGCCCATGTGTTTGTCTAAATGGGCTACTTCAAACCTTTATTTACTACCTCTTGGGTTCTTGAATGTACAGCATGTGGTTTGGTAAGCCATTATCCTTATTAGACACAGCATTTGAGCTTTATTCTTTTTTGCAATTTGAAGACAAATCTGTTTTAAGTTGCTGCCTACTCACATTCTGGCTTTGCTCGCTCATTTTCTTCTGTATAAAATTTAGCCTACAACTAAATGCAGAAGCAAATATCATACAAATATAAGATAGGTGACTCTGTGCAAAACCTCTGGACAAAACAGGCAACCTCTTCTTTTGTGCACCTCATGGGTATGTAGTCCAAATGCTGCTATTTCAAACCATTCGACCAAGTTAATTTGAGAAAGATTTCCAAGACAGCTCTTTAATACAGGATGCTAGAAATATCACCAAAATAGCTCTTTTAAATGCTTTCCATTAGCACTTAAAATACAAGGAGGTGGGAGCTTAGCTGCTACATGCTCGTGAGGCAAAAACAGCAAACAAGTGTGAACGGTGGTGGAATACTTCAGCCAGAAACTGAGGGTATATTTACAGACATCATGATCTATAGATAGAAGAGGGTTGCTTAATATGAAGCAAAGTAGAATAGGATTTTCAGCTTTTCTCTTTAGATTTTTCTTATTAGCTTATGGTTTCCCCTAACTTATTTCTCAATTCTTCTGGCAACCCACCATCCTTACCACGCTGACATCTTGATCTACGTTTGAAGCCTTCTGCTATTTTTTCCACATTCCCCTCCATGATTCACCTGGCCAGTTTCACCCTCTCAAGAACAGGATTTAATAACTTGCCTCAGCCTAATTTAGTTTATTTTATTCTTTCTTAAAAGGAGAGAATGGATGAATTGAGATTAGGCAAGCCATTTTTATTTTTTCTTCATAAAACCTTTCCAAACAATATATTTAAAAAAAACAACACAGCCTCCCCCCTCTCCTCCTCCCCAAAAAGGTGTATTGAGGTGTATCACCTCAACCATTCTAAACAGCTTAGGGACTGAAAGAAAACTTGTTGAACATTTTTTTTCTTTCATTCCTGCTGTAAGATCTTAATAGCTCCATAGTGGGTGACAATGAAATAGAATCTATTTCCCTTGACTGGCATGAAAGAGAACATGATTGATTTTATTAAAATAAATGATTCAAAGCAATTTAACATTTGTTCAAAGCCAGTGTGTGTGTCTCTTCTCCATTGATAAGTCTAAAATAATAATTTGTAGATATGGATGTTAAACTGTAAAGTGTAGACTCCCCCCTCCCCTTCCCTGTCTTCTTTTTCTTTCTTTATCTCTGTCAAAACACTGTGTGTGTCTCTCTCTTTGGATTAATATTTTCCGGTCAAGGTTGCTACAAGAAGAATTGACATTTTAAGACAGTCTCCTTGTGCTTTATTAATGATTTATCATATGACAAGGACCAAGATGCCATTCAAATGGTAATTGACATTTTTTCTAATCAAGCTCAATTTATTTCCTGTCTTGGACTACTCTCTACTCTTGAAAATACTCAGCTGTTTAACAAGTTTTCAGGAACCTTGGCTTGACCAGATAAAAGTGCATAATTTATGGCACTGTTTTGGAAAGTTCTACTTGACCTAAGGAATTTTCAAATGTAAAATTCTATCTGTCCTCTGTTCATTTTCCACATTTATTTGACAACAGACAAAGGCCATCTTAGAGCAATTCCTTTATTGCTATGTTAAGTACCAACAAATCAACAAACCTATTTTGTTTTTACTTAACTGTTATGTTCAAGTACTTCATTTCATGAATCCAGAATTTAAACACATGCTTGGGGTAAACACATGACCATCATTTGACAAAAATTAAACATTAATAAATATAAATGAATGAATTAAATAAATAAGAAATAAACAAGAAATAAATAAACTCAAAGGGCAGACTTAATTGACCACTAGGCCTTTTTCTGTCATCAGTTTGCTATGTTTCTATGAATCCATTACTCAGATGCCACAATTTCAGCTCATGTTCAGTGCCACTCTACCAAGCATCAAGAGCTTCTTAGTCTTCCCCAATTAGAGAGAACTGCCACTTTCTTTGGGGTATTTAACATCTTGTTTGGTGGTTCGAATCCCTAGTACAGTCTCCTGTGTGAGCAGGGGATTGGACTAAATGACCTCCAAGGTCCCTTCCAACTCTGTTACTGTTACTGTATTATTCAGTTATTACTATTGGAGATCACGTCTGACTTTCTGTAAAATTTCTTCCTGCCACACAACCATGCCCCAAGTTCATTAAACCATTTTAGAAATCCATCCTGTTCTGTTCTTTCTTCTATGCAGCTTCCCCTCACACTGAAAATGCATCCTGATTATTTATTAGGTTTATATTCTGCCTTTTCTTCAAGAACTTAGGGAAGCATACCAGAAGCCAACATGGGTTTGTCAGAAACTGATCATGCCAAACAGTCTAACTGAATTTTGTGTGACTAAATTAGTGGACCAGCAAAATGCTGTGGGCATAATAGTAAGGCAGAACAAGAAGCAATTGATGGAAACTAAATAAAAGAGAGACCCAGCCTGGAAATAAGGAGAAATTTCATGACTGAACTGTCTTCAGAAGTTGTGGTGCTCCCACAGGTTTTAAGAAGAGCTTGGACAGCCAGTTGTCTGAAATGATATAGGGTATCCTGCTTGAGCAGGGGATTGGATTAGAAGACCTTCCCTTCCCTTTCTGTCATTCTGTATTCTGTAAAATGCCCTCATATTTTCCCCCACAATAAGAATCCTATGTGGAAGATTTGACTGACTGTGAATGATTGGCCCAAACTCACCAAGGGAATTAGCATGGTTTAGGATAGACTTGAACTAGGGATTTTCTGGTCCCAACCCATTTCCTTAACCGTTATATCATACTAGTTGTCTTTCTATCTGTTTTCTCCACCTCATTTTCTACTATTCTCTCCTAGTCATTGAAAATCCTCCTTTATAATACTACCTCCCTTTCCCAATGGGAAAATAGGAATAATTCGAGATGGAATACATTTGGAAATACTGAATGTGGAATGAATTTAATTCTCTGGAAAGACTATCAACCATTGAAATATAGGAAGCCGCAGAACACTTACTGCTCACCTTTTTCAGCAGTTCCATTTGTGGTATGTTCATAAACCAAAGCCATTTGGTGATATGTTTTGGATTTGGTGCTTCTCAGCTATTGTGATCCTAATAAGAATTGGGGATAAACAGGGGGACATTACAGATCTCCTCTGCTGGCAATGGCAGGGTAGGGTGGAGAAATCTCCCATAGGGGAAGCACCTGAGAAGAAATGGTGAGGAAATCTTCTCTGACTAACCAAGGGAGAAATAGATATTTTTCCAATGATTAAGAGGACAGAAGGGTTACAAGGATTAAAGGGGAAGGCTTTAAGTCATGAAACAATAGGAAATGGAAGGATTCCATTTTCTAATGATTAAAGGGAGATGGATCTATCCTAGCATCTCCCATTACAAAGGAAGAAAGAGTGATGAACATAGAGAGGGAGGTTGAGTAAAGATAAAAGCTGGTGAAGTGACAGCCTCCGAGTCTTAGTCTCTTATAGATAAGAATACAAGGCAGATAGCATCAAGGGTGACAGTAAAGTTGCCCAAAGTCTGTTGATTTGAAAAAAGGGGAAGAAAAGAATCATGATTTGAGTCCTCTGGAGCAGTTATAACAAATTATACAAGTATACAAACAAACATAGGGATTGAAATATAATACAACAGGTATCCTATGAGCTGCAATGTACAGCTAGCCTTCAATTTACAACCACAATTGAGACCAAAATTTATGTTGTTAAGTGTTAATGTTTTGCCTGCTTTTATGACTTTCCTTGCCACATTTGTTAAGTGTATCACTGCAGTTCTCATATTAGTAACCCGGTTGTTAAACAAATCTGGTTTCCCCATTGATTTTGCTGGTCAGAAGGTTGCAAAAGGAGATCTGGGACACTGCACAACCGTCATAAATGTGAGTCAGTTGTCAAGCATCTGAATGTAAATCACATGACCGTGGGGGTCAATGCTGCAATGGTCATAAGTATGAAAAATGGTCCTAAGTCTTTTTTTACAGGGCTGTTGTAACTTCTAACAGTCACTAAATGAACTTGTGTAAGTCAAGGACTACCTGTACGGCATCTCTCTGTATACTGAGTTCCCTAATTCAGTGCAGTAAAATTATTTACCTAACCTTCTTGTATCTGCTTGGGAATGTGGAGCTGAGAGAGAGTTTCCTAGCCAAGTCTAGAATAAAATCTTGACAGCATTCATCCTTGTACCAGACAACAGTAAGAGACAAGGTTAGGAACCTAATACTTTACTATTAGCACTGGATCAATATATCCCTTCTTTACTTTCTCATGAGAAACACAACATATCACTCTCTCTCTCTCTCTCTCTCTCTCTCTCTCTCTCTCTCTCTCTCTC
>WNWU01000001.1:18913379-18953974 GCA_012654045.1 Ptyas mucosa | reverse complement strand
TCTCTCTCTCTCTCTCTCTCTCTCTCTCTCTCTCTCTCTTTCTTTCTTTCTTTCTGCTTTGTCTGGAATACATTTCTGTGCATTGAAGTTTGGATTAAAAGGTATTGAGTTTAATCAACAGGTAAGATTTTTTTAAAAATCTTTGCCTAAAATTAAATTTCTAGCTGCAGGGATTAGCGTCTCCGATTTTGAAAGACAAATCCCTTTGATTTTGGAAGGGGGGGGGAGAAAATGCTTCAGTATGGTCTCTTTTTAGATGACTTATGATTGTGTTAAACTGAAGCTTAGACAAAGGATTACTGACATCTTTCTGATGAGAGCAGGATAACAATACCAGTCTGTTTAGGGGAAAATATAGCAGAGGCCAATTTGGTACTCAAAGTTCACTGTGCTGAAAATAGGATGAATTCATCAGCAGGTTTCCATGTGCTCTTTATAGTACCTTGAAGAAGGTACGTCAATGTGGCTCTGTACAATAAAGGCATCAATCCTGAGTCAACTGCTATAATTATGTGGCTGAAGGTGGTTTTTTGTCTTCAAGTCAGTTTTTGATTCCTGGCAACCTTCCTAAACAAGTCCCTGAAGTTTTCTTGGCAAGATTTTTTTTCAGGTGGTTTGCCTGCTTTCTAGAGCTGACAGAGAGCGACTGGCCAAAGGTCACCCAACTGGTTTTGTTCCTCAGGCAGGATTAGACCTCATGGTCTTCTGGTTTCCAGTCTGGTACCTTATTCAATACTGGCTTTGTGTTTAATGTATACAATTCTTTCCCTAATCCAGGGGTGAAATCCAGTAGGTTCTGATAGGTTCT
Source organism: Ptyas mucosa (assembly GCA_012654045.1). NCBI lineage: Eukaryota > Metazoa > Chordata > Lepidosauria > Squamata > Colubridae > Ptyas > Ptyas mucosa. The sequence continues at coordinate 18,953,166 of WNWU01000001.1, read as the reverse complement.
GGAGAACCGGTAGCAGAAATTTTGAGTACCTCGGAGAGCTGGTAGCGGACATTTTGAGTAGTTCAGAGAACCTGCAAATACCATCTCTGGCTGGCCCCAGAATGGGGTAGGAATGGAGATTTTGCAATATCCTTCCCCCAGGAGTGGGGAGGAAATGGGGATTTTGCAGTATCCTTCCCCTGGAGTGGGGTGGGAATGGAGATTTTGCAGTATCCTTCCCCTGCCATGCTCACCAAGCCACGCCCACCAAGCCTCCCCATGCCCACCAAGCCACGCCCACAGAACCGGTAGTAAAAATATTTGGATTTCACCACTGCCCTAACCAAATATCAAACAGTCTAACACAGGTTTCATGGATCAGCATTTGTTAACCTACCTGCTGAAATCAATTTGAGAATTGTAATGTTTCTTTTGAATGCAGGTCATATTTCACAAATATCGATCAGAAAATCATTAACGGTATCATCTGAGATTTGTTCATGCCATATACTTATGAGCAACTGTTTGATGTATATATTTTTTTTGAGTTTTTTCTATATGTTTGGTCAGTGACCAACATCTTAGCTTCGTATAGCTCTTCTGGAGCAAGGTATCCTTTCAGAATCTGTTGCCACAATGTGTGTATATGAGAGAACAAAATGTGCAGAGACACTTATATAAGGGGTGGACAGATTCATCATTTTTATTGACTGTCTGATGGCAGAGATACAACTTGCAATAAATGATACAGGACGCTTTAATACACTATAAATTTTTGTTAGAAAGTTATGATATTTTATTATGCTTTTATTGTAATATGTCTTGAAGTCCTTTGTGGCTGAACCTCCCTGCCCACAACCTCAGTGTACCTTCATTTTCTGTTGTGAAATAAAAAGTTACTACTCCTTTTTAAATCTGTATTTTCTATCTTTTTTACACTCTGCTCTGATTTTTTTTTATTCGATAGATAGAAACTTATCAGCAGATTGTAGAGACCTACAGCCACCTTTTCTTTGTAGGTGATCCTTGCTTTGATATCATAGAATCGGAGATGTGAAAGGAAGCATTACCCTGAGTCTCCGGAGAAGGGCGGCATATAAATAAAAAAAAAATCAAAATTAATACAAGAATAGAATATACCATATTTTTTGGAGTATAAGACGCACCTTTCCCCCCCAAAAAACAGGCTGAAAATCTGGGTGCGCCTTATACTCCAAAAGTAGCCACACCTAGCTTCTCAAACAGAGGTTTCAGAGGCTGAAAAAAGCATCAGAAATGAAGCTTCAGAAAAGAAGCCCCCAAACAGAGCTTCAGAAAAGAAGCCCCCAAACAGAGCTTCAGAAAAAAAGCCCCCAAACAGAGCTTCAGAAAATAAGCCCCAAACAGAGCTTCAGAGCCTTTTTTTCCTGAAGCTCTGTTTCGGAAGCTTTCAGAGGAAGGAAAAAAAGCAAACAAAAAAACAAAAAAACCAAGGCACAGAGCTCACAACCAAGGAACCTGTTGCTAAAATTCACCTTTGGGAACAGCTGATTGGAGGTATTCCGGGAGGCCGATCCACCTGCCAATCAGCTTTTTTCTTATTTTCCTCCCCAAAAACTAAGGTGCGTCTTATACTCCGAAAAATAAGGTAAATAGTTTCAGACAGATAGCTTTCTAATATCTATCTGAATGAAACTTGGCTTTTTATAATTTATATTTATTAAGAATTATGATATAATATAAGAGGAATTAAAAAAATAGAAAAGAAAGAAAAAGGAGGGAAAAAAAAGAAAATTAAAGTTAGGAAATATATAAATGATTTCTGATCTTTTTTTTACAGAACATTACATTACAATTTTATTGTATTATATTTTATTGTATTATATTTATTGTATTATATTTAATGTCTTAAATATTTTACAAACCTCCTCACTACCTCATTTAGCTGGCATCTGAAGTGGCACTGCAGAAGACCATTGTGTCTCAAGGAGTGTAGTGATATATTTTGATTTCTCCTTGATATTAAGAACATTTTAGAGGTTTAGAGTTTATTCTGAACTATGTTTAACCTTCTTGCTTTTTCACCCTTGCATGATGAATAAAGGAAAAAGGCATGGAGCTTCACACAGCAGCAGAGCACTGGCTTGTCTCAGACTTCTCGCCCATCCCAGGATTCTGTCAGTTTGCATGATAAACAAATCCACCATCCAACCAAGGTCAAGTCTTCCAGTTACCATGGAAGCAGGGTCAAAATGTTTTGCTGCCAGGTCTTAATAATAATAATAATGTAATTAAAAAAAACCTAGTGTTACCAATGGAAGGGTACGTGCACTATGTAGCTCAGGGTTGAACTGTGGATTCCTTGATGCTCTCTAAGCATGGTTGTTTCATGAAGACATTTCATTACCCAGCTAGGTAACATGTTCAATAGTAAAAGGAGTATGAGTTTGCTCTTTGATTATATCCACTACGTTGCTCTGTCACTGTTGGCAGGGTATTGTTTCATCCTTGGTAGTTCCTTGATCAGCCTATTGTTTATTCTTTGATTTGTTTTATCTGGTGTTAGCCCTCCAAAACATCTTAAATAAACCAAAAGACCTAGTAGCTCAAAGAGAAAAAACAGGAAGCATTTACTATATAGAGTGTAAGGGGCTTCTAGAAACAGCCACTATATAGGACAGACGGACAGAAGACTAGCAGAGCACATCCATGAGCACAAGCAGAGCACAACCAACTACCATTCAGATGACATGATGAAATCTCTATATTTTTATAACATGGAAAGCTTTACCCACAGTTTCAACTGGAAAACTATCAGCATCTTAGACCAAGCTAAATCCAAATAATGCTGAAAGAGTATCTTGGTACTTTATGGTTTAAATATATTTTAATGTGTTTAAATCTGTCTGCTAATGTTACTAATAAAGTTTATAATCTCCTTACCAACTGGTGTGTTCATTGTCTCTGGATTCTCAAGGAACAAATTCTTTGGCATCTGCCACTGCCTGACCCCTGACAACACAGCATCTTTCTCAATCTTCAAATCCATAAATCATCAATTCAATTTTTCTTCTTTCAGCCAAATATCCAGATAAGGCTTCTAGTCTTGCAGAAAAGTGTTTGCTATCTTTCCTCCCCCTGACCAAATAGGTCAATTTCACCTTTTCTGCAAACTGAGACATTTTCACAATCCATTCCCCCACTGTGGGAATTTCATTATTTTTCCACTCTAAGTGAATCGTGCGAAATGGGGACTACTATCTCTCAGGGTCATTGTTTGCAGTATTGAATTATTTTTAGGATTTTCCCCCCCCACTCTACTAATTCCATGCTCTTCAGTCTGACATGTTAGATAATAGGTCTCAACCAGGGGTGCTATTCAGCAGGTTCTGACAGGTTCTGGAGAACTGGTAGTTTGGAGTAGTTTGGAGAACGGGCAAATACCACCTCTGCCTAGCCCCAGAGTGGGGTGGGAATGAAGATTTTGCAATATCCTTCCCCCAGGAGTGAAGAGGGAATGGAGATTTTGCAGTATCCTTCCCCTGCCATGCCCACCAAGCCACACCATGCACACCAAGTCACACCCACAGAACCAGTAGTAAAAAAAAATTGAATTCCACCACTGGTCTCAACCTTCTTTTATGTGATATTCCTTCCATCGCTGAAGAGTACAAGCATATCCTCTCTCAGTCTTGTATACTGAAGCCTAAGCCTAGCCCATTCCCTCACTTCCTCTTGCCAGATCCATGTTCTGGTTTGTCTGAACACTTTCTAAACAGGAGACCAAAGATGGGATGTCCTAATCCAGGTGGAGTCTGGCCATTGCAGGGGAAAAAAAGTGGGATCATGGCTTTCAGTGTTTTAGGAGCCACATTTCTATTGATGCTAATTTTACATTCGTTTGCAGATTTGGTAATGTCCTTTAGGTAGAAATATTCATGAATCATCCTTTCACCATAGTGTTCTGATAAGTAGATGTCTTTAGGAAAGGACAAATCTCTTTTATAGTCCAATTTAACCATCACTTTGTAGGCCTAGTGAAGTAGGTTCTTCATATGCTTCCACCTGCTTCCACCATATTGCAGCTCAAAGGTCATGTTTCCTACTGAATGGAATATATTGGTACAAACAATGTTATTCATGGGGCAAATTCTTACTCTGCACAAACTGACCGCAGATGTGAATTGCAGGAAGTGGGCCAGCTTTTCTCCCAAACTTGGCAGACCGTTTATGGAAAGCTTTACAGAAGCTGGCAAATTTAAAAAACTGCTTAAAAGGTCAGCCTTTCTTTTATTGCAGAAATGTGTATAATGATCCCCATAATAGGGTTGTGTAGCCCGCCATCCAAGATTTATTTTTAACAAGAAAAACATGGTTTCTCCCACCCACCCACCCTTTAAAAAAAAAAAAAGATGCCATGAAGCAACAATCGTAGCAATTGCAAAATTCAGGGAAAGAATAATTATTTTAACATATATGACTTTTCATAGATTTGTTACTGATACAAAAAAAGGAGATAACTTCTACACTAACTAGAAACAGTGGATACGTATGCTACCCCTACAGAGGCACAAAGCTGTAAGCAGTATGGAAAAGGCCACTGAGCCATGATGAAATCAGCTGGCAAACTGTAATGGAGAAAACAAGAAACAGTTCCAGAGAAATGAGATATATCAGTCGTGACTCCTGACAAGAATGTAACTCTTTAAATAATTCCCTGAACTCAGAAAGGGCAGCAATCTGTGTTGGATTATTAGTCAGATTATTCTCCTACCCTTAGTGGTAAATTATGCTTCAAAATCTATAACATTTTTCTTTGGTCACTTATAATATACATTAATTATAAAGTATAATTATAAAGGTAAAGAGCCTTGGTGGTGCAGCAGATTAAAGTACTGTTAAGTAACACCAGCTGCCTGCAATTACTGCAAGTTCGAATGTCACCAGGCTCAAGGTTGACTCAGCCTTTCATTCTTTCGAGGTAGGTAAAATGAGGACCCGGATTGTGGGGGCAATAAGCTGACTTTGTATAAAAAAGAACACCGCTGGGCGGGGGGGTGGGGTGAAAGCCCTACTAAGCAGGTATATACAAAAGTATGAAGGCTATTGCTTAACGCATTGTAAGCCACCCTGAGTCTCCGGAGAAGGGCGGCATATAAATAGAACCAATAAATAAAATAATGTTCCAAGAATTACAAATTGGATTAAATTTAATGAGATGCTGTGGTAGAAAAAAAATGCAGGTGGAATCCTAATTCTCATGTTTTTGAATGTTTAGTGATTTAAACTGAATTGTCTCATAGAAATCCTTGAAGAGTCCTAGATCAGTGTTTCTCAATCTCAGCAGCTTTAAAATGTTAGTTGGGGAATTCTGGAAGTTGAAATCTACACTGCTTATAGTGTGCTGAGGTTATTATTATTTTTATTATTTGTGTATGGCATATTTACATTATCCAGAAGACCACAATACTATTGCAAAATAATAGTTTGGTTGCCAAGTTAGCAGCTTTGTTGTAGGACACACTTGCATGCTTCCTAAGGTGCACCACAGGAAGGTGAACTGGTTTTGCACCAGAAAGAAAGACAAGTGCATCATTCTGCGTCATCATCCAAGTCTCCCTTCCTTTCCTGGAGTACTTGTCAATGGGCACTGCAGCTGGGAAGGTTCAGATCTGGCTGGAATCTGACTGCCTGCACAGAGCACCAACACATCTCTCCACTGAAGTGGAATCTATTTATCTACTTGCATAGAACATGATTTTAAACTGTTAGGTGGACAGAAGCTGAGGTGAGTGACAGGGGCTCACCCTGCCACGCAGTGCTAGGATTTGAACTGCTGGAACAGAGACCATCTCCAGCATCATTAAGTCAGGGAGCCACTGCACCTCTGTTTGCTGGGGTTGAGAAACTCTGTTCTGGTTAGACAGTTTCTGGTACTACTAATCAAAATATTTTGTGAAGATATTCCATTTTTTTAAATCTCCTTGGTGAAAAATGGGAAAAGAAGTAGAAAAACCAATGGGATAGTTCATTTGCAGACAACCACTCTGGGTAACAAAGCACAATAAAAGACTAATCTGAAAATACATTGGTTTCTTCTACATCCTATATACTGTCTAGCTATGGTTTGTTTTTGTCAGATTTGGTATGGTACGCCACCAATTATTTTTACTAATCAGATGAAAACATGTGTTAAAATATTCCTTTTTTTCATCACCTTTTGAGGGTATTTCCTTTGAAAAACATTTAGATACTGCTTTTGTTCCAAAATGTATTTAGTGTATGGCAGTGGTACAGTGAAAACCAGGTTACAATTACAGAGTAGATGTTTGGCTGCCTAAAATTGTTACTTTCAGTTCATGCTCATGTGCTATCCAAGGTGCCATGACATGGGGCGAACTAGCCCCTCACAAAGTGGCTAACAGGATATTCAGGGCCTTTTCTTCTCCAATTTTGCCTTGCATTCGGGCAGGTTCAGCACCAATTGGTTTCTTGCTTCCACCCAAAACAACCATTAGGGTTTTTTTCCTATTAGAGTGGTATCTATCCATCTATTTACATTTACATCAGTGGTGGGTTTATACTGGTTTGCCCCGGTTCGGACGAATTGGTAATGGCGGTGGCGGGAGGCTCTGCCCACCCACCCAGACATCATCACGGACACTCTGTGCATGCGCAGAAGGTTCTGCACATGCAGAGAAGCGCTACGTGTGAGCAAAGTGAGCGTGCACATGCACGCTCACAGTTCTGAACTGGTAGCAAAGGTAAGTGGAACCCACTACTGATTTACATGCTTTTGAACTGCCAGGTTGGCAGGACCTGAGGCGAGTGACGGAAGATCACTCCATTATGCAGTGCTAGGATTCATACTGCTGGAGAGCAAACATCTTCTTCAGGATCTTTAAGCCACTGAGTCTCTGTGTTTCAAAATGAATCTCCTAGATGCAGGTTCCTTGATTGCAGAATCTTATTCCATTATTGATTGTTATATAATTCCATTTCAAATTTAAGATTGATACTCTAAAATTCCTTAGGGGCCTTTAACAGTTGAGTTTCAGTCTTCTGTTTCTTTCCTGGAGGTCTTATAAAGAGGAAAATAGTTTCATTTCAATGCCAGTTTGATGGAAGCTTCTCTGAAAAAAGCCTATGTCATCTTAACACTAAATGTATGTCAGGAAAAATAATACCTTCATTTTCTAGAGAGAGATTTGGTGTTGCCGGAGAGCAAGTTTTATTTTTCTTTTACCTTTCTTGCATCTGGGACAATGATATGCACACTTTAATTATGTATCTGCTGCTTTTGTTATTTTGAGAATGCTATTGAATGTATTGTTTGCTGCAGTTCTGTTTCTTGTTCTGACGATTATGGATATAGATTGATTTTGGCTTTGAGTGTGCTTATTTGAGAACTTTATAAGGATCATTGAATTCTATGACATACATAGGATTATAATGTTAAATTCTGCCAATTGCCTTCATTTCCATGTTGTCAACATGCAAATAAATTAAATTTAATTCATAAAAAAGTTTAGATCATAAATATGATGCACCTTGGCACACCCCATCAGACAGAATTTTCACATTTATATGCTATCCAAACAGATAAATAAAATAAGTGTTACATTAACAAAATATCATGAATATGACCTTGCTAATTAAAACATGCAGGATCTTGGAGTAGATCTACTCTGCATGAAATTGGGTAGATTAAAATTTGTCCTTCACCTTTACTTTAGTTATGAATTCCAGCTTCCCATATTAAAATGTTAAAGGAGAATTTCGCTAAAATATAAATTTGGTATAAAATGGTTTGTCGTGAATGCAATAGCTTGAGGGCTCCTGGATTGGAGCTGAAAGGTGAAAGGGATGCAGTACACTCCCTCCCACATGCTGGGGTAGACCAGGTGTCTTGATAGAAAAACACTTAATCTTTCCCTTGGCTCAAGCTCAGGGAGAACTTGTGGCTCAGAGGTTAATACAATTGCCTAACATGCAGGCAGCCCAAGTTCGAATCCAAGTAAGGGTATGGCTAGCTGATGAGAGCTAAATAGCTTGAAATAGATCTATACTAATCTCCCTTTATTTCTTTATCAGTGAAATATAAATTATATATATATTTATATTTCACTGATCAAGAAATATATATATATATATATATATATATATATATATATATATATATATATATGCATGTATGTATGTATAAATATATGTGTGTGTGTGTATGTATGTGTATGTATGTATTTTTAGGGTCTTCTCCAATGTTTCTTGTTTTATATTAGGTGTTTCAGATATCTAGGTTTTAGGGTTTTTTTTAGAGCTTGGTGTTTGGTTTAGATTTTCATAGTATCCTAAGGTGCTGATGTTCAAGGGTAGACAAAATAGGAAAGAAACAAGTGGTGTTAACACATAAATTTTTTAATAGCACAAAGTGTTCACTTGATTATGGGAAAATCTATCTAAACTATAAATAAAATCATGAAGGACAGACACTTGAGGCTCTTCAGCTGTTTTGGGTTATAGTTTTTATTTCTTCCTGGCTACGATGGATAGGTCTGATATGAGGTGAACTTTATACAAAAATCTATACATTGTAGCAATCACATGTTCATCATTTGAACATAGTTTGATCTCGGTTTCCATCTGATATTGTTCGATTTCAGTTGCCTTTCTATCTGTATTAAATCTTTCTCTTAAATGTGCATATGAAAAGCATTGAAAATTAAATCCCTCTGCAGTCAATTGTTCTCTTGATTTTATTTTAAGCTTCTTATGTCACTGTACTAACAAATTTTGATATGTTAATCAAACATATTTGATTACATATTGATGAAACATCTTTGCCTGCTCTTTCTTTTCTATAAAATGCTTCTTGTGATGAAACCAATGAAGATATTTAATATATAGCCTGACTTTATTCCTATTACTATTCTACCGTATAGTCTTAATAGGGCACTTCTATTAATTTTTAATATATAAACTAACCTTAACTTTATTGTACCATATACCACTGGTTCTAGTCTCATTGATTTAATTGTGTATATTCTGATTTAATATAATATAACTATAAAATACAGTTTTATTTAGTTATCATTTTTTAAAAAATCAAATTTCTATACTGCCTATCTCATCTATACGACTCTGGTTGAATTTTGTGAATGTCATTCAAAACATATTCTGCTTGGGTTTATAAAGATGTAACTTCATTTACATTCTTTGCTGACATATTTCATTATTTGATTAATGCCCAATAAAATAAATAATTATATTAAGTCACATAAATACATATATAGTAGAATTATTTAAATGTTTCCTGTATCTGAGATCACCACATTGTAATTTTTCTTCTTAAATTTTGTTTTCTATTTGCTTTTGTGTAATTTCTATTTCTCCATAATTCTTTATCAAGACATGGGGAAACCACCTCCAGAGGTGGTATTCAGCAGGTTCTGACCATTTCTGGAGAACTGGTAGCAGAAATTTTGAGTAGTTTGGAGAACCGGTAAATACCACCTCTGACTGACCCTGCTCCCATCTATTCTCTGCCTCTTGAGTCCCAGCTGATTAGGAGGAAATGGGAATTTTGGAGTAATCTTCCCCTGGAGTGGGGAGGGAATGGAGATTTTACAGTATCCTTCCCCTGCCACAGCCACCAAGCCATGCCCACCAAGCCATGCCATGCCCACAGAACCAGTAGTAAAAATTTTTGAATCCTACCACTGGTCTTATCCTATTCCTAATCAACTTGGAAATCTTATTTGAAAATCTCTTGAAAGAGTAAAACCTAAAATAAACTACAGGGAAACAATTTTTGGATTTTTCTTTACAGCTGAATGAGAGATTGTCCATAACATTAAGGAGAAATTATGCTGTGATGCTCTAGACCAGTGATGGCTAACCTTTTTGCCATCCTGTGCCAAAAGCGTGGGGAGCGTGGGGGGGGGGTCACACGCACGTGTGCCCACGCCCAAAATTCTATGCGCCCTGACCCCCCAATGTTCCCCCTGCTTTTGGCACACAATGGGCCCAGTAGGCCCATTTTTCCAGAGCCTTCCTAGGAGCCTGGGGAGGGCAAAAACAGCCTTCCCCATCCCCCCAGAGGCCTTCCGGAGGCAGGAAACCACGTGTTTCCTGACTTCTGGTGGGCCCAGAAGGCCTGAAAATCAACTGGCCGGCGCACGCATGCGTGCCAGAGCTGAGCTCGCGTGCCCACCAATATGGCTCCACGTGCCACCTGTGGCACCCGTGCTATAGGTTCGCCATCACGGCTCTAGACTTTTAGAATGGCAGCCTCCTCCTCTTATCTAGAGAAAAGTTATGAGTTACCTTTTTCAGCCATTGGTAAAGAATTATTTTACATGGTTGTTTTAGCCTGAAGTGACTTGGATTTCTGATACATGGATTGTTTCCCTATTCAGTAAACTCTAAAGGTGATGTGAAATTAAATTAAATGGGTATAAATTACAGAAGTAAACAAAACATTTTGGAAATAATATAAATTTGTAGCAATGTTGGGTAGTAGTCTATCAAAAGTACATATTCTTTTCCAGGCTGATGACCACACTTAAGCTTTGAATGGCATGATGTGGGTCATATGGTAATAAATCAAAGGCCAGGGCAGAAATTAAGTTAAATTGGAATAAATACAGCTCATAGAACCGTTCCATACACATTTTAATCACAATATATATTCCACCAAGATTGATAATTGATAGATAGATGATAGATAGATAGATAGATTGGGGGGGGGGGGGGGGGGGGGAGGGGGGGGGGGGGGGGGGTGGCAGGCAGGCAGGCAGGCAGGCAGGCTGGCAGAGAGACAGATGCAACTTTTAGAGGGCCTCTGGACCCAAGATATTGGGGGAAAAAAATCACAAATGGCCCTGCATTCATACAGGACAGGATGGGGGAAAAAAAGGAGAGTCCTGAATACCAATTCTCCTACATTACACAGACTATTGAAGGGAAGTTTGCTACTATTGTTGACTACAGTCAGTCCAAGGCTTCTCTTTCATTCCAGAACTTGCTGCCTCTTTATGTATGGAAATATAGAAGTAGGAAAAATGTAGCATCCGTAGAGTTCTATATTAAAAATCTAGTCAGTTAAGGGTTAAATTAGGGTTACCCACTCAGTTAAGTGATTAAATGAGGGAGTTTCATTTCAGCAAAATTCTGGAAGATAACTGGTTTCTTAATCTTCAGTTAGGAAGTTATTTTATAACAGATGAAGTTGCTGAGAGTTTCTTCAATGTGTTTCTATGGATTTTTGCATGCATCTTTTCTAGCTCAAGATTTAAACTTGGGCATTCAGCAACAACATTTCTATTCCCCGAATATACAAAAAAATGCATATGCTGCCTTTCAGGATTTCAGTGCAAAGAATGTCACGCAAAACAATGAATATAATGAAAGTCAAAAATACATTTGAACAGCAGCAAAAATAGAAACAGGCCAAAATAAAATTTATTGAGAACATGTTCTTAAAAAAGATCTTGGGCAAAACAAAAAAATTGTATACAGTTCTTTGCCTTTCCTAGAAAAAAGTAGGGACATGATAAGCCACTGCTAGGAAACATGGGATACCACAAAAAAGAAGGTCATTTTTCCTGCCACTTAATCTTCTGCTACAAGGACATTCAAAGAATGGCTTGTAACACACAATACAGACAGATTCATGTGGGAGAAGTATGATTCATATTCTGTGTGTGGGGCTGGGGAAAGAAATGAATAGTTGTTCATAGTTTTAAGGAATTTTAAGTTCATACTAGGACTGAGCTTTCAATTAGTATATATTGTTGTATTCCAAGGATGTTGAATGGACTCATCTGGGATAGATTTAATTCAATTAAAGAAGAACAAGTATCTCCAACTTGCCTTATTTCTGATTCAAAATCCTCCATGAAACATTACTTACAATATAGTTTGGAAACTCAGCTGATTGAAAAGTACAGGGCATTCTTTGTTTGTTTTCATTTAGTTGTGTTGGATTCTTGGAGGCTGCCTTGACAAGTCCCTGCAGAACCATGGTGGCACAGTGGTTAGAATGCAGTATTGCAGGCTAACTTTGCTCACATTGCCAAGAGTTCGATTTCTTCGATCCTGACCAGCTCAAAGTTTACGAAGCCATCCATCTTTCAAGGTCAGTGAAATGAGGACCCAGATTGTTGGGGGTAATATTACTGATTCTCTAAACCACTTAGAGAGGGCTGTAAAGCACTGTGAAGCCGTATATAAGTCTAAATGCTATTGCTATTCTTGATAAGATTTTTCAAAAGTGGTTTGAAAGTGCCACTGTCTCCTTTCTAGGGCTAAGAAAAAGTGACAAGTGACAAGTGCCCAAGACAGAACTAGAACTCACAGCCTCCCAGTTTCTAGTCTGATGCTTTAACCACTGCACCAAACAGGACATGCTACCATGCATCAAAAAGAAGTGAATTTTAAAATATCCCCTTTGCATCAATTCCTTGGTTGGGAGAAGATGTATCAAGGAAGAAAGCAGAATATTGGATTACCAGTCCATTCCTCAAATCACAGAGACCCTAGGGGCTAATGTGTCAAATTGCAACTATTTAAACAGTTAACATAGTGAGGGGTAGGGGAAAAAAAGATATCGGGTTTCAGGCCTGGTCACAGCACGGAAACGGCATTGGTCGCGTTGGTTGATGATCTCTGGAGGGCCCGGGACAGAGGTTGTTCCTCTGTTCTGGTCCTATTAGATCTCTCAGCGGCTTTTGATACCATCGACCATGGTATCATGCTGCACCGGTTGGAAGAGTTGGGGATGGGGGGCACCGTTTTACGATGGTTCTCCTCCTTTCTCTCTGACCGGTCGCAGTTTGTGTTGACAGGGGGGCAGAGGTCGACCTCGAGGCCTCTCATTTGTGGAGTGCCACACGGGTCGGTCCTCTCGCCCCTCCTGTTCAACATTTATGTGAAGCCGCTGGGTGAGATCATCCGTGGTTTTGGGGTGAGATATCATCAGTACGCTGACGACACCCAGCTGTACATCTCCACCCCAGACCACCCCAACGATGCCCTTGAAGTGATGTCCCAGTGCCTGGAAGCTGTACGGATCTGGATGGGGAGGAACAAGCTCAAGCTCAACCCCTCCAAGACTGAGTGGCTGTGGTTCCCGGTTTCCCGATATAGCCAGCTGACGCCATCGCTGACTATCGGGGGCGAGTCTTTGACCCCCGTGGAGAGGGCGCGCAATCTGGGAGTCCTCCTGGATACGCAGCTGTCCTTAGAGGAACATCTGACAGCTGTGGCCAGGGGGACCTTTTATCAGGTATGCCTGATTCGCCAGTTGCGCCCCTTTCTTGATCGGGATTCCGTGTGCACGGTCACTCACGCCCTCGTCACCTCTCGCCTGGACTACTGTAATGCTCTCTACATGGGGCTCCCCCTGAGGAGCACCCGGAGGCTCCAACTGGTCCAGAACGCGGCCGCGTGGGTAATTACGGGGGCTACATGGCGCTCCCACATAACACCGCTCCTGCGCAAGCTGCACTGGCTCCCAGTGGTCTTCCGGGTGCGCTTCAAGGTGTTGGTTACCACCTTTAAAGCACTCCATGGCATAGGGCCCAGTTATCTACGAGACCGCCTTCTGCCACCGACAACCTCCCATCGACCCGTGCGCTCCCACAGAGAGGGTCTCCTCGGGGTGCCATCAGCCAAGCAATGTAGGCTGGTGACCCCCAGGGGGAGGGCCTTCTCTGTGGGAGCTCCTACCCTCTGGAATCAGCTTCCCTCTGAGATAAGAAAAATCCATGACCTCCGTGCCTTCCGCCGGGCCCTTAAAACATTTTTCTTCCAACAAGCCGGGCTGGCCTAAGCGAAGCCTTTTAAATGATTTTAAAGTGGGGTGTTTTTAAATTTCTGGGCCAAATTTAAATGTTCTTTTTAATTGGTTTTTAATTGTTTATATTATGTGTTTTTACTTGGCTGTACACCGCCCTGAGTCCCCAGGGAGAAGGGCGGTATAGAAATCTAAAAATAAATAAATAAAATAAATAAAAATCTTTGCTGTTACATCAATGATACCAAATTATTCCCATGATCTCTTAGGATGTCAGTCATCTCTCATAGAAAAAAAAATAATCATTTGTTAATCATTTTTGCTTGATTTATTTTCTCATGTTCCTCATTCTTACTGGTTTATCTAACTTTACATTGACCTTCCTTTACTACTACTCCTTTCTCAATTTTCTTTTCCTTTCCCAATATATTCCAACTTTTTCATTTCTTTGTTTCAAGGCAATAATTTGATTTCTCATTGGTAATCATCTTTCCACTGTCATCCATTTCATATCCATTTCTATTTTTATCGTGTAAATATTCTTATGGTAAATATGAATATGTCAAGTATTTGAATTAATATATTAAATGGCAATGGAAGACTCGAGAACGAACAGGAATAGTGGACTCTTAGCTAAACCATTGCATTGATTAGAAATGCTGTGAAAGTCATCTCGGCAAATGGTTGCTATGGTTAAAAAAAAAAAGTAGACTCTGAAATATCCTATACTGGTTTCTGTGAAAGTTGGCAAGATCCACAATGATCTAATTTTCCTGAAAATTTCACCCCATTCTTATACTTTACCCCTACAAAAAAGGTTACAGATGCCAGTAGGTGGCAGTAGGAATCATACGCTGGGTAATGGGAGGATGGTCTCTCTCTCCCTCTCCCTCTCCCTCTCCCCCTCCCTCTCTCTCTCTCTCCCTGCCTCCCTCTCCCTCTCCCTCTCTCTCATAGTATGGGGAACAGGTTGGAATGAGGATTCTTGGAAGCAAGAAACCTGTTTGATTAAAATATGACTCAAGTGATTCTTGCTGTAACCAAAGTCTATATTCACTTCTTTTTACTTTCAATGGAAGAAGACAGGATCATGGCTTATCCACATCAATGCAGAGAGAAAAAATGCTAGTATCACACACCCAGTGAAAGCAATAAAAGGGGCTGATTTTAATAGACTTCATAATTCCTAATTTCTATTCCTAATTTCTTAATAGTTTGCATAATCTTTGTCCCCTCCCCCTACTATCTTTGGTATTGTAGGGTTTCTTGTACATGTTTACGTATTTGTCATAGGTATGGGAACAATACGAGCTCCCTCTTGTGGCTACAGTTTTTCTTTGAATATGTACCATTAAATTAATTATACATACTTATTGCACTAAGTGGTAAAATAGTAAGGTTTCTTCTGCAATTCTTTTAAATGATTCCCTATTCTAGATGTTTATAAAGGAAGCAATTTCATTCTCCTTCTCTTGCTTTGCGAGTAGGAGATCAATATTTTGTTATCAATCGCCAACTTATTAGCTTATCATTAAGATCGTGTGTGTGTGTGTGTGTGTGTGTGTGTGTGTGTATGCATCAATGTCTTTAACTTTGCATAGTAATTCTTTACTAATAGTTTAATTATCAGTAATTTATTTCCGTAATGCAAAGGGGGAAAAACCTCAACTTTTTGCACTGATGAATAATATACAGAGCATTAAAAACAGTTCCTACTGCATAGCTCCCAGCGACCGGTAAGATCCCACAAAGTTGGTCTCCCCCGGTCCTGTCAGCTAAAAAGTGCCGGCTGGCGGGCCCGCGGGGGAGGGCTTCTCTGTGGCTGCCCCAGCTCTCTGGAACCAGTTACCTCCTGAGATCCAGATCATCCCCACCTATTGACCTTCCGAAAGGCGGTGAAGACCTGGCTTTTCTGGCAGGCCTGGGGTCGTTGATCTCGCTGTTGTGATCTGGTGAGATCCGGCCATGAATGGCATTAATGGGTTTTAATTGTTTTTTTTTTTAATTGAAAAAGTTTTAACAATACAAATTTTTCCCCCTTTTTCCCCCTCCTCCCTAACCACAAATGTAGAATACATATAAAAAGAATATATAAATCCTTCCCATCCCCACCCTAACCCTCCCCCTCCTCCCTCTTCCCTCCCCCCTTGACTTCCATTATATGCAATATTAATATTCCCAAACAATATATATGTTATTCAAACTTCCATATCTTTTTTCCTATATTTACTAACATATTAACATAGTCATCTCAGCTAAAAGCGATATAATATTTTCTAGTCTGATACTTATTCTGTACATACTCAATCCATAATTTCCATTCCTGTATATACTTCTCATGCATCTGATCCTTTAAAAAAGCTGAAACCTTTGCCATTTCTGCAAATCCAGCCATCTTCTGGGTCCATTCATCAACCGTCGGTAAAACATCACTCTTCCAATGTTGGGCAATCAACAACCTAGCTGCTGTCAGCATATACAAAATCAATTTAGTTTCACCCAATGTAAAATCTTTAACTATACCCAATAAGAAAAATTGCGGAGAAAATTGTATTTTTTTCTTTAAAACATTTTGCATAACCCACCAGATTTTTATCCAAAAAGCCCTCACTTTCCTGCAAGTCCACCAGATGTGATAATATGTAGCATCTAAACAATCACATCTCCAACATTTTGGCTGCACATTAGGGTACATGCACGACAATTTCTTGGGATCTAAATGCCATCTATAAAACATTTTATAAAAATTTTCTCGTAAATTTTGTGACTGTGTAAATTTAACGTTCTGAACACATATTTTTTCCCATGTTTCCAACATAACTGGTTGAGAGAAATTTTGTGCCCATTTAATCATACAATCTTTAACTAACTCATTTTCTGAGTCTCTTTCTAACAAAACATTATAAACTCTCTTAATATGCATTGGACCTGTCCGCTTCATCTGTTCAACCAATTCTACTTCATATTCCATTAAACCAGTTTGTTGATCTTCTTTCCATCTCATCTGTAATTGATTGTACTGCAACCAAGTCAATGATTTCCCTTCTTCCAACAGCATATCCAAAGTCTTCAATCGCCACCTGCCCTCTTCAAAGTAAAGTAACTCTTTATATAAAAACCCCCCGAGTGACTTAATATTTGTATTCCACATGGTATCAGCGAGATCCAGCCGAAACGGAATCTTATAATCCCAATTAGTTCGGTGTCTTCTCCAGACTCTCAGCAAGGCATTTCTAAGTAAATGACTGTTAAACACTTTATCCACTTTGGTATCATAAAATAAGTATGCATGCCAACCCCAAACCAGGTCATGGCTTTCTATATTCAACAAGTCAGTCTTAGTTTTCCCAAACCAATCACTTAATTGTATCAATGCAGTTGCTTCATAATATAGTCGAAGGTTTGGGAGTTTAAGACCACCTCTCTCACGAATATCTTGCATTATTTTCAATTTAACTCTTGGCTTTTTATCATTCCAAATAAATTTGTTCAGTCCTTTTTGCCATTCTAGCAATGGTTTGTCTGATTTAAGCACCGGTATCATTTGAAATAGAAAGATCAATCTGGGTAAAACATTCATCTTTACTGCTGATATTCTTCCAAGCAGTGATAACTGCAGTTTCTTCCAGTTTTGCATATCTTTTTGTATCTTTTGCCACAGAACCTCATAGTTATTTTGAAACAGTTTAGCATTGGAGTCTGTGATTTGTACTCCTAAATATTTGACCTTTGAAACAGTCTCGAAGCCTGCCATTCTTTCCAGTTCCTTTTTCTTGCTCTCTGTCAGATTTTTGACAATCATTTTAGTTTTGTTCTGATTCAACCTGAAACCAGATACCATGCCATACTCTTCTATAATATTTTTCATCTGGATTATTGAGTTCATAGGTTGTGATAGGGTAACAACCAGGTCATCTGCAAATGCCTTAGTTCTATAGTCCTTTTGCCTTATAACTATTCCAGTCAAGGAATTCGAGTCCCGTATTGCATTGAGTAAGACTTCTAAAGTTAAAATAAATAATAGCGGGGATAATGGACAACCTTGTCTGGTGCCTTTTTTGTATGTTAAAATTCGATGTTAAGCATCCATTGATAATAAGTTGTGCATGTTGCTCTTGATAGATTGCACCAATCGCTTGTATAAACCGCTCCCCCAAATCCATTTTTTCCAAAGTCTTAATTATAAAGTTCCAATTCACTCGATCAAAGGCTTTTTCCGCATCCAAAAAAAACCAGCACTGCAGAGATCTGTTTATTCTTATCTAGATAGTCCATTAAGTCTATAACTTGCCTAACATTCTCCTTCATATATCTGCCTTCAATAAATCCTGCTTGGTCATGATGAATTATCTTTTGAATAACTGGCATCAATCTGTTGGCTAGTACTTTTGCAAAGATTTTATAGTCTGTGTTTAATAAAGATATTGGTCTATAATTTTCTGGTTTCTTAGGACCTGATTCTTCTTTCGGAATCAATGAAACAAAAGCTGTTTTCCATGAGGAAGGTATCTTACCTCCTAGTTGTATATTACGAAATAAATCTTTAAGATGCTCAATCATTTCTTCTTGTAAAGTTTTATAATAAATTGCAGTTAAGCCATCCGTCCCTGGAGCTTTAGCTGTTTTTAATTGTTTTATAGCAAAACTGATCTCCTCCACTGTTATCAATTGTTCCAAACTTTTCTTTTGGCTCGTTGAAATTTTTGAAACTCTCTTGTTTTCCAAATATTCATCTATAGTAATATTCTGTATGTCATCTTTAGCATATAACTTAGTATAATATTCCAAAAAGGCTTTTTTAATTAGATCTTGTTGATAAACTTCTTTATCAGCATATTCAGTACTATCAATAATTCGTGTCGATGCTTGCTTCCTCAAAGTATACGCCAACCACCTGCCCGGTTTGTTAGCATTGGAAAAAGTATTATGCTTTGCAAATTGTAAGTTAGTTGCCGTTTGGTCTGCTATAAGCATTTGAAATTGATCCTTCAGAAGTTTTATAGCCATTTGCAATTTTCCGTCTGTTGGTTTTTGTATCAATTGTTGTTCTTTCTTTTTTATCTCAGATTCCAATTGTAGTCTTTTCTTCTGCTGACTTTGCCTGTGTTTAGAATTCATTTGAATTAGTACTCCCCGCATATATGCTTTAGCTGCATCCCAAACTGTTTCAATAGGGGTGCCTTTGTTCAGGTTAAATTTAAAAAACTCCTTTAAATGCTTTTTGAGTTCAATTATATTCTTTTCATATCTAAATAGATTCTCATTTACTCTCCAGGATCTTCTTTCTCTTTTACCCATCTCGATTTCCATCCAGACCGGACTGTGGTCAGTCAAAGTCCTAGGAAATATCTTTATTTTCTTTACTTTAGAGAGTAGATTAGAAGTTAAGAGAAAAAAGTCTATTCTGGAAAAGGATTTGTGCCTGTCTGAGTAAAAAGTAAAGTCCAGTTCATTTGGGTTTCGAATTCTCCAAATATCTTTCAATTCCAAATCCTCTTTCAGTTCAAAAAAAGCTTGTGGTAGTTTATTCCCTATTTTGGCCGTGGTTTTTTTATCCAATCTAGGTTGGATTACTCCATTCCAGTCGCCCATTATTATAATGTTTGAATAGTCCCAATCCAGAATTTTTAAATGAAGTAGCTTGTAAAAATTTTCCTGCTGTTGATTTGGGGCATATATTCCGACCAACAAGATTGGTCCAACATCTGTAATGACTTCAACTGCAATATATCTTCCATCTTTATCTGCTTCTATAATTTTTGCTACAAATTTCTTATTTATATATATCACCACTCCATTCTTCTTTTCCTGATTTGAAGCAGCAAATTGCGGTCCCAATTTTGAATTTATCAAGTATTTCTGATCTTGCAATTTTACATGAGTCTCCTGTAAACAGATAACATCATTATAAAATTGTCTCAAATAGTGAAATATCTTCCTTCTTTTTTGCGGAGAATTCAATCCGTTTACATTCCAAGACAAAAATTTAAGTGCCATTTGACCCTGTCTGAAGTTTTGAGAGCAATTGTTGAAGATTCTCTCCTACGGTAGCAATCTTCAGTTTAGCTCCTCCCATGACTTCAGCTTGCTGCTTATCTTTGGTTCTTTTCTCACGCTGTGGCTTAATATATTCTTGCTGCTGTTGCTTCATTTGTTTAGACATTGCTCTGGTTATGCGTTGCTCTTCCACTTTAGATGTTGTTACTTCCAAAGCCATCGCCTCCTCTGTGATGGTTTTAGACATTTCTTCCAAAGGAGAAGCTTCGAATGGTGCAAAAGGGTCAACCACAACACCACCTACTGCTCCCATTAGTTCTCTTGCCTCCCTTTGCGACTGCCTTATTTGTGCTTCTGTTTCTTGATCAATCTCGGCTTGTAATTGAGCTTCTTTATCTATTGGTGAAGATGTGTGTGGAGGAGGAGAACCCGCTTTCAAAACGTTGTAATAAAATTCTTCTGCTTTTTCAATAGTGTTAAGGCGGTATCTCACTCCTCGCAGCCTGAGTATTATACCTATTGGGGCATCCCACCTAAATTGTATGTTCTGTCTTTTCAATTCTGTCACCAAAAATCCAAAATCCTTTCTATCTCTTAACATTTTAGGCAGTAGTTCTTTAAAAACTCCAATCTCACTTCCATCAACTTGGACTGTTGTAACAAAAGAATTTTGCAAGATTTCATTTCTCATTCTTCTATCTGTAAAATATATAACCACATCTCTAGGCAGTTGTCTTTGTACCGCCACACGAGAATTAACTCTGTAGACCTTGTCCATCTTGCACAAAACCAGATCTGGTTCCACTTTCAACATAACTGCCAAAGCCTCTGCACAAATTTTCCTAAGATCTTCCCTGGTGTTCTCTTTTACACCTCTCAATCTGATAGCATATTCCATTGATCGAAATTGCATCATAGTAATCTCATTTTGCATTTTTTGTGTTACTTCTTCAATTTCTATAATTTTTGAGTCAGAAGCTCTGAATTTGGTCTCCATCTCTGAGGCAAGATTCTCCACTTTTTTATCAATCTGCAGCACTACCTCAGACAGACCTTTAACCACTGTTTGAATATCTTGTTTAAGTGAATCATATTTCTCTTGAAACATTCCTTTAACCTCCTTCTCTGATCTTTGAATTTCTTTAATAATAATATCATATTGGCTTTCTTCCTTTGTCTGAGATTGCAACTGCGCTGTTTGAGGCTGCTTCTGTTTATGTGTGGGGGAGCCCCCCCCTGGTTGCTTTGTTGCCATTTTACCTCTTAAGGATCTTCCTTTTCCACAAACTCTAGCAACTTTTCCCAAAAAGTTCTCCAGATTCAATCAGGTCTATAAAAGTCAATTGGTATTTTTATTTTATATTATTTTGTTTTTTGGATACTTCTGCCTCTTCCAGCCAGATTTGTTACTTTAAAATGTAGCCGGATACAGTAATCAAATTACTTTCGCTTTCAGGTCTCTCCACTAAAAGCAAGCGCCATTTTTTTCCTCCCCTTTTCTCAAAGCCAAATTACTTTCACTTTAAAAACTCTTTAAAATAGTCCAAAAAGCTTCCAATACTTGCTGTTTAATGAGAAGTTTGAGATCTTCCTTATTTTTCGTTGTTATTAGTAATGCTGCCGCGCTGTCTTGTTCTGCTTTGAAGCAGAGTTTCCCAGTCGTCCGGAGCTTCAGCGGGGTGGATAGGGAGTCCCACCCTGTTAACTCCCCAGAAGCAAGAAAAGCTTTCTGGGGGTCTCACAGGGGACTCTACCTGCAGCCGCCGGCTCTCCTCACAAGCCCTTTGCGTCTCAGAGTTTTACGAGCCATTACAATTGCCGAAACGACTCTTTTACGGGCGATCGGGCTGGCGGTCTTCAAAGGACCGTCCGCAACAGCTGACGGCAACAGCGGAAGCCATCGGTTTTAATTGTTTTTAATGTTTTAATTTTTAATGTTTTTATATATGGTTTTTAAATGCATTGTAAGCTGCCTTCAGTCTTCGGAAAAAGGTGGCATACAAGTTGAACAAATAAGTAAATAAATAAATACTTTGGGAGGAGAAAAGGATGTAGAATGGCTCTGTGTTAAACTATATGTTCCCCAGGTTATCCACTGTTAGATGCTCCATTGTTATGCTGGGCCAAAATAAGAGAGGATGGTCTATTCCTCTGATAGGAATCTAGTAACAAGGTTACTGGACTGGGCTAGTGTACCCATGTAGTTGAGGATTGAAGATTCTTTCAGTACTTTGAATGACAGTCTTACAAACCATCTCACTGGGAGTAAAGAAGTACAGTCTTTATACTTTCTGGGTTGTTCTGTCCCCGTCCTCCACACACACAACCCACACAGACAGACGAGGGTTAAAGGAGTAGCACACACACGGAAGGTTCATTATCACGGCTTGGCAGCCCTTTGTAAACTGGCTGCCAAGGTCTTTACTAAACAAGGGGGGGGGGCGAAATACCTCCACCAGATAACAAAACACGTACACACCAATTGAGGGAAATATAATTCAAAAGTCCAAATCTTTCCAGCCGGCTGATGCTTAGCTCCAAGGACTAGCCAGGGTAAAACTTTGTCCGTCACAGAATTCCAACTGCTACCCCACTCCTTTAAATAACCTGGGGGTGTGGTCCTGTGGGGTGCGGTCCTGCTAATCCCTGGCACGCTTCCTCATTTGTTGAGCTCTCTTATCACGCCAGCGCTGGCGTGGGTCCAGCCACCTCTGGCCTTCCTCATTATCCTCCGACTGATCGGAGACACCTGGTTCCTGACTCATCTCCTCTCCTTCGGCCAGCAGCTGATGAATTACCAGGGAGGAGGGGCCGGGGGAGGGAGGCCTGGCTGGCTCCTCTCCCTCCTGTTCGGATCCTTCTTCCTCCGATGCGATGGCTTCGGGGGTCGGAGCCACAACATGGGTAAATGTTGATTTAAATAATCTCTGGCAGAACTATCCTTGTCTGAGATTTTATTTACTTATTTATTGAAAACATTTATAGAGTTGACTATTTTATATCTAACTCGGGATGGCTCCAAATCAACAATTATAGTAACAGTGATAAAAAAAAGCAGCATCACACATACATATCAGAGCAGGGGTGGATTCCACTTACCTTTACTACCCGTCCACATCACGCCCATGCACACGCTCTTCTGTGCATGCGCAGATCACCTATGATGACGTTCAGGTCAGTGGGTGGAGCCTCCCACTGGTTTTACTACCGGTTCTCTCAAACTGGTCTGAACTGGGGGCAGCCCACCATTGTACCAGAGGTGGTATTCAGCCGGTTCGTATAAGTTCAGACTGTGGGTGACACCCTCCCCAGCATAATGCCGTCCTATTTAGCCATGTTTTCAAGGCTGGGCGCATGTGCAGAAGGTGCGCGCATGAATAAAGCACATGCACAGAAGGCCGGGCGCATGTGCGGAAGGCACGCATGTGAAGTGAATGTGTGTATGCGCGGCAACCCAGTGGTAAGAATATGTGAAACCCACTGCTGATACATACATACATACATACATACATACATACATACATACATACATATTAATACCATAAATAACCTGGCACCAAAGTTAACCTTCCAACATCCTTGTTACAGCCATTCATCCATCTCTAGCTCTAGTTTATGGGCAATCATCAATGCATAAAAGAGTTCCATCACTGCCAAAATCCTTGTCACATAGACAAAAATATGAAGTTGCTGTTGAGAGTTTTCTGGGCTGGGATGGATTGGCCTTGATTTCTTTGAAAAAGCCTTGCATTTTGTCAGTCTGGAAAAGCAAAAGAAATTCCTTTTGGACTGTAACCATTTGGTAGAATTTTCTTCTTCTTTTTTCAAGTGGCACCCAGGGGTAGAACAGAGACCGACATTAATTGGAAGGGCTTGGAATGAAACCACAACTATCATTTTAATTCCTAGCCCCATGGCTACACTTCTGATTATGCAGTAAATGGTTTTTTTAGTTACTTACAATGCCGTGTTCTATCTAGCCGTTCAGAAAGAAGCTTTACAGTATACTTCTGGGTACATCATGTACTGTAGCCATATAAAGATTCTTATGAATGTAATGTAGTGTAATGAAGTATATGACATACGTATAGCTCATTGGACTTGATCTCTAGCAGAGTTCCCAGCTGAATGTGAGGTGAGAAAAGCTACTCTTTCAAGTCCCATTGAAATAGATTTCTGAATGTTGAGATTGGATTGGTGAAATCAACAGAACCCCCCCCCCAATACTTACTCATCATCTGCTTATTCACCTTTACTATGGAACCTACCGGTCTTGTAGCACAGAACTATAAGGTTGCAGAGGAAGGGAGCCAATCATTTGCAAAGGATAAAGCACCTGTTCCTCCTACTTCTGCAGAGAGCACAGTGCTGTGTGAGGCATCAGTCTGTTCTGTGTGCTATCCACAAATCAACTGCATAGCAAGTAGGCACAGAAACGGGCAGCCGCACAAATGTTACTTCTTGATTTGGCATTGTATTACTCATACTGACACAAAATAACCGTTAACTAGCCATATTGCCAGCGCTAGTGCACCATATGCCTCAGAACTCTTATGGTATTTATGCTTACCTAAATTAAATTAGCACATTTCATGCATGGAATTCTTATCCATAACAAAGAGAGAAAATGTATTCCCGCAAAGATGACTGTAGTAAATGAGTAATTTGCAGAAGTCGTGTTCCTTCTGTCAGTTGATAGAGTTGTTCATTTCAGCCTAATTAATTGCCCAAAGATTCCCGGTACATTAACCATTGTTGTTGGCTGATTTTTAAATGACCATTATGCAGTGCTTTACAGTTGCCTGAAGCAATCTGAAGCCACAGAATATATTAGAACCTAGTATAAGAAGGAAGAGGATCATTTTTGGAACTGCTTTTTCCAAATGTTGGTTCCCAAATCCTAAAAAAAACCCTAATTTTCCCTTTCTGTCTTTTGAAAATGAATCTTCATAGATTTAAACAACCCCCGTTTATAAAGACCAGGACTTTTATTCATTGAACATTTCCTTTCAACTGTGCAGTTTTCTCTCTTATGAGATCTTTCATGTTATTTTTGAATTACTGCCTGGAGATTCCAAATTATTTCTGCATGTAGTGAGTGAGGACACAATAATTTTCTTGTAGTTGTGGACAGGGAGAGATTAAAGATAATGTTTGTTACCCATATCCTTCTTTGTATATTTTTTCCTGATGTTAGTTTTCCGAAATAGAGTTTTGCAATAGCCTCTCTCTGTTCTTCCTCTTCTTCTCTCTGTATATACGTGCAATACACACATTGGAAGAACAAAAGGATTTTTTCTTAAAAAAGAAAAGAAAAGAATCTGATATGACTCCGGTTCCTTGAAAATGCTATCATAGCTATCCATAGAGCCTTGGATAGTACAGTGGTCTAAAGCCCTGTTATTAACATCAGCTGCCTGCAATTATTGCAGGTTCGAATCTCACCAAGGCTCAAGGTTGACTCAGCCTTCCATCCTTTCTAAGGTAGGTAAATTGAGGACCCAGTTTGTGGGGGCAATAAGCTGACTTTGTATAAATATACAAAAGTATGAAGGCTATTGCTTAACGCATTGTAAGCCGCCCTGAATCTCCGGAGAAGGGCGGCATATAAATCAAATTAAAAAAAAAATAGCTACCAACACTGATGTTCCCATGCTTCTCATACACATGAGCAAAAAAAAAAAAAAAAAGCAAAGTGATGAGCATCACTTTGGCAGACTCTCCCCATCACAATGTATCAACACCAACTTGATTCCCCCAAGATGCATTACACAGCAATTCCTTTATGTGTCATGCTACAATTCTTAGGTGGAATATAACTTTGCTAGTGCACAGGGCTCTGCGTGCTTTGCTTCAGAAATTATTCAGAAGTGCTTCAGGCCTGCTTTAAGAGCTGTGTTCCCGTTAATGAATCAACTCCTTAAAGCTGGAACACCTTTTCTTGCACGGTCTCAAAGAAGCATTGGGGAAAAAAAAAATCCAACAATCTCAGTCTACCTTAATGAGGAATAGGATAGAATACACTCAGGTATGCTTAGGTGCATTTCCTCGGAATCAATTTCAAAGAATCAAGAGATTTGTATTCTGCAGGGGATGGCTTGCTAAATTAGGAAAGGCTTTATACCTTCAGTTTTCAAAGGAGTCAAAGTTTTTTTAAAAAAACAACACCTTCCTGCATTTTATCATATCCTCTAATAACATTAGGTCTTGGCAGAAAAAGAAAAGGACCGTGGCACTAATTGCTGTATCACAGCAAAAATGTCAGAGCTGTTAGTTCTAAAAGATACCATATTAACATGGATAAATTCTAGAATGACTAATTCTGGTAAACACATTAGAAATGGTCTTAAAGGCTTCTATGCAATGTAGAGAATACTAATTCCTCTTTGTTTGGTCGTTAATAGATTATTTGTATCAATTATTACAGGGTCATACAAAAGCAGTTGTACTCGATGGGTATTTAGATTTTATCTCCCAGTTCCATTTTTATCTTCCTGCTCTTTTGCTCTGCTTGCATTTCTTATTACTAATTTCCCTTGTCTGTTTTTGGACCTTCTTCTCTTGGCACTTTCATCCTAATATCCACTGCACCCTATAGAGGCAGAAGAAAAAAAGCCTTTTAGAGGTGCAGCGTTGCTTAGCAATGCCATGTATCCTTTTTTGTCACCGTCAGAGCTGTGATAACATGGTTTGCCTTGTGTAGCTCACTAGAACACCATTTTGCTACATCCTCAGGGTTTTCCTAATTTTTATAATAAGAAATGGTATGGCCACTTGCATTGCCAAAAAAAAAAAAGAGAGGCCAAAAGAGGCAAACTCTTAACTCCTTCACCTTTTGAGAATTCAAGAAATTTTTCCTTTTGTGCTTGAGACTGAATCTGGAATATTGTTTCCATGAATATTCAAAACACTTGGCTTCAAAATGCCTTAATCTGAAGAAAGAGCCAAAGCTATTTTGTCTGAAAAGGTTCCAGGTTTAAAGCCAAGACTCTTGGCTATGGAAACCCAGGAACCTGGGGGGGAGATTGCACTCTGCAAAGTGAGTCTATCTCTAAACTGGAGCAAAAACCTTCCTGGATTCATACGTGATGAGAAGCTTATAGATATTGGATGCACATTTTCAGCCTGATTTCAATAGGGCAATGCTAATTTGAGGTGTTAGCTGGCATCTGTCCAATCCTAATGTCAAGAGCTCAGCTATTTAGAGTCCAATAACTTTAAGTACTACATTTTTACTTATTTACATTCTTTACCAGACAGAAGATGCCATCTAGCGTCACTGTTTGTGAGCTAAGCAGTCATATAAATTTGTTTAATAAATAAATACATAAAATGCATCCCAACTACAACCTTCATACTTCAGATTTTGAAGTGTTCCTGATATCCAGCCACAATCTACTTCCTTATAATTTGAACCCATTGTTTGTCTTCTAGGACAATAAAGAATAAGCCACCTCTTCTTTTATAATGATTGGACAATAATTGCAAATTGCTATCGTATCTTCCTTCATTTGCGGGTAAACATTCTTTAAGTTTCTTTAACCATTCCTCATGAGGATTTCCAAATCCTTCACCAACTTTGTAGTCTTCCTTCTGAACTTGTTCCAATGCATCACTGTCCTTTTTAAAAATTGTCATGCTCAAAACTGGATTCTGTATGCCAAGTCGGGTCCAGTAATGGCAGAACTGAGTAGATTTCTTCCCAAAATCTGGATTCTAAACCCCTTTAATGAAATCAAAGATAGTATCTGCCTTTTAATAACTGCATAATATTGTGATTCTTGTTTAACGTGTTGTCAGCAAGGATACCCAAATCCCTTTTATACATGCAATTGCCAAATCAAGGTATTTATAATAATTCAGACATAGGGGGAATTCTCGATTTTTATGAATATTTTAGAGTTCATTGAAAGAATTAGAGGCTTACTCCAATGGCAGGTAGCCTTTATAGGTTATGTCAGCAATTGAGAACAGGATTGTTGTCACAAACTGATGTTGTTATAAACTGTGATATCACATGACAGCATCATTTAGTGATGCCAATAGTGGTAGTCCCAGTTGTCGTAGTAACGCCAAGATACACAGTTCACTAAGCAGACAGCAGAGGCAAGAGTCCCAGGTAAGGAGTGTAGAAGTATCACAAGAACTGAGAGAGACAAACAGATACTGGACTAAACCATGTGTGGGGAGGTGTTTTTATCATTAAAAAAGAAAGATCGAAGAATATTTAAAAAACAAAACAAAACCCTGATGCTCATGCTTCTTTCTCCATTATGAAGATCATAGTACTAGCAAAACTTTCTTCTGTTTAGTGCTACAAATTTGTTATTCCCACTGACAACAAAAGGACTGTAGCAGTGATGGGTTGCCCCTGGTTCGGACCGGTTCTATAGAACTGGTAGGAAAACCAGCAGGAGGCTCCGCCCACCTACCCCAACATCATCAAAATGCTTCTGCGCTTGTGCAGAAGAGCACGCATGCACATGAGCGAAGTGAGCACGCACGCTCGGCCCTGTTGCGAACTGGTAGTAAAGGTAAGTAAAACCCACCCCTGGACTGCAGTCATGTTGAGAAGATGATTTCACAAACCAATAATTTGCATATTCAACATTACAAAAGTAGCAGTGCAGATTTTAGATCTATGTATTAGTCAGCAAACTGCAATTATCTCTCCTCTGCCATCTATGTTTGCCTACTGTAGTAATATCACTACAGACACAAAGTTAGACAAGATCATTCAAATCAGTCCATTGATGCTTGTACTGATGCTACTCTCAGCTCAGTGTGTATCTACAATGAAAAACAAAAATCCATAAGTAGGCTATATACTTGCAGCAACCATATACTTTTCTCTTGATTGACCACAATCAACCATAAATTGGGTCAGGAATTTTCTCGTTTAACTGGTTCTCCTTCATCAATAATATTCTAGGAACATGGGTTATTATAACTCAGAATGTAGTTTATATATTTCACAACTGTGTATTTATATCACCAAGACAACCACAAAGTTACAGGGTAGAGTGACGGTGAACCTTATTCCAGCAATTCTCTGTTTTCTTGCAGTTTCTTGTTTTGTCTTCTGTAACATCAATTTGTAGAACTAAACAATTGTACTGTTTCTCCTACATGACAGCTCACCGGATACCTGAAAATAGCTATTATATTTCTCTCTAAGTCCACAGAATACAATCCAGTTCGATGTTGTCTTTCATGAACTGCAATGCTACAATATTCTAGCTGTATAGTCCAATGGTGGGTTTGACTTACCATTGCTACCATTGCAACCCAGTGGTGGGTTGCTTCTGGTTCTGTCCGGTTCTTTAGAACTGGTAGTAAAAGTGGCGGGAGGCTCCGCCCACCCACCTGAACGTCATAACTGACGATCTGCGCATGCGCAGAAGTGTATGCGTGCACTCCCATTGCGAACCAGTAGTAAAAGTAAGTGGAACCCACCCCTGCTTCAATATATCTAATGTTAAGATATTTTGTTCCACTTGTGTTAGTAAGCCAAGTTTAAGTGTTCTCCTTTAATTGTATTTGTTAGTTGCTCCTGGTTTCCTCTAGTGTCCAGCATTCAATTTCCCATCTTATCATGTTTTCTTCTAAAACAACAGCATTTTTCCATGAGAAGGATTCATATAGTCAATTTTAAAATTTTGTTTTAAATCCATTTGAACCCTTAATCTACTTATAACTTTCCAAAATCAACATTCTAATCACCCCTTTTGAAGTTTATTCAAGTAAAATATTTTTTAAATCCTAAAACATACTTAAAACTTCTTTTATGAAGGTTTAAACTGAACTCATCCCATGCATATTATTAAATTTGTCGATCAGAAGCTTTTTCATAGCTTTTTCAAAGCAATTAAGAAGCAACCTCCAAAAGTGATTAAGAAATGAGGCTTGGCACAATTTTATGCTCATGCTATAGACTACATTGCAGCCATGAGTTTGGTGGAAATCCCTTGACTCCCAGTTACTCAACTCCTAAGCGAATTACAGAAATTTCAGTTCTTATAATTGAATCATGAGAAGCAACTCTTTGAAATACAGGTGGTGATCTGACAATTTCCCCCATATTTTCTGGAATGATTTTGCTGACCACAATTCACTTCTATTCACCAATCTCACCGCAATGCCATTACCATTCCTTTGGAGACATATAGTTCACTGTGTCCTCACCAGAAGTATCAGAAGTAGACTTACATTTTAGTCTGCCTTGAACATAACTCAGAGGCCTAATGAAATAGAGTAATTAATAACATTTAATTAATTAATCAATAATTAATTTTACCGGTGATAATAATAAACATCCAGCTAGAAAACACCACCATTTTGGCATTACTTGAGTAACAGTGCTACTCACTTTTCCTTCTCCTACTTCATACCTGAGGGATATTCCCAAATATTCTGCTAAATGGCATTGGGGAGGGAGGGGATGTGTTTTAAAAAAGGAAAGAAAAAAAAAGGGCCACGTTTAGCTTGTAAGGGTCCTTAATGCAATTGGCTGATCATAGTTGGAAACTCTGCTTGACTAGATAAAACCTTTCGTCAGATGTAACAAGGCTCTTAATCCTACAGCTATGCATAAATTTTATGCCTAGATTCTTTTGTTTTATGTTCTGTTATAATCAGACAGTATTCTGAGCTTGCTATCTCAGGCTGATTTCAGCATGCAAGGTGTAAATCTCTCCTCTGATGGATGACAGAGAAATATATATAAATAGGATAACAAGAAAATGTGTAGTGTTAACCGTGCCAGTTAAATGAGCCCATCACCATATGTTATCTCCTCCCTTCTTTTCTCCTGCTTGTCTGGTGTAATTACTCTCAGCAGCTTGTCTTCTCAGATTTATTTCATGGACTGTGAAATTATCACTCTGAAATGTTTGGGGTTTTCTATATGTTATCATTAAGTGTGCCTGGCCTTCATTAGATCATACAGCTCTGTTTTTGCCTAGTTAGTTCCACACTTCCTTTTCTGCTTTAACCTCAGTGACAAATGGATGTGAATCTCAGATATTAGCTGAAGTGAACTTACTATGATCCCACCCATAATTTATACTAGAGAAAAAGACAGAGAGAGGGGGGGGGGAGGAGGAGGAGGAGGAGGAAAAGAGAGAGCCAGCATCTTTGCATCTAGACATCTGTACCTAGACATGCAATTAAATATTTAAATGTGAGCACTGACAGGTTTTGAGAAGCTGGCAATGCTACTAATAAAAAAGTGTGCAATTGTCATTGTCTAGTTTTGTTGCTGCTGATAATTTTTTCAAGACATTGACACACATTCATATTTTGAGCTCTTTTTCCAACCGCTTGTTTTGATTTGTTTTAGTGCTTCTTGGTGACATTCTGCACTTTATGATATCTGCATTAATCAAACTGCTTTGGTTTAATTATTGCTATCTAGCTCACTTACCCATCTGAGAGGTGTTTCTGTGATTCCATATTGTGCAATCACTTTTATCATACACAGCTGCTCTTCAGTCAACTAGTGATCAATAATCCAATGCAGCCTAACTGTTGCACCAGCTATGCAAACCCAGCAAGGAAAAGATGAATTGTCCTTTTCAAATGACTCAGGTTTGTTATCCACTTTTTTGCCTCCAGTTGTGAAGATTTATCATTTCTAACATTTAAGGGGCATTTAAATAGTCAAGAATAGTGATCATATCTAATGATGGACCACCCAAGCTACAGTAGTCTCTGATCACAGGGAATTCATTGTCTGACCATTGTCTAGTCTGTGGCTCTGTCTCCTGTTTCTCAAAGTCATTCCTATACATCATTATAGGTCCTCCTATATTATAGGTACTACTTGAGTAGTACCTGAAATTTCTCAATAAAACTGTTTGAGTATTTATGCCTTCCAGTTGTCCAAGCTAATCAGAAAAATTCAAAATATGTTTTTAGGAGGTGTGAAGAGAATGGGAAAAATCCCTCAAAAAGTTCTTTGCTTATAATATATTTTGGATCCAACCTTGGAGGGTAGAGCCGAGGATTTTGTACAATATCTGTATGATAAAATTGCTCAGATTCGGGAACACCTGGACTCTGACATAGTAGATTCAGGGAAAGGATGGGGGCAGGTCTTGAGAATATTATCTGGGAAGAGTTTGACTCTGTAACTCTTGAAAACGTGGACAGGATACTGGGGAGACTGAATGCTACCACATGTTTATTGGACCCATGTCCCTCCTGGTTGGTGCTGGCCTCTCGGGAGGTTACACAAGGCTGGCTCCAGGGAATCATAAATGCCTCTCTGAGTGAGGGTGTTTTTCCTACTGTCTTGAAAGAGGCAGTGGTGAGACCTCTCCTCAAGAAGCCTTCCCTAGACCCTGCAGTATTGGCTAATTACCGTCCAGTCTCCAACCTTCACTTTATTGCGAAGGTTGTTGAGAGCGTGGTGGCACGACAGCTCCCTCAGTACTTGGATGAATCGGCTTATCTGGATCCGTTCCAGTCGGGCTTCAGGCCTGGATACAGCACGGAAACGGCATTGGTCACATTGGTTGATGATCTCTGGAGAGCCCGGGACGGAGGTTGCTCCTCCGTCCTGGTCCTATTAGACCTCTCAGCAGCTTTTGATACCATCGATCATGGTATCATGCTGCACCGATTGGAAGAGTTGGGAGTGGGGGGCACCATATTACGATGGTTCTCCTCCTTTCTCTCTGACTGGCCGCAGACTGTGTTGACAGGGGGACAGAGATCAACCCCAAGGCCCCTTGTATGTGGGGTGCCACAAGAGTCGGTTCTCTCACACTTCCTGTTCAACATTTATGTGAAGCCACTGGGTGAGATCATCCGTGGCCTTGGGGTGAAGTACCACCAGTACGCTGATGACACCCAGCTGTACATCTCCACCCCGAACCACCCCAATGATGCCCTTGAAGTGATGTCCCGGTGCTTGGAGGCTGTATGGATCTGGATGGGGAGGAACAGACTCAGGCTAAACCCATCGAAGACCGAGTGGCTGTGGTTTCCGTCATCCCGTTATAGTCAATTTATACCATCATTGACTATTGGGGGCGAGTCATTAGCCCCCACAGAGAGGGCTCGCAACCTAGGTGCCCTCCTAGATTCACGGCTGTCTTTAGAAGAACACTTGACAGCTGTGGCCAGGAGAGCTTTTTATCAGGTTCGCCTGATACGCCAGTTGCGTCCCTTTCTAGATCGGGACTCGTTAAATACAGTCACTCATGCCCTCGTCACTTCCCGCATGGACTACTGCAATGCTCTCTACATGGGGCTCCCCTTGAAGAGCATCCAGAGGCTCTAGTTAGTCCAGAATGCAGCCGCATGGGTCGTTATGGGAGCAGCGTGGCACTCCCATGTGGCTCCTCTCCTGCACGAGCTGCACTGGCTCCCTGTGGTCTTCCGGGTGCGCTTCAAGGTTTCAGTTACCATCTTTAAAGCGCTCCATGGCTTAGGACCGGGGTATTTACGAGACCGCCTTCTGCCACCAATAACCTCCCATCGACCAGTATGCTCCCATAGAGAGGGACTTCTCAGGGTGCCGTCGGCCAAACAATGTCGACTGGCGGCCCCCAGGGGGAGAGCCTTCTCTGTGGGAGCACCCACAATCTGGAACGAGCTGCCCTCGGAAATACGGTTAATCCCAGATCTTCGGGCTTTCCGCCGGGCCCTCAAAACATTCCTATTCATGCAAGCCGGCCTGACCTAACCTCCCTTAAAACCACTTTTAAATTCTTTAAATCTGAATCTACCCTATAAATTTGAGATGTTTAATTTAATTCCATTCTAAATCAAACTATTCAATTGTATTTTTAATCGGTTTCTGAATATCAGTATTCTGTATTTATCGTTTAACTGTTCACCGCCCTGAGTCCTTCGGGAGTAGGGCAGTATACAAATCTAATAAATAAATAAATAAATAAATGCAAACAGAAATAAAACTTATAAGAAAAGCTTAACAAAATAGTAAAAGGCAAACAGAAAAATTAAAGTAGTACAATATTAAAGGTGAATCTTTTAAGGTTAAAAATGATTTCAAGTCTGCATTATCTGATGGTCTCTGTGGAAGATTTTAATAGCTTAGAGTAGAATTTGTGACTTGTGACCTGCTACTCAGCTGATCCTTGAGAAACCTCAAAGCAAAAAAAAAAAATCCACTTATGGCTTCTAAGGCAAAGTCAGTTTGTGCAGATATCTGTTCAGAAAGGATGTACAGTATAGCCATTTGCTGGTTTTACAACTTCTCACATTTGAAATGAAACATACATTACTGATCGTAGAACTCATTAAAGAGGCAGCCTGCATCAGTAAACTTAGAAATAAGTGGATCGGTATCCATATGAAAGCTGCTAAGGAGACTTCTTTTGAAATAGGAAGAAAAATTGGGTTGGTTTTTTTCAATACTTTTTAAGTATTGAAAAAGTATTAAAAATACTTTTTAAGTATTTTAAAATTTCTTGAAAAAAGAAATCAGTGCATCTAATAAGCAAGCACTTTATTCCTACAAAGCAAAATCTGTGATGGATGAATCCCATTCAAATAATTTTTTTTTATTTGATTTATATGCCGCCCTTCTCCGGAGACTCAGGGCGACTTACAATGCGTTAAGCAATAGCCTTCATACTTTTGTATATTTATATAAAGTCAGCTTATTGCCCCCCACAATCTGGGTCCTCATTTTACCCACCTTAGAAAGGATGGAAGGCTGAGTCAACCTTGAGCCTGGTGGGATTTGAACTTGCAGTAATTGCAGGAAGCAGATGTAAGTGGATGTTAATCACTGCCTTAGTCTACTGAGCCACCAGAGCTCTATCAAGGAGAGGAGGGTGAAAGAAGGCAATCTTGCCAAATTCCTTTCTCTCTCTTGAACCAATCAATGTCTCCATATGGTGGCTACATAGTGGCTTCCTGATTTGCATACAGGGACTTAATTAGATGTTTTGGCATCTCCTAGGACAGTGATGGCTAATCTTTTTGCTGTCGCATGCCAAAAGCAGGGGGAGCTTAGGGGGGGTCATGCGTGTGTTTGCCCACACCCATAATTCAAAGTGCTCCCCCCCAGTGCATGCACGCGTGAACCTATCCCCCCTGCACTCCCTCCAGCTTTTGGCACACAATGGCACAGTGGGCCCAGTAGGCCCATTTTTCACCTTCCCGAGGCTCCAGAGGCTTTCTTGGAGCCTGGGGAGGATGAAAACAGCCTTCCCCATCCCCAGAGACCCTCTGGAGACCGGAAACAGCCCGTTTCCCGACTTCTGGTGGACCCGGAAGGCCCGAAAATCATCTGGCTGGCACGCACATGAGCACTGGAGCTAAGCTAAGGCAATGCTCGTGTGCCCACAGATATGGTTCCATGTGCCACCTGTGGCACACGTGCCATAATTTCGCCATCACGGCCCTAGGACTTTTAGGACTTTTTATAACATATATTGGCAAGTCACATAAAGAGATGGCTAAGTGGGAAGGAGATTCCTAAGATTCCATAATTTTAGGGCCACAGTAAAAATCCCATTTTGATCTTTATTAAATCTGTACTTCTGTAAATAATAGGATAAATAACAGTACCTTTAAGGATGGGTGCTTTAGACAGACAAGATGACATGAAACAAATCTTCAACAATTCTAGTGCTTCAAATATTCTGCGCCAGACCATCAGGATTGTCTTTCAAATATCCTGATCCTATGACATCGATGTGAGAACCTGGAGTTACACTCAGAAGCAAAGTGGACATATAAGTGATATTTGCATGGAACCAATATGGAACAGAAGAATTTGCTTTGCTTGGAGTCTATAGGCCAGAAAATGGGACATGATTTCTTTCACCCCATAGAGATTCTTTATATGAAGCAACCCTCAATCAATGGTGTTGGATTTCTGATTAACACAGGAAATCGGAGCAGCTTGGTGAATCATTTCATTGTTTCCAAAAAGAAAAGTTAAAAAAATAAAGTAAAGCACACACACAAAAAAAATACTTCAAATGAGGGACTGTTGTGAATTCATTTTCAGATGAGCTTTACTTTCTTCCCTACAGAATTGCATCTGTCTCTAAAATCTAGGGAAACATAACTTCATAAAGTTATGAAGGATCACAAATATAAATAAGGTCAAAAAGACACCAGCAATTGCTTTAAAAGTTAGAAGACTACTTTGAGAAAAGATACTAATGTATTGCTTCAAAAGATGCAATCAACACTTGAGAATGCACTCTTGGTGAGATGCACACTATTTTGAAAGAGGAAATGTGGATGTCACAAAGTGTGAACTGAGAACATGATGTTGTTGTCTAATAAAGTACATGATATATAGACAGGAAACAACAGCAGACCAAGTTTTGATTTGTCCTTTTCAAATCTGTAGCAGAACAGAAAGGTGTCTGACTCTGCAAGATCATTTACCTACTTTTTAATTTTTTCCTGGATCAGGGTTTAAAATAATGCAAAAGATAGAAATGTCACCCAATCAAAATGAAGAGCTAGTGAAGATGTTAGAATTCCAAAGTCATAAATGCAATTCTGCTGATTTAACCCAAAGTAACCCATTTAAAGCACAAACACTTGTATCTTACTCTTTATGCAATGGATCCTTACCTTTTTTTTCCCTGCAGATCCCTAAACACTCTTCCCCAGCATTTTTAATTAAATGGCACAGGAACAAAATTCAAATTACTAAAAACTATTCGAAATAATTAAACAGTTTGCTGTTGTAGACTTGGAGAGTTCCATGTTAAAACTTATTCAAATTGCTATTTTGACTCTGGTAATTATTAACACCAATGCAGATTTTTTTAAAAAACGTGATCAAGGAAAGAAAGAGACCAAATTATTGGTCACAATTTTGCTTGCCAGTAAAAATGTACTTTTTATTTGTTTATTTCAAAGGGTGTGCTATTGTTTGAAATATAGTGATTAAACAAATATTTCAAGTGACAAAGAAAGTCACAGCCAAAAAATGGAACACAGCAAAAAGCAGGTAAATAGGCCCCCTTTATTATTTTTAGAAACTGTGCATAAGGGTGCAATATTATATGCACTTTTCTCCTGAATAAACCCAGGGAAATTCAGCAGAGTTTACTTTCAAGGAGCTACTGCACCTAATTTTGCATTTCCTTCATTTGCAATTTGACTGTAACTAAGTGGTAAGAAATTGGACATTCTCAAGGGCAAATGTATTACAATAGCTGTGAGTTAAACCACCAGAAGTCAGGAAGGTATAGGTGTTAAGAGTTTTCTGGGCTTTATATGTTGAAATGGGAATGTCACAAAGACTATAATGTCACCTACTAGTGCCATACTACTCAAACACATATTGCAGATAGATGTTGTGGTTTAGTATGGCCCAAATGGTTTACCAATTTCTTCTTGAAGCTTTCAACAACTGTAAGGAAGGAAGACCAGTATTTGTTAATTTATAGATGAAGAATGGTGTTTCTGTGGGCAAAGCTACAAATAGAAATATTTTTTACTGCATTTAAGAGTCTTACCCACAATATTATATCAGCACTCTCTCTTTTTCCCTCCCTCCCTCTCTCTTTCTCCCTCCCTTTCTCTCTCTCTCCCCCCTCCATCCCTTTTTTATGTGATGTTGATGTTTATACAGACAAATTCTACCTTGAAGCTTAAGCAGGAATTGGTTTTTAGAATCTTTAGGTTGCTTTGGTGTGGTTTTTCTTCCAAAATGTTCTCAACTTTGTATTCATTCCCACAACTGTAATAGACATGTAACTCTGTCTTTCATGTATGTGCGTTTGTATTTGTGTTTGTGCACAGATAATGTCACTGAGTCAGGCTGGAACTCTATACTGAAATCTTTTATGTAACAACAGATATTATGTTATTCATCCAGCACTAAAGCGAAGTATTCGCAACATGTATATTATTTGCCTTTGATCGTCTACTTTTTGATGACTTGTGTGCCAAGTCTAAAAAAAGAATGAAAATCAACATCAAGAATGGACCAAATAAATACATTTCATTTATTGATTCTGTAATCTCTGCTAGCAGAGGAAAGAAAGCTTCCCTTTTCTCTCTGGTATAAGATTTTTCAATTTAAAATTACAGCCAGAGGCTTTTGAACATGGAGTTATTATTTTTAAGCATTGGATAACATCTGGGAAATGAAGGCTGGGTTTTTGGTTTTTTTTCGAGAGGCTGTCACAGAAGAAGAGATCTCAGTTGTAAATACAACTGAACAGCATGCAGCCCTTCCACCGAAAACAAAGCAAAAAGGGAGAAGAAAGGTTCATGCAATGTTTTCCTCCTCCTTCCTCTTCAT
The DNA here is from genome assembly GCA_012654045.1 of Ptyas mucosa. Taxonomy (NCBI): domain Eukaryota; kingdom Metazoa; phylum Chordata; class Lepidosauria; order Squamata; family Colubridae; genus Ptyas; species Ptyas mucosa. The sequence goes on along the minus strand of WNWU01000001.1, from coordinate 18,915,154 downwards.
CGGCTTGATAGATATAAACAGCCCCAAGGCATCTTGTCAGTGACCTCAGTCCTTTTTCATAGGACCAAAGGGATGCAGGCAGGAAGCCAAAGCTTGCCTTTAGTCAGTGATCTGTGAATAACCCTCGGTCCCACAATGACGTGAGAGGAGCCTCTGAAGGGAGGCTGTGAGTCAGATCCAAAGAAGCAAGGAGATTGCTTGAACAACCGTCAGCACGTCACTGGTAATCCCAGTGACACCTTTTGCATCCGCCTGGCATTTGTCTCAATGCATTCTCCTGAAGAGTGATACGCCGCTGATTGGGGGGCCTTTTCACCGGCTGCGGCAGATCTGTGTGCCTCGCCGTCTGCTGTGTGGTGGATGTGTGTGCTCCACTGAAGCTTGACAGCTTGCTTGTTATGGGAACGGCTGTTACCTTTGTGGGGGGAGTCTGGTGAAGAAGGAGGGGGGGTGTCAGGAAAGAAACCCTTGTTACGATTTGATTGCACAGTGTTCAGTGTGCAGAGCATGTGCATTCCAATAAAACCAAACAAAACCCCAAGGATGGGTTTGATTTACTGGATTACCATGTAAACTCACATTGTTTAATCAAGAATAATGAAACATAAATCTATATGGGCTGATTTGATATTCTAAAATAGCGGTAGATTTGCAGCCTGTAGCTTTGCGAAAAGGGATTCTGAGCAGCTCTGAAGCTGAACGTATCATAGGTATCATAGACATCACTTATGAATCGGCAGATTTGCTTCTCTACTTCGATTAAACATAATATTATAAACATATTTTTAAAATGTACCAAACCTCTAGAGTAATCACTTAAACAAATAAAAGGTTGCGTTAGGTCAATTTTAACTATAGGAAATACACCAAGGTGCTATGTGCATCTTCTCTCCAGGCAAAATAGATCTAATGTGCAGCATGGGGCGGACTTTAGAAATGGTTCAGCAGCTTCAGCAGCTTTCTGGTTGCTCATAGGAGGCAGGCAAGGGAATAAAAGAAGGCCAGCACCTTACTGGCATGAAGGGTAGTGGTCAATACAAATGACTTGGATTGGCTGTTGAGAGAAATACCTGCCCCCCCCCCCCGACATCAATAGATAATTAGAACTGCGGAAAAAACAATTGCTACCAACCTGCCTACCATTGAGGACCTGTATACTGCATGAGTCAAAAAGAGGGCTGTGAAAATATCCACAGATCCCTCACATCCTGGACATAAATTGTTTCAATTTCTACTCTCAAAATGATGTTATAGGGCATTGCACATCAGAACAATTAGACACAAGGACAGTTTTTTTCCCCATGCCATCACTCTGCTAAACAACTAATTCCCACAACACTGTTAAACTATTTACTAAGACTGTATTACTACTGTATTATTCTTCTCATCCTTTCTATTACCTATTTCCTTTTCTACTTATGACTATAACTTAGTTGTTTGTATCTTTACAATTTATATTGTTTATTTAGTTTCCTAGTATGAGTTATGTTGATTGCTTACTTAGTATCCTAGAATAAGAATAGAAGAATTATTCTAATTCTAAATTCTATTCTAGTATCCTATGACTATCACTAAGTGTTGTATCTTACAATTCATTATGAATGTATTTATGATTACTATGATCATGATTTATCACTTATATATCACTTATATCTTTTATGTACACTGAGAGCTTATGCACCGAAGACAAATTTCCTGTGTGTCAAATCACACTTGGCCAATAAAGACTTCTATTCTATTCTATTCTATTCTATTCTATTCTATTCTATTCTATT
>WNWU01000001.1:18842096-18912499 GCA_012654045.1 Ptyas mucosa | reverse complement strand
GGGGGGGATGGGTGTTATCATTTTTTCAAGTATCAATGGGGAATCTTGCAGAAGGAGTTGTCTGAGATTTCTGTTGTTACTTGTATGTAGTAGGGGGAAAAGGAAGATTATCTTTATTTAAAAACAAAAACTCTCTGAACAATTATTTTATGAAATGGATCATTTTGAGGAGAACCTTGTGTGTTTACATAGGAAGTAGAAGCAACTGTGGAGTAGATGATGTGAACCTAAGCCATGATGTCCATCCACATAAGCAGTAACACAGATGCACTGAGTTTAAGACACAGAAAACCTGCAGTTCAACCAACCAAAAATCCAACTAACCAAAATCCAGGGTATTAATCACCATTCCTATTCTAGAAATGGAGCTACCTCTTACTTAACAGCTGATTTCCCTCATCACTTTCTCAGTTGTGATGTGAGACCACCTAAAGAAGAGTGGGATTATTTCAATGGGAACATTATATGTAAAAAACTTCTGGCTTTCCAGTTAGCATCCAGCTTCCAGTCCAACTCTTAATAGTTCTTTTTTTTGTTTTTTGTTTTGAAGAAAGAAAGAAAGAAAACAAAGGTCTCGCATCAAATTTCTATCAAGTCATTCTGAGTTTGATCATACTCCCCTGTTCTAATATGAACCAAATCTGTGGCATGAAACCAATTTCAGATACCATTTTTTTTGGTCAATAAATTATGGAAAAGACGTGATGTTGAATACAAAAGTCAGATCTCATATATAGAAATAATACTCTGTGCTTGTTGGACATGTAAAAATGCCAGACAATTTTAGACTCAATTAAATACAATAATGCAAAAGAGTTTAAAACAACACAATTGAAACCAGAGATTTTTCTTTTGGGACTGATGGGTAAACAGCCAGAAAAAAATTATTTATATATAAAAATTTTGCAGCAAAAATATTATATGCACAAAGATGGAAAGATTTTATCTGAATTGAGAAATGGATAGTGAAATTATGGAACCTGCTAAGAGGCCAAATTGACTGTTTTAATTAGAGATAAGACAGTGTCTAAATTTACATGATGATTGTAAACTCCTTATTGACTTTTTGCAGGAAACAGAAAAAATGATGTTATGATATATGATTTTGAATATTAGAATAAAACTAATAGATTATTTTTTTAAAAAAAACTAAATAAAGCTGTAACCATAGAGGAAAAGATTATGGTTCTACTTTTAATTACTATAAAAGAATATCAGAAGTCACTTTTATAATTCTTTTATTTCCTTTGATCTTTGTAACTTTGTCTTTGTTCTTTTCTTCTTTCTTTCATTCTGCCATTCTAACTACTAACTACTAACTACTAAATTCTTGTTAGTTTTTATTCTGTATTAAAACTATAATAAAATTTTATTTAAAATGTATAGATATAATACATATGCATATTTTAAATGAATAGTTTTTGTGCATTCTGGATGAATGTAGGAGTATTGGGAGTATACTTCCCATTCTCATCACATATGACTGACCATATTTGTGATTGGCTGAATAATGCTCCCAGTGTTATCCCAATGTTTTATGTATTATATATTAATTTTTTGAGTAAAGGTTTTCCCTGTAGCTCTTTGTTTTCTTGCTGGAAAAGGACCAGATCTTAATAGGTGAGCTGTTACAAACATCACATTTTTAGTAGGAACAAGAAGTTGTTTTGTGGTACAACTTAATTAATTAATTATTGTTAAAAAATAAAACATTTATTATGATATTATTTTGTCATACAGATTATTTAAATAGAATAATGCATCTGTTAAGAATAGATATAAACAAATTTAATTGTTCAATTTCTCATTTTTTCTAGCCTTAAGTAATTTTTTTCCATTTTGGCATTTCATTTATAGTTTAAATGAATAGAATAGAATAGAATAGAATAGAATAGAATAGAATAGAATAGAATTCTTTTATTGGCCAAGTGTGATTGGACACACAAAGAATTTGTCTCTGGTGCATAAGCTCTCAGTGGATATACAAGCAACAAGTGATAAATCATGACCATAATCATAAAATGCAATTATCATAAATCATAAGATACACTCAGTGACAGTCATAAGATACTAAATAAGCAAATAACGTAAAATCATAATAGTTAAAAGGCAATCAATAATGAAAATATGAAAATATGTATGCACTTACATGCAGAGTTCATCTAGAGCACACCCTTGAGTATGCAATATTTTTGCAAACAATTTCCATAAAATTTTTTGTAAATTCTCACCCATAATGCTATGTTCTTTTTTCTTTCTTTTTTCCATCCTTTCCATCCACCTTTTAATGAATATCTATTTTATATTAACTATTATATAATTTATAATAGTTATTGCTGTGTTTTAATCATAACCCACTAGGAGGTGACAAGGACCCTTCCAAATCTGTTACTGTTACCTAGGGTTTTATAGTTCCCATTTTCTTTTAGTAAAATTTTCCTATTCTTAACATTCATAATCACAAGTACTAGCACTACTTTAAAAAAAAAAAGACAATTATTTTATACAATTCAGGAAATCTAAATGTCATAGAATAATTGATTTTCAGTTTGTGAGTTGATTCAGGAAATGCTCCCGGAGCATCAGTTATAGTTAGCTCTAGATAACATTTTTTTGCAACATCTATAGCTAACAGCAAGGGTTCTTCACATTTCATAGAGAAAAGGGGAGGTAGTGACTTGTAGAAGCCTACGGGCTATTCCAATTATTTAATTGGAATAGATTCCATTACATTCACAGCCAGGTTTATATAAAGCAGGTGCAAGTTTGGGGTGGAGAGAAGAGAAGACACTTTTCCAATTTTTTTTGGTACAAATTTTAAAATGTAGGCGAAAAATAATATATCTGCAAAGTGGCCACATTTGTCGATTTGCATTGGGTTTATTTGACCTTTTTTGTGTTTTAATTAGGAAGGAGGGTGCAATTAAGCCAGGTCCCTGTTTTCAGAATCATCAGGGCTTTAGAACTGTTAGAATAGAATAGAGTAGAATAGAATAGAATAGAGTAGAGTAGAGTAGAGTAGAGTAGAGTAGAGTAGAGTAGAGTAGAATAGAATAGAATAGAATAGAATAGAATAGAATAGAATAGAATAGAACAGAAAAAAACAGAACAGAACAGAACAGAATAGAATTCTTTATCGGCCAAGAGAGCTCTGGTGGCTCAGCAGACTAAAGCAGTGTCATTAACTGTTATTAAGATCAGCTGCCTGCAATTACTGCAAGTTCAAATCCCACCAGGCTCAAAGTTGAATCAGCCTTCCATCCTTTCTAAGGTAGGTAAAATGAGGACCCAGATTGTGGGGGCAATAGGCTGACTTTATATAAAATATACAAAAGTATGAAGGCTATCGCTTAACGCATTGTAAGCCACCCCGAGTCTCCGGAGAAGGGCAGCATATAAATCAAATTTTAAAAAAAGAAGTGTGGTTGGACACACAAGGAATTTGGCTTTGGTGCATACACTCTCAGTGCACATAAAAAGAAAAGATACATTCGTCAAGAATCATAAGGTACAACACTTAATGATAGTCATAGGGTACAAATAAGCAATCGAATCATACTAGGAAACGATATAAAGCGAAAGGACACAGCAACAAGGTACAGTCATACAGTGACTGTTGCTCCTCCCACTCCAGCACTTCTTTGAATGCCATTAGGAGTAGGTGGGACATTCTCGTTATGGAAGAAAGAAGAAAGGAAGTCTTTCCCTAACCACCTTATTCAAAGAATAAAATAGAGCTGATATACCTTCATATTCTTAAAGGAGATTGAACACCTGCTTGTCTCTAGTGTGTGAAGTTAGGATCTCCTGGAAGTGAAATGCTTTGGCTCTCCAGAGAATCTGTGCTGGAATTTTTTTTCTGTTCAGGATGACAATCTACAATGATCCTAAGAAGAGTAGCTGAAGAACCAAACATTTGGAAAATGTCAAGCATCTGTTCTATATGTATCTAAAATATTAAATGTGTTTTTTTATCTTTTTGTATTTAATTTTGGGCCATTGCTTTGGTCTGTTTGGTTTGCAGAGAGTAGCTGTTGTGTGACTGAGTGGGAGGTAATGCAAGTTTAAGCTGTGCGTGAGCATGAGGTGGGAGTTGAGTTGGACAAAGGAGCAGGTGGGATACATATGTTTATGGATATTTTGAGAAAAAAATATAGAAAATGAAAACATTAGCCTAAGAAGGAAAAAAAAAATCTTTTTGAGGTATATATGCAAGGATGCAATGGAGTAAAATGTATTTAGAGCAGTGGTGGGATTCAGCCAGTTTGCACCACTTTGGGAGAACTGGTTGTTAACTTTCTGAGCAGTTTGGCAAACTGGTTGTTGGAAGAAAGCATTAGGGCAGAGAACTGGTTGTTAAGTTACTTCAATTCCACCACTGATTTAGAGGAATAAGAAATGCCTTTGTAGGGAACTGTAGAAATTAACTTCCAAATTCTCTCTGCTCTCTGAAAACCAAAATGACAGACACAATCCATAAATATCCACAAGTGCTCAACTTTCAGTTTTAGAACTGAGAAGCGGTTTGGAAACAAAATTGACTTATAGTTTCAACTTCTGGAAAAAAAATACCGGTAATAAAAAAAATAAAATAGGATAGAAATGAAAAATAAGCAGGAATTGTAAAGTATACCTTTGGTAGATCTCTTAGGAATGGCAAAGCTTTCTGGAATTATTTCACTCTGAGGCTAAAAGTCTGGCCACTAGACTGTGTGGTATAAAGAATAGCCACCAGACAAGTTGATGTGAAGGAGAGCAGCTTGAGAGCAGAACCAGGTTTCCTGCAGGATTTTAAAGACCACTTTACAAATTTGGTGGAGCCAAGACCTGTTTTTTTTAACATCTCCTTCCATTTGTTCCTCAATTGAACAGAATATAATATTTTGCTCTACATTGGTGATACATCCAAGCTAAGGAACTTTTATTTTATTTAGAAACATTTGCAGAACAAATTGTTAAGAGCTATCAAAACTTTGGTTCCCTCCAGTTCTACAAGGCCTTCCTTTCATTAAACAAATTTCTTATATTTTTCTCTAAGAAAAATAATACTTGTTTATAGGCCATTTGACTTCCAAATTAATTACCACACCTGTGGACTAAACCAACAACAATGTATGAAGTCCAAGAAACAAAATTCAAATTTTGTTACATAGCAAATTATAAGACAGGAATTTTAGACATTTTCTTGAATATCATCAGGTCCACATCTAGATAAGTATAGCTAATTATTCTTAAGCCATGGGTAAAATGGGATTGGGAATAGCAGGAGTTTGATGACATCAAGATTGCATGAGGACAAAGTTTTCAGATGCCAAAGTCCTAGAGTTCCAAATCATATTCTTGAAAAAGAATAATTTAGTAGTATTGAAGGTGCTGGCCCAGAAACCAAGATACTGGTAGTTTTAGTACATAGGTGTCAAACTTGTGATGTATCGCAATGTTTTTTCCCTTCACAGAGCTTGGGTGGGCGTGGCTTGCATGTGATGCATCTGGCCCATGGGTCACCAATTTGACACCCTTGTTCTAGTACCATCTTAGGCATTAAAAGTGGATGGATGATTTTGGGTGAATCACTCAGCCCAACCCACCTCATAGGATTATTGTTGTGGGAAAAATAGGAAGAAGAAAAAAGTATTAAGTATGTTCTCTGCCTTAATTACAAAGTAATAAAGGCAGGATAAAAATGTAATAAATAAATATATTGATCTATGTCTTTCAGAAAAATAAGTATATTTTTGCGTCACTATCAATAAGCTCCAAAATGTCTATTAAATTGAAGAAAATCTTTGGTAGTTTGATTTGTGTATTTTAATCTTTTTCTTAGAGGTTCTATTTTTTGTATGGCATGGTGGAATGGGAACACCATCCATTCCAATCTTCCAGAAGACATCAATTTTCATATGGGAAGCCAATAGTTTATTCATAGCTCTTTTATAAAATGCTTTTATTTTCATTTGAGGCTCAAATTCTCAATATCAAAGACTTAGTACCCTGTAAATTAACGTCCACTTCAAGATATCTGCCATATGATCAGTCAATATAATTTTTTGGATACAGTTGAGAATTTATATACAAAACAACTCCATTTCTAGTTTCCGTTCCTGTTGAAATAAATTATTCATCCACATTTTTGAAATTCAAATATTTTATATATTTTTTTCTGATATGCATTTCTTGCAAGCAAATCACATCTAGTTTTAACTTTTTTTTAAAAAAAAATTATGTCCTAATTTTTTGCTGTTTAAAAGTAAATATCACCCCTTCCAACTTATCCCATCTAAATAGTATCTTTTCCTGTTTGCTAAAGGAATCAATATTTAAAGATCTAATTGGCTTGATACAAATATAGCACCAATATTATTTTGGAGGGCCACATCTGTGCGAGTCTTCAAAACTGTTTCCAAATTAGTTTAATCAGATTTAAAGATTATACAGTTGCCCTTAGGTAAATGCTCTAGTACACTGAGCTCCCCATGACTCAGATTAAAAACTGTTTTAGTGTATTCCGTGCTTTGTGAATCATTGCTACTTCAAATCTGCCTTATTTTTTTACATCCTTAGTTACACTATTGAGGGTACGAGTACTATAAACATAGAATCCTTTTATGTATCCTTCACTTTAGATATATTTTATGCAAACAAGGAGAGGAGGATTATTTTTCAGTGGATATTTATTTCAATTGCACATTTGTTTGTTTGATTGATGTGCTTCTTTTCTGTTCAAATTAGGAATCATGGTAGCTAAGAAAACACATTTTTTTAAAAAAAAATCACTAATATAATAATCAACCTTCACATGTCCTCCTCCCTCCCTACTTGCTAGATATGTTGGTTTTATGTTTGTATGCATGTGTATTAAAGACCCCCCCCCAAAAAAACCCCTATTCACAGCTGTCTTTAGGAGAGCACTTGACGGCTGTGACCAGGGGGATTTTCTATCAGGTTCGCCTGATACACCAGTTGCGTTCCTTTCTGGATCGGGACTCTTTACACACAGTCACTCATGCCCTCGTCACTTCCCGCATGGACTACTGCAATGCTCTCTACATGGGGCTCCCCTTGAGGAACACCTGGAGGCTCCAACTGGTGCAGAGTGTGGCCACACGAGTGGTTACGGGAGCGACATGGCGTTCCTGTGTGACACCACTCCTGCGCGAGTTGCACTGGCTCCCGGTGGTCTTCCGGGTGCGCTTCAAGGTCTTGGTTACCACCTTTAGAGCGCTCCATGGCTTAGGACCTGGTTATCTACGAGACCGCCTGCTGCCGCCAATAGCCTCCCACCAGCCGGTACGCTCTCATAGAGAGGGGCTCCTCCGGGTGCCGTCTGCCAAACAATGTCGACTGGTGGTCCCCAGGGGGAGGGCCTTCTCTGTGGGAGCGCCCACTATCTGGAATGAGCTCCCCCCGGAGATACGGAGGATCCCGGACCTATGCACCTTCCGCCACGCTCTTAAGACCTTTTTATTTCACCAGGCGGGCCTGGATTAATTCTCCTCTTTTAAAAATAATATAAATTTTAAATTGGTTTTAAATTATTGAGATTTTAAATATTGTTCACGGCCAAAGTATTTAATTAGATTTTAATTTGTTTTAAACGTTGTATTTAATGTGTTTTATTTTATGGCTGTTCACCGCCCTGAGTCCTTTGGGAGTAGGGCGGTATATACATTAAATAAACTTCTAAACTTCTAATAAATATGTTCTAGGTGTTAAATATGCAGCCTTGGTATAACTCCATTAGAATTGGGAATATCAGAGTGCATAGAATGTCAAAAAGTCAACATATGCAGAATTTGACTTTTGTGTTGTATGTGTCCGTCTTCTACTCCAAGGGAACACCATCAGACACGGTGGTTGGTTACAAATAGAAAACCATACTTTTAAGGAACTTAATTAGCAGCATCATTATAGTTTCTTTGCTGATGAATGGTTAAAAATATAAAACTTTATGTTTTGTCCCAAAGGTGCTTTTTTCAAGAGGCAACTGGACTTTCTGGGTTTCCTTTGCAGACATTTTGCTTCTCATTCAAGAAGCTTCTTCAGCTCTGACTTCTTCCATTCACCACCATCCAGTCAAAGAAGTTTCTTGGATGAGAAGTGAAATGTCTTCAAAGAAAACCCAGAAAGTCCAGTTGCCTCTTGAAAAAAAGCATCTTTGGGACAACCATGACCTGGATGATTGAGAATCTCCATACACATTATATTTTGTGTTTCCACTGACTGAATGCAATCCTTGCTGCATACTCTTGTGGGTTATACTCTGATAGTAAGTGCCCTCCAGTGAGAGCTATTTATTTGAGAACTTTGTTTCTGCCATGTGGAAAAGTAATAAACTTTTTGTCTGTAGCTCTTCAGGAAGCAAAGAGACAATCACTGTCATCCTAGGTTGACTGTTCTGTTATCATATTGTCCCCATGGCAGCGGTGGGTTCCTCCCGGTACTGCCCGAGCCAGTAGCGGTGACGATATGATGTCACCAAACTGGTTCTCTTTGTTCGGGAGCTGGGCCCTCCTGCCTGGCCTGCATTATTCTTACCTTTTATTTGGCCCCACTCCCAATCTATTCGCTGCCTCCCGAGTCCCAGCTGATGGCTAGAAGGAAAAAAACTATTTAAACTCTTGTCGCAGGGCTTCAAAGGGCCGCCCTACAGCTGATCAGTGTTAACAGGCAGTGTGGTGGTAGAGCGGTGCCTCCAAAAACAAATGAGTAGACCGGTGCCTCCAAAAACAAATGGGTAGACTGGGACGCTCCAAAAACAAATGGGTAGACCAGGACACTTGAAAAACAAATGTGTAGACCAGGACGCTCCAAGAACAAATGGGTAGACTAGTACGGCTCTGCAAGCAGTTAAAAGCCTGGTAGACCAGTACCTCTGCTAAATCCTAAAGAATTGTCACATGACCATCAAACCACGCTCACAAAATAAGCCATGCCCACAGAACCGGTAGTAAAAAAATTTAGAACCCACCCCTGCCCCAAGGGAAATGTCACAGCAAAAAGAACACTGCTTTTCTCAATGAAACATCCTGATGAAAGATCATAAGAGAGCTGCCATTAGAGTAATTATTGACAGCATCCTCTATTAACAAAATAGAGTTGATTAGCATTTCTGAAATGAGACTGTGCTGTCTCTGTTTAAGACTCAAAGGAAGAACCAATGAAGCTTTTATTTTATTCATGTGGATGCCTGTTTCTCAGATTGGCAACATATCCAAGCCTGCACATTTATGCCATTGTGACAAGGAGACTCATCTGGCTTAGACTTCAGAGTGATTTCAGAGGGCCCAAACCTCATATTCAAGACTCAACCCAGCCTGTGATCTGGCCAAGCAGTCTTTACACATATAACAAATTCAGATTTTTATTTATTTATTTATTTATTTATTTATTTATTTATTTATTTATTTTTAGATTTCTATACCGCCCTTCTCCCTGGGGACTCAGGGCAGTGTACAGCCAAGTAAAAACACATAATATAAACAATTAAAAACCAATTAAAAAGAATATCTAAATTTGGCCCAGAAATTTAAAAAACACCCCACTTTAAAATCATTTAAAAGGCTTCGCTTAGGCCAGCCCGGCTTGTTGGAAGAAAAATGTTTTAAGGGCCCGGCGGAAGGCACGGAGGTCATGGATTTTTCTTATCTCAGGGGGAAGCTGATTCCAGAGGGTAGGAGCTCCCACAGAGAAGGCCCTCCCCCTGGGGGTCACCAGCCTACATTGCTTGGCTGATGGCACCCCGAGGAGACCCTCTCTGTGGGAGCGCACGGGTCGATGGGAGGTTGTCGGTGGCAGAAGGCGGTCTCGTAGATAACTGGGCCCTATGCCATGGAGCGCTTTAAAGGTGGTAACCAACACCTTGAAGTGCACCCGGAAGACCACTGGGAGCCAGTGCAGCTCGCGCAGGAGCGGTGTTATGTGGGAGCGCCATGTAGCCCCCGTAATTACCCGCGCGGCCGCATTCTGGACCAGTTGGAGCCTCCGGGTGCTCCTCAGGGGGAGCCCCATGTAGAGAGCATTACAGTAGTCCAGGCGAGAGGTGACGAGGGCATGAGTGACCGTGCACACGGAATCCCGATCAAGAAAGGGGCGCAACTGGCGAATCAGGCGTACCTGATAAAAGGTCCCCCTGGCCACAGCTGTCAGATGTTCCTCTAAGGACAGCTGCGTATCCAGGAGGACTCCCAGATTGCGCGCCCTCTCCACGGGGGTCAAAGACTCGCCCCCGATAGTCAGCGATGGCGTCAGCTGGCTATATCGGGAAACCGGGAACCACAGCCACTCAGTCTTGGAGGGGTTGAGCTTGAGCTTGTTCCTCCCCATCCAGATCCGTACAGCTTCCAGGCACTGGGACATCACTTCAAGGGCATCGTTGGGGTGGTCTGGGGTGAAGATGTACAGCTGGGTGTCATCAGCGTACTGATGATATCTTACCCCAAAACCACGGATGATCTCACCCAGCGGCTTTGATGGATTGGTCAACGTCATCCATCAAAGATCACAATATGCAAGGACCTATCATTGCAATTAAAGGGTATGGCAGCTAATATGACTCTGGAGCTTTGCAGCATTACAGTAGTGGCCAAAATTATGGAAACCTTTTGGGAAAAGTGTATTTTCTAAAACTAGCTAATAACACCATTTTATTTTGGAGTAGTACCATAAAATTATATATCAATGGAAAGACAATTTAATCAACAATGTAATGCAATAACTTTATGAAGGATTTGCTATTAGAATAGCAGCTACAGCATAAAGAAGAAAAGTGAAACACGTAGAAAAAATGAGATATAAAAAAGTTATCACCATAGAAAAAACAAGATATACAAAAATTATCATGTTAGTTAATACTTAGTTAACCTTTAGCATGACATTACTTACAATGTCTTCCCATGGAGTGAACCAAGTCTTTTAGTCCTGCAGCTAATGGGAAACCAAGATTGAATGATTGCTCCTATCAACTAGATTTTATTGCTGGGTCGCTTCTGATTAACAAGTTTCTTTAGACGACTCCAGTGGTGGGTTTCTCCCAGTTCCACCCAGTTCCGCCGAGCCGGTAACGGTGATGATATGACATCACCGAACCAGTTCTGCCCCCCCGACCCCCCCCACATTATTCTTACCTTTTATTTGACCCCACCCTCAATCTATTGCTGCCTCCTGATTCCCAGCTGATGGGCTATAAGGAAAAAATGTTTAAACTCTTGCCGCCCTACAGCTGATCAGTGGTAAAAGGCAGTTTGGTGGTAGACCGGTGCCTCCAAAAACAAATGAGTAGACTGGTGCGTGCAAAAATAAATGGGTAGACCAGTACAGCTCTGCAAGCAGTTAAAAGCCTGGTAGACCAGTACCTCTGCTAAATCCTAAAGAATTGTCACATGACCATCAAGCATGCCCACAAAATAAGCCACGCCACAGAACCGGTAGTAAAAAAATTTAGAACCCACCCCTGGATGGTTCCATAGATTTTCTTTTTTTTTTCTTTTTTCTTTTTGGTTTGCTTTTGCACTGTTTTACTGAAACTGAAAAAGATGTGTACCAAATATACACAATTTTATAATAGTACAAAATGTTTTCTTTTTGAGGGACAAAGTATCAGTTACATTCACCAAAACTGACACTGAATAAACCATTTATTGCTAGTCCAGTAATAAAACAGTAAGTTCAAACTTTGCATAAATAAGAAAAAAAAAGTTAACTGGACAATACTGTAGGGAGATGGACATTCATAATGCTATTTACAAGTAGCCACGGCACATACCAAACAAGTAATAGGTGTTGAGTTGCATTAGAATTGTGATCCTAATATAAATTAGATGTTAGATAGTAAACCCCGAAAGGAGTTGTTTATACTGAGTTTGCACAAAATGAGAAGTTTTAGAATTGAACCCTTCAGTCATTGCAGCTAGTGTGGAAAAGAGAGTCTTCATCGCATCCAGCAACAGCTGAGAAATGCATCGGTACCCTTGCTCTTCCTCTTCTGGTTGTTTCTCCTTCATAGCACTGTGATGTAGTTCATTTAGTCAGTTATCTTTGCTGCATTATAACCTGTCTTCCATCATTTTCATAAGCCACGGAGTTAGTTCTTCTTAAACAAATAAACATAAAATCTGGAACTTGCCCAAAAATAAATTAAAGTTTCATCAGGAACGGAAATATGTAAATAAAAATATCAGTAATAGTATCAGTGATTAACTTTCATTTTACAACACACCTATTTCTGCAAGGAAGTCAAATGGTGATTGAGAACTAGTGGAAACATGTTTTACCTGCTTGCTAAAAATCATTTCCATTAAAGTATCCTAATTAAAGATTACCAAGTATGAGATTCCCTGGGATATTCTCCCACTTAGAAGAGCCACTGAAATTAATCAGTAAAGATAATGATCAAGCAACGTCAGTGCTGTTGACCAACTACCATTTAGTTCTACAGGCTATGCCCAGGAGACAGTGCCTCTTGCTGTCAGCTGATGCAAGACCATCGATCTGACCAAAACATCTGAGATTTGTAACGTGGTGATTTTAAATCTGGAAATATGGCCTCTACTAGGTACACCTGCTTTGCAGGAAGGCCTGTTTGCTGTAAAAAGCATGGAAACTAATATTCAAAACTGTGATATTGAATAACACAAACAGAAGTACTCCAAAAGTGAGTTCTAAATATAAAGGTGGCTTAGCTGATTTAATTCAGATGTGGGTAACTGCAATCAAAATGCCAAAAGCCATTCTTAGGGTCTCCTTTGTTATCTGACTTTGTGGAGGAATGATCTTGGCTATTTTCTTGCCCTGTAACTTGTTCTACTCCAATGGCTGGTACAGATTTATATGCACAACATACCAAGTTAGCCTCAAAACCATGATGATGCAGCAACCATACAGATTGGTCAAAAAAAAAAAAAAAACCAGAAAAGTTATACAACTTGTATTTCCCTCTTAGTATGCCAAATGAGAATATTGTAACTCCAAAAAATAAGAGTCTGACACTCTTAGAAAGCTTGCGTAAACTATTCCATAGATTTTCAATTGGGTTAAGGTCTGGGCTATTTCCAGGCCATTCCAGCAGTGGAATATGATTATCTTGAAACTCCCCCAAAAAAGAAAGTGGTGTTATTAGCCATTAAACCTCAAAAATACACTTTTCCCAAAAGGTTTCCACAATTTTGGACACTACTGTATATCTGTTTCTAAGGACTGTTTGTTTAACCTGTGAATTTTTTTTTGTTTTTTTAAAAAAGGAAATAACCTATAGAAACTGACCTATAGAAGTCCTCCCCCTTTCCCAAAGTCAAAAGGGCATTTTCCAGTTTAATTGGCCAAAATACCACTGTAGAATTAGCTTGGAGTAACAGCAGATAGATGTTGTTCATAGATGAAACTATTTAGATCACCAATCTTACTCACCAGTCTGATTGAAATAAACAATGGACACACACAGTCAAGGATACAAAGTTCCTTCTCTTCCCACCATGCTAATAAAGGGAGCTTACATACAGAGGTCTCTTCAAAGAAGGGGATGCAAGCCTTTTGCCAACACTTGTGGGTGAGAGAAAGTTTAATTAACAAGTCCTTCCCAGAGAGACATTTTGTAGGAAGAATGACTCACAGGATAATAATACAACTTTGCCAATCATCAGGCAGGAAAGGAAAAACATAAAGGAAAAAAAAATCCATTTAACAATGTAGAAGTAGTTATGATATCTTCAGGAAGTCTTAAAATTATCTTTGCTACCTGCTTACTTGTGTTTTTGTTCTAAACTCTGGGAAATTCTAAAAGAAGACTTTTTTAAAATTTTCTCTTACGATCTTAGAGGAAGCAAGGAGCACAATCAAACGATATTTTCCAAATAAAAAGTTGTGGGAAATTAGAAGCTGGCTAAATTTGAGAAATTGAAAGCCAGAAGATGTATCCCCCCCCCTTACTCCTTCTTCAGGATGCTTCTTGCTCCAGAATTTCAGATATTTAATGATTAGAAAGAAGGGGGTCTCAAGGATAGTTCTGCTTAAGAAACAAGAATTAGAATAGATGGTAAACTTCAACAAATATTTCCTATCTTTGAAATCAATGGTGACATTTATTTTTAAATTCTCCCATCTTACCTCATCCCTCCGACAAACAGCACATGCCTCAGATAATAATGATACATTGATTCTGTTTCTTCACTGTCTTTCCTTTCCACTTGTTAGCAATCCTGCTGAATGCCAATTTTTCCCCCAAAACAATGCAAGGCTCTTCCATTATAACATAATCAAGAGCAGGGGTCTCCAACCTTGGCAACCTTAAGCCTGGAGGACTTCAACTATGGGAATTGAATTCTGGGAGTTGAAATCCGCCAGGCTTAAAGTTGCCAAGGTTGGAGACCCCTGGTCAAGAGGATTATCTGGTCAGGAAGAGATCACTGTTTCTTTCAACAAATCAGTCAGCAGACTTTTTTTTTTAATTTGATTTAGATGCCGCCCTTCTCTGGAGACTCAGGGCAGCTTACAATGCGTTAAGCAATATCCTTCATACTTTTGTATATTTATACAAAGTCAGCTTATTGCTGACTGGGTCCTCATTTTACCTACCTTAGAAAGGATGCAAGGCTGAGTCAACCTTGAGCCTGGTGAGATTCAAACTTACAGTAATTGCAGACAGCTGGTGTTAATCACAATGCTTTTTAGTCTGCTGAGCCACCAGGCCCCTTTTCCTGAGCCACCAGGCCCCTTTTAAGGTAAACTGCTTTCTTTATCCAGAGGAACACATACAATGCCCAAGTGTTTGACAGGATCATGTTCAAGTGCAGCGTGGTCAATGAATTCTTTCAGCTGGATACCTTGAATATTATTAATAGTTAAAAGTTGACCAAGTTGCCAAAATTATTCCTTGGAAATTTTACTAGAGGTTTGGATTAAAATGTACTGGGACCATCAGGTTGAGAAGGTTCTGGAAAGGGAGCGGGTTAAGATCTTATGGGACAACACCAGACAGGCAACTTGTTCTTAACATACCTTATATAAGAGTTATTGAAAAGAAGAAAGTCTGGTTCATTGAAATTGTTATTCCATGTGATGTTAGGATTAAGGAAAAATAATTGGAAAAAAATACAAAATACTGGCAGCTTGAAGTTGAAGAAGAAATGCTTTTTCCATAGGTATAGAAGTGCTATAATTCAAATACTTTGGCCACCTAATGAAAAGGAAGGACTCACTGGCAAAGAGCCTAATGCTGGGAAAGATTGAGGGCAAAAGAAGAAGGGGACAAGAGAGAACAAGGTGGCTGGATGGAGTCACTGAAATAGTATGTGTGATCTTAAATGGACTCCAGAGGATGGTAGAGGACAGGAAGGCCTGGAGAATGTTGTCCATGGGGTCGCGATGGGTCGGACATGACTTCACAACTAACAACAACACAATAGAAGTGCTATACCAAACGTGATTTCCTTGGTATCTGGAAATATTGAATTTAACAGACCTGAACTCTCTAGTTTTACAAAAACCATTCTGCTTAGAACTGTCTATATTCTTAAATGCTAACTTAATTATTCTTAGAACTTTGGTTAGGACTTAAATTATTAAGTTTCCACTAGTCTGAAGACTGTGAATCTAACTGATTAGCCACATGTACTAAAATAAAAATAAAATAAAATAATGAGGAGAACTCTGGTACCACCTTTACCAAATAACAAATGTTATTAGCAGGCGTATGCTTAATAAGATTTGTTAGTCTGAAAAGGCGCTACCAGTTCCTGATCTCATGTGTTAATATCAGCAAACTTCATAACAATGTTAAATATTTTTTTTAAAAGAATTGAAAACAACAAATGTTGTAATCTGAAGTTTATTGTTTAATAATTTTTTGAACCATAAATAGGTCCTTCTGAAAATCCAGATTACTCCAACTTCTCAAAATCAGTCTTGTAATGAATTTGAAAATCCAACCGATAAGTGAATGGTCAGACCTTATATGATGAGTGACCACCTTATATAGTATTACTATATTATTATTATTATTATTATTATTATTATTATTATTATTATTATTATTAATTAAATTTGTATACCGCCCTTCTCCTGCTGGACTCAGGGCGGTGCACAGCCAGAAATAAAAAAACATTCCAATACAAAATTTAAAAATTTAAAAGAATTATACAATTATAGAATTATAGAATTATACAACTTTGGCCCAGAATTTAAAACAACTAAAACCCATAGACAATTAAAAATCTAACGTCTCAAAAGGGGGGGGGGTTACACTAGCCCTGCTTAGTGGAAAAGAAAAGTCTTTAGGGCATGGCGAAAAACCCAGAGATCTGGTATCATGCGTATCTCCGGGGGCAAATTGTTCCAGAGGGCAGGTGCTGCCACAGAGAAGGCCCTTCCCCTGGGGGTCGCCAGCCAACACTGCCTGGCTGACGGCACCCTGAGGAGTCCCTCTCTGTGGGAGCGTACCGGCCAGTGGGAGGCTATCGGCTGCAGAAGGCAGTCCCACAAATACCCAAGTCCAATGCCATGGAGTGCTTTAAAGGTGGTAACCAACACTTGAAGCACACCCGAAGACCACCAGAAGCCAATGCAGCTCACGCAGGAGAGGCGTCACATGGGAGCGCCCGTCGCTCCCATAATCCCCCGCACGGCCGCATTCTGCACCAGTTGGAGCCTCCAGGTGCTCCTCAAGGAGAGCCCCATGTAGAGAGCATTGCAGTAGTCCAGGCGGGAAGTGATGAGTGCCTGAGTGACTGTGTGTAAGGAGTCCTGATCCAGAAAGGGACGCAACTGGCGAATCAGGCGAACCTGATGAAAAGCACCCCTGGCCACAACCGTCATATGCTCTTCTAAAGACAGCCGTGAGTCCAGGACAATGCCCAAGTTGCAAGCCCTCTCCGTGGGGGCCAATACCTCGCCCCCAATAGCCAGCAATGGCACCAGCTGGCTATATCGGGACACCGGAAGCCACAGCCACTCGGTCTTGGAAGGGTTGAATATCACAAACTCTGCTGTGATGGCTAGAACTGGTGGTAGGTATGTTAATAACAATTTCTTTAGTGGCAGTGTAATTTTTTCCTCCTCCGTAGTTTCATTTTGTAGACCGGAGATAAATATACAACAAAAAGGGAACACAGCCACATAATCTTCCGCCCATATAAGTGGCTTTTCTGGACATAGAAATACTCACAAACATATCTAGCTCCATTTGTGAAAAAAACCCCATCCCATTTCTGTGGTGGTTTTCATAATGAAATACAATATAAAACATTAAAAAATACAGTTGTACATAAACTGCAGGAAAAAGCAGGTATTAAAATAAGTTTTATCATATACACATAACATTTTCTTAAAAGCCTGGGAAATATGCGACTTTGGTTGGCAATACTGTTGAAACCAAGACAATAAAAATTCTACAAACACAGTTTGGTGAAAGGAATTAAATCCATTTTTTGTTTACACTGTATCAGTAGCCACTATTATGTAGCTATGTCAGAGATCAATTATATCTGTGCTTCTGATACTCGTAATTAAATGATTAAAGAATCAAGTGGAATAATTATACCTTGCAATTTGTTTAATTCTTGTAATAATCTCATTATGATGTTTCTACTATCTACAGTATATAGATTGAGAAATACTGGCATGCTAATATCTGAACTAAGATTTTGAGGAGCAATAGGATTATTGTCAGAAAAAACTCTGACAATTTTCCTACATGTTAATCTTAAATTGAAATAGAAGATATTTAAATACAAATTGATGGTTCATTTAAAGAAAGAAATAATGCTAAATAGATTCTGCTGCAGTTGCTTTAACTGCTTAATCACTGTTTGATGTTAAATCCAGTTGAAAACTCCATGTACAACATTTGATAATATTTATATCTTTATAAGTCTTTTAATAAGACTTATTAAAAGTAATATTTCATTGTTTCCGATATCATTGTAACAAACCTCTTAAAGTCAGACTATTGAAGGAAGCTTCTTCTGGTATTCATTGCTTGATATCCAAGACTCTTGAATTTTTCAATCCAAACTCATTTATGTTTTCTGCATAATGTGATTTACAGCATAACCTGATGCAGATTTTGGCAGACTAGAATAATGTTTTAGGCGCAGAATTTAACTTCCTTGTGTGTATGTGTGTGTGTGTGTGTATGTAATTTTAAAAAATGCTAACTTGCCATTTCTAATCTACTTACTAAACTTTAAAAAGATAAAACAATGAAGCAATGAAGTTATTTCAGGACTTATCTGATACCTCTAAAAATGATTCAAAAATATTTTGATAAGACGCATCTGCTCTCCATTAACTTATTTGATTCACATACATCCTTATATTTTCTTTCTCATTTTGGAAATATCCCAGTGGCAAAAATACTTAAAATAGGAAAACCACTTTTACAAACACACACACATTGACATACAAGCACACGCAAAAAACAAAACAAAATTAAGTAAGCAATAAGAAAGAGGACATTATCATCATTGGTACTAATATAGAAGCAGTAGTAAGGTGCTTTTTCAACAGGCAACTGAACTTTGTTTTGCTTTGAAGACATTTCATTTCTCATCCAAGAAGCTTCTTCAGCTCTGACTGAATGGTGGGGAATGGAAGGAGTCAGAGCTGAAGAAGCTTCGTGGATGAGAAGTGAAATGTCTTCAAAGAAAAACCAGAAAGTTTTCTTTTAGTTGCCTCTTGAAAAAGCACCTTTGGGACATCCATAACCTGGATGACTGAGAATCTCCATAGACATATTGATTGCAATGGGCTTTATAAGTGATGAGATCTACTCCACCTGTTGGTGCCACTGGATATTGCCTGCCCACCAGGGTAGTCCTGAGATAAACTCAGACCAAGCCAACATCAGGCCCAGGTAATGACTAGTTTGTCAGCTTTTTGTTGCAAAATGCAGACATGACTCAGAAGCTATGTTTGATCATGTAAAATGGTGTTCATTGATCGAAACACAGACTCTGTGCCTGTGGG
Organism: Ptyas mucosa; assembly: GCA_012654045.1. Lineage (NCBI taxonomy): Eukaryota > Metazoa > Chordata > Lepidosauria > Squamata > Colubridae > Ptyas > Ptyas mucosa. The sequence goes on along the minus strand of WNWU01000001.1, from coordinate 18,893,545 downwards.
AATACTGGTCAGAAGAGGATGGTGGTAATGATGATAACAATGAACTTTATAGATTATTCTAAAAATTCGTAAAAATCATTCAGTTCTACTGGATTTAGAAAAGTGGACAAAGCTTTGGAGCTTTATTCTCAAATGACTGTAGATAGGGCAATACTCAGGATATAGGGATATGATGAAACTAGTAATATATAATCTGATAATCCTTGAGATTTTGGCATGCAAAGTTCCATTGTCCAGAATCATGATATGCTCTATTACCAATCAGGGTTGCCTTGAAATCTGGAATCTATTTATTTTCAGTACTGTTTTATTCAGATTGGAAATCCCTGTGGTCAAGCATCTTGTGAGATCTAGGGAGATGTTTCTGTATGTTAGTGGTGGAAGGTAATATTTTATTACTGTGGAAGGTAATATTTTAAAATCAGAATTACATAACAAGACTGATCTAGCAAACGAAGGAAAGCATGCCTACTTTATCTGAGCCATGGTTCTAGAAATGAGTGTACAGTTTGTGTCAATTTACCACGTGTAATTGAATGTATAATCAAGGGCAATAGACCCAGTGCCAACATGAAATAGAAAACTAGGGTCGGATCCCCCCAAATGGAAGTTTGTATCTTCCCTCATTACTATGGTTGGTTGCACAGTCAGTCAGATATTTACACCGGATTTGGCATTTTTGTCTATCTATTGAGTCCATCCCAAGGACTAGGGATAAGCATATAGCAAGTTTTCACCAAAAAATGGGTAATAGAAGTAGTTTTACCCACCAAACATTTTGCATTTCTTCAGAAGGAAGAAAGCTTTCTTTAATTCTTGTCAAATTATTTTCACCTGCTTTTTTTATTTATATCAATTTAGCACCTTTGATTTTTTTTCCAACTTCATTATGATTACTGATATTGGATGTCACAACTAATTGAATGACTATACTGCAGACTGTATATTTCTGTCCTCTTCTATTTGATATGTGGTCAAAAGGGATAAATATTAAAGCCGATTCCTTTATGCAATCTATACGCTTACTTTGAATCCTTTAATCCTTCTGAGAATATTCATTGTCAGGCAGTTACTCTTCTTGAAATGATTCTTATGTATTTACTGTCAGGTACTATCATTTTAAAACACCTGTAATTGTTTAAATGATAAGATTCAGCATTTATCTAAAAAGTGAAGTGTATATTGAAGTTACCGAAAAGAAGATCCTATGGCAACAACAACAGCAACATTGTAGGACTAAAGCTGAACTATTTATTACTCAAGTTGGTGGTGGGTATTTTCATTTTTCTTTTTTGGTAATTCACAGAAAAACTTTTAATGAGTCATTAAGAATCTTTTTTCCCTTTCTACAGAAAGAGATTTTCACTTCTAGTGATTTTTCAACCATTTCCCTTTCTCTCCCCATCTCAAATCCTCATATATTTACCAATTGTCATCATAATAACTGGAATGTGGGATTAGTTGCAATGGACAACTTTCTTTCTCTCTCTAAATGTCAGCCTAATAAAGTAGTCCAGACAGAAAACACACCCAGATGAAATAATTCTAGTGTACTATAAAGTTGCATTGCAGTAGGATTATTTTTCTTGCAAGCCTGAAAGTATATTTCTCCCTGATCTCCTTTACAGTCCACAAAATCAAGGTGGATGCATTCAGACATATTTGCCATGCCCACATTCCTACTGTGGACTAAGCTGCATCTTATGTGACTGTTCCTCTGGCTGCAGTTCCTCCCACTGTCTCGCAAGATCATTCCCACATACCATTACCATTATGGGATCACTACTGTAGATCTAGTACAATAATATAGAAATATGGGGACCATGACCACATACTATTAACATACTTAATATATGGAGTGTTAATACAGGGAGTTAACTTCTCCAATTTTACCAAGAGGAAAAAATATGAAATGACCATCTGTACTTAGATCAGGATCAGAGGTGGGATTCACTTACCTTCCCTACCAGTTCGCAAATGTGAGTGTGTGCGCTTCCTCTGCGTATGCACACGGCCTTCCACACATGCACAGAACTCGCGCATTACATCCGGGTGGGTGGGTAGAGCCTCCCGCAGTCAGAACCGGCTGAATCTCACCTCTGATCACGATACTGAAAACAGGAATATAAAGGGGCTGTAATCTAAACAGCAAGCTTTCCTCCTCTGTTTCTTTATTTTCTAGATCTCCAGGGAGCAAAATGATTTTTCTAGGCTCTTCTATTTATAGTTAGACAACATTTTTTAAAAAAGGCAGATGCACCAATTATATCTGCCTGAAAATTTGCCAGAAATGTCAGGAAAACAGGTGAACCAATCACCTTTATCAGCAGCCTGTATTACTATACCTCTCTCTCCTGCAAAATCCAATGACTGTCACTAAGCAATTGAGGTGTTTGAGAATGAAAGCAATTCAACTGTGGTAACACCTGGACACTGTTTCTCAACCTTGGCAACTTTAAAATATGCTGTCTGGGGAATTCTGGGAGTTGAAGTTCATATGTCCCAAAGTTGAGAAATATTGCCCTTGACCATTCTTGCACTACTCTTAAGTTTGATATACATACCAGTGGTGGGTTTCAATTTTTTTTTTTACTATGGGTTCTGTGGGTGTGGCTTGGTGGGTGTGGCATGGCTTGGTGGGTGTGGCTTGGTGGGCATGGCAGGGGAAGGATACTGTAAAATCCCCACTTCCTCCCAATCAACTGGGATTTGGGAGGCAGAGAATAGATGGGGTGGGGCCAGTCAGAATTTTTACTACTGGTTCTCCGAACTACTCAAAATTTCTGCTACCAGTTCTCCAGAACTGGTCAGAACCTGCTGAAACCCACCTCTGAGACATACATGTAGCTAAAAGTCTTAGAAATGAAGAACTGCGAAATGCTTGTCGATTTTAGAGGGCTCTGAGGAAATGGGAGTTTAGTTTTAGAGTGAAAATGAAGTGGTTTTATTGTACTGTAGTTGTATTGAGAAAGGAAACATCAATGGACTGGCAAACTTGTTTCCCATGATTATGAACTGCAGTGAGAGAGGGAAGTAGAGCAGAAGAAAGTGATGGTTTGACCATAAGTAATTTGTTTTCAGAGAAATGGTTAAAAAAAACCCTCTTAATCCTCCTCTCCCCATCCCCCCCCCAAATATGTAAATGGTTACAAATGTTCATTTTTTAATTATTACTTTAATATATTTCTTCATGAAGAAATTTATTCTGTTTTGGTAGCCCTATGACAAGTATGCAATAGGCGCATATTAAATCACAGGAAAGAATGGAAAATAACTAATTACCCTAAGTGAATGTACAAACGAGACAATGTAAAGATTACAGTACTGCCATCCTGACCACTCTAATGTTTTCTTTCAGATCAAAATACAACAAAACAATTTTTAATAAGTTTTTGTTCTGTTCAGTTTCACTAGCCAGACAAGTATCCTGTCTTCAAATAAAGCAAAAATATTGGCAGGTCTTTCCTTAGGTGTCACACTGAAACGTTTTTTTAAAAGTTCACTGGAAAACTTTTTAGATTAAACTTCATAGAAAATGTGATATTTTTGCTGAAAAGTTACGGAAGATCATTTGTTGTTGTTCAGTTGCTATGTGTGTCTGACTCTTCATGACCCTAACTGAAGGTCATGCTACCACTTAATTTATATATTTGTGAAAGTGGAGTTTAGCACACACCATTAACAAAACCTAATATTAAAATAATCTGAATATTATGACAATTTCCAGATTTTCTTTAAGAAATCTCATTCCAGACATTGACAAAATACGCTATCATGTGAACAATATGATTGAAATGTATTATTGAATCTTCCACCAATCTTTTTTCTTTTTAAAAATAAAACAATCATTTAGTGTTTATTGCAGGAACACAAAACCTCATATGCTGTGTGTGAGCTGAAACCAGTGGGGAAATTGTATAAAATTAAATCTGTCTTAAGATGTTGCAGATACATACTGTATATTCCTGTGACTTGCATAGTCAAGTGCTAAAAGAAAAATTTTGATTTTAGTTGCCAAATTGTATAGTCATACAAAGAAATTAAAACAATACTTCTCAGTTGTTTAAATGTGAGACAAAGATTGATTACTTTATTTGAAGTTATCAATAAATGCTATTGCTGACTCAGAGACAACTCAGTAATGGTTCATCTCAATATATTTTTGTAATACTTAGCACAATATATTGGAAACATCTGCTTGTTTTGTGCAACTGAAATATATGTTTCCTTTTCACTTAGGAAGATTGTCAGCCACCAAACAAGCCACTGCCAATAAACTTTTCAAAATATGCTGCCAAATTATTGTTATATAACTAACGTGGCAAGTCTTTTTTTTTTTATTCTTCTTTCCCCCTACAGTTTTCAATGCAACTTTGTTGATTAAAAGACTGCAATTCCTTCCATAGCAGCTAAAAAATATTTTGCAGGACCCAATCTGGGTCGATCACTGGGATCAGAGATTTAATCTCATGCTGGAGCCAATCCTCAGGGAAAATTTCTCTCACCAGAATTTGTGCTTAACTGGCCATCAACACCCCAATCAACAACTAAAACGCAGCACACAACTTAAGAACTACATAAATCCTTTGCATAAAATAGCCCAAAGCACATATTCTGGTGAAAGAGAAGTTTCCTGATGATGGGCTCCAGCACATGGTCTCCATTAATGAGTACTTATCCAGTATTTATCTGAAAGCTCAGAAGACTAAACTTCTGGTCCAGGTGATCAACCCAGATTGGATCTTGCAACATTACCCTGGGATGCGCATATTTGCCTTCATTTGTGAAAAACTATTTTGCAGCTTAAAGAGCGGCAGAGGAAGGAAGGGTGTACTACAAGAAAATCCAGTTCATGTTCCATATTTTATTTATTTTCAAATTTATTTTATTTATTTATTTCATCAAGCATGTATTTTATGACAGATGCAAGTGTAAACATAATTATAAATACATGAAAAGGATACAAATAAAAGAAAACATTAGGACAGGGACGGTAGGCATGCTGGTACACCTATGCACACCCCTTACAGACCTCTTAGGAATGGGGTGAGGTCTATAGTAGACAGTCTAAGGTTAAAGTTTTGGAGATTTGGGGAAGAAACCACAGAGTCAGGTAATGCATCCCAGGCGTTGACCACTCTGTTACTGAAATATTTCCATTCTTCCTTCATCATTTGCTGAATCCCTGGGTTTTCTTTAATACCAGTCTGGACTGTTTTCCTGAAATTTCATAACAGGAATGAACAGATGCCACATGAAGCTAGCTCAGTCGTGGAACTTTCCAGATGGATAGACTTGAACTCTTAGAATTCTTAGCAATGGCCCTGCTGGCTGGGGATTTTTGGGAGTTGAACTTCATATATCTGGATGTTTCTGGTTTTGGGAAACATTCAACTAGGCTTTATATTATCCATGCTGAAGACAAGAAATTGAAGGCAGTTTCAGACAATAATCTTCTCAGTTATCCCTAGAGATATTGGGAAATGAACTTGGTGTAATATCACTGATCTGCAAACCTTCCCTATGGCATAATTGTTATACTTACTTATTTATTATTTTTATTCTTCAAAGGTCCTGTGTAAAATAGATTAGGTGGAATAATTTAGTGGCTGGTTCATGGCTGAATGGAAATGTAAACCCTGCCCTAATCTGACACTATATCAGATTCACTGTTATATGAGTAAAATAAATCTTGAAAGTATGACTCGGTGTATATACTTTCTGTATGTTCCAGTCAGTGATGGTCTTTTCTCTGTATCTGCCTGGCTGGCCTTGGTAAGTTAAACAACAATAAGTTCTTTATAGAATTTTCATTATGTTCAGCTATTCTACATTGTCAGCACTTACATTTATATTCTTGATTTTTCTTTGCTTCTTGTCATTTTTTAAATGTGTATATATTATAATGTTTAAGCAACAATCTAGCCAATATCAAACAAAATGAGACTTGTTTCTTTTTTCTTCTTGCTTAATGCATTGTAAGCCGCCCTGAGTCTCTGGAGAAGGGCGGCATTTAAATCGAACCAATAAATAAGCAATAAATAAATTATTTCTTTTGTTAAAATTTATGTGATTTAAAATTCTTCAATTGGCGCATTTATTATACATGACCCTCCCCCCGTATTATGTTAGAGTAATAATTTTACAAAGTTCTTATTATAATAACTATTCATGATTTATAAATTAATGATCTGCTTGATTGAAAAGTGAGGTAACACATATGCTTTGAATCCAGACAAACACATATTTAGAACTGATTTACTTAAACCACTGGAACAAAAATTAGTTCTATTCAGATTAACCATAAGTGCACCGATTTCATATGTTTATTGAAAAAAGTGATCCGATTTAGATCCAGTACAAAGAGAGACAGAGTAGGAGCATAATGCTAAATCCATATATTCAGTTTTTAATACTTGGTATTAGAATGGAATTCTTGAAATGCATACCGCTTAAAGGTAAAAGACTCCTTTGAATTGGGATGATCGATGGTTGATTTATTATGTTGTGCCACCCTCTGGAGTCTGTCTGCAATTTCAGCAACTAACAGCTTGAAATATTTTTGCACGTAGTTCTGTGCTTTGACAGATGCTGTGATGTGTTTTTCATGTTTTCTTGATGATTCTTATGACAAGATTTCCTGATGATGCTGAAGACAAATTGCGTTGTTACACACTGTACACTGGAAGGCATTAAACAAATTTAAATAGCACATGTTCAAACCATTATTTCTAACTGAAATGAAAATCCAATTTTTTTTCCCTGTATGTTCCATATGTTTTCACTCATCACTTGGCTGAAATGTTGTCTATGACTAATGTGGCACTGATGATCTAAAACGAACAGTCAATGCAAACTCTTTGTCAGACTTTTTTTTTATAAGAAAGCTTGGAATATATAGTATAGATAAATACACATTTTCAGGAGATGAAATATTCCATCTGTATTGTAATAAAATTCTGAATCTGATATATAAAGATCTATCTATGGATATTTTCTTTAACTTTGGCGCTGGTGGTTTAGAATAGGGGAGATCTGAGTCTCAATATTTCAAGATAGCAGAGCATGGAATTCTATTAGTACAGCACTCTCAGCAACTGCATTTCCAAATTAGAAGGATTGTATTGCAGAATTTTGTCCAAGAGCTCCACCTAGTCCAATAATAGCCAATCGTTGCCTACAGAAACTCAGGGCAGGATATAATAGTGGGCACCTGTTATTAGTCTGAACATCTAGCACTGGAGACATGCCACGTTCATTCAATCACTGAGGTTCCATTTGTCTTGTCAGCATCCTCTGATTACCACCTTTTCTATGGAGTCATTTTATCCATTTCCAATAAATATCATCTTCCTCAAATATTTTTACAATGAAATTTAAGAATTAATTATATATGGCGTAACAAGTATGTATCAAATTTAGCTCACATCAACATTGTCCAACTATTTGAAGACAGTTTATAGAATGTCTGTTGGTGTTAATATACTGTACATACAATATATTTTAAACCAGCAGAAAGACAACACCAGCTAATAGACAAAATTCAAAAAGACAAGAAGTAAATTATAGAACTAACAAGCTCCTGGTAATGGCACTTAATTTTAGGAAGTGATGTTCAGTCTAGAATCTTCATTCTTCATTAGATCCTACTGTAAATTTTCCATTTGATTCTCCATATCCAATAGTATCTGAAATAAATTATATAAACTAAGAAGATATCAATTTCACCTGGCTTTCTTGAAGCCTTCTTAAAACTTCTTCCTTTGGCTTAGAAAATTATTTCTTGGCTAATCTCACAAGTATATAGTTATTTTCTTCAACTAAATGTATGCACACTAAGATCATTTCTACTCCAGAAATTTATAGTATCTTCTAGAGACGTCCAACATCTTTGTGCCAAAATATTAGTAATGAAGATAGGTGCAGTGGTGGGATTCAAATAATTTAACAACCGGTTCATCAAAGATCAGATTGGCTGTTGTAGAAGGGGTGGCCCATCCCTGTCCTCCAGCTCTGCTGCACATGTGGGACAATCCTCTCACAACAGCCAACATGACCCTGGGCGAACTGGTTCTTAAATTTCCACCCTTTGCCAAAAGGCTGTTTCTGAGGGTACTTGTCTGCACGTTGGTCTCGCGGCTGTTTCAGCCTTCTGGATGACTCCTTTAAGAGGCGAGTTTTCTGAGGAATGGGGAGAGGGGAGATTACCATGGAGACAAGGAGTTGATGCTTCTGAGAGCTCACATGGGAAGGTGAAGAATTGGGGGGAAGTGAAGGGAGGGATTCCCCCTCCCCATGGAGCTAAGTGCAGGGGTGTTGGCCAGTCTGTGGGCAAAAGTGAGAGGGGAAAGAAATTAAATTGGCAGCATTATTGAAGCTGGGCCTAATGTAGGGGAGACTGTGGGTTAGTTTGGCCAGGCAAATTATTACCTACCCCCGCTATCAAAGTGGATCCTGGGCTTTGTGCTGCAATGGAGAAATGGACAATGGAGTGGCCAGCATGAGGGAAGGAGGAGGGAAAGAGGCCTTCTCCTTCTCTCACAATGGCCACTCAGTTGCCTGTTTCTCCATTGCAGTGCAGTGCCCAGGATCCACTTTGATAGTGGGAGGTGGATAATTTAACAACCAGTTCGCGAATCGACTGAATCCCACCACTGGATCCATGGCATATCACCTCAGTGTATGACATAAGTGTTGATGAGTGTGGAAATTCCCTGTTCCCCGTTCATCACATGCATAAAAAGTTTTTTAAAAAATGCAAATCTAACCCTACCATTAGACAAAGCAGTTACTTCTTTAGGCGAAAGTCAGGTGAATGCTAATCTCCTGCCAGTATTAAGGTTCCTCTGGCATAAAATAGAGGAACAGTGCAATTTTTCCTTTTGTCTTCATTTCCAAGCATCTTAGACTAACCATGGGAGTTGAAATAGCCTTCAAAACCTTGAAATACTTGGATTTGTGACTCAACTGAATGCTATTGTTCAGATATCATTTTTTTTCTTCCTTGGGAAAACTCTTTATCTTGATTTTAGAGGCAGATTCTGGATCCTGAACCTGGCTCAGAATAAGTCCAGTCTTATGTGTGTTCCGCTTTGGTTTTCAAGACACAAATTTTGTTTGATGATTTCCACACTATGTATTTTACCCTTAAAAAGGCATCGAAGTAGAAGATGATGATGATTCATATATGTGGGTTTTTTCTTTATTAAAACACCTGCAGCCCAAGGAATGTAGATGATTCTTCCATAAAAATAATAAATAAATATGAACACCAGAGTTTGTACATATGTGGCCTTGTGTGGACTGATAATTAGGAAGGAAGATGATAAATATACAAATGTACATATACAGACACATTTGAACCGGTTTAACTGAAGAGAAGATGCTGAGTACTTCTTTGGATGAGTGATATTGCAGGATGATAACAGATTGAATTTTAATTGTAGATTGGAGAGGTAGGTAGTGTGTAATACAGCACCATTGTCTGAAAAGGGCACACGCTTTGTTGCAATACCTTTACATCTATGTAATATGAGAGATTTTGCATCAGGGACTAACGTTTCTGGTGATTAAATATTAACCAACAACCTATTGACCATATGTCACAGAGTTGCATGGTGACAGACTTGGACTTCATCGACATTTCATGCTTAGTCCTATTAAATCCTCTGCATGTTCTGCACAACACCATTTCAAAGAATTTCCTCCCCTTTTTAAAATCATCTGTTTAGAACCGGTGACAGCATTGCATTTATGTTCTACTCAAACGTTTGGCCAGAACAAACCTATCAAATTTTCCATGTTTGATCTTTTTTCTCTCTCTCTCTCTCTCTCCCCTTTGTGAACATCTCCCAAATAATTCCAACAGCTTTCCATCTCCAAGTACTATTTATTTGGCAGCACTTATGTTGGTTTTATGATTTATTTCTGTGCAGAGATATTTTCCACAGAGAAAGGACAAACATAGGCTATCACAAGACTAAACAAAGCAGTTTCTTGGGGTCTCAGTCTAGCACTTTCTCTGAAAGCAAAAACCCATGAACATTTTTGGAATGGCAAAAATATTTACCATAACTGGTATTTGCTCATTTTTTCAGTGAACAAAGAGAGAAGCAGCAAAATCACACCCAGCTCTGTTGCTGTGAGGCAATTGGCCCTTCCAAAGGTTCTGCAAAACTCACATCTCTGCCTTTGTGAAGCAATTCCGGTCCCAAGGTTGCCATTATTTTTCAGTCAGGTAGCCATTTCTAGTTAAAGGTAAATGAGAATGTGAATTTTTAATTTGTTTTTGTATCCTGGCTTTATTATTTTTATAAATAACTCAAGGCAGTGAACATACCTAATATTTCTTCTTCCACTATTTTTCCCACAACAACAAATCTGTGAGATGTGCTAGACTAAGTGAGAGTGACTGATGTAGAGTCATTCAGCTGTGTTTCATGCTTAAGGTGGAACTAGAACTCAGTTTGCTGGTTTCTAATTTATCACCTTAACCACTAGATCAAACTGAAATTGCATAGGATTCTCTAACAATATTTATTCATGTATGTATGTATGTATGTATGTATGTATGTATGTATGTATATGTGTATGTATGTATATGTGTGTGTGTCTCTCTGTGTGTCTGTCTATAAAACAAAACCTAATTTTCTTCTGTGAAAAGGAATCTTAACCACTTCAGACACAACTTACAAATACAGCTGAACATTGTATTCACATGAAAATTTTGATGAACAAATTTTGATATTTGATGTATAATATTTACAACCTTAATGACTATTGCTCCCCGGGTCTTTCAATTCTGTTTTGCAGCAAGAATGTGGGGCAGTGTCAGCTCCTTCAGATGAAGAAAAATGTTTGATATATTTGTATCACTAGTTAAATAATTCATCTACCTTTCACTCAAATACATTCTTCACTTGTGTTCTTACATCACTGTATGTGGCATGGTATGGTATGTACAGTACGGTATATATGTTTACATATTCCTGCTGATGGTATAGAATAATATTAAAAAATCAGAATGTCTTTATTGAATGTTGAGTACAACCATTTGTTTTATGGTCAGAATGAAAAAAGTAACTTACGAATGGTCTTTGCACTTATGATAGTTGCAGCATCTCCATGGTCATGTGTATAAAATTTGGGGGCTTTGCAATTGGTATGTAATTATGATGGTTGTAGTGTCCCCCAATTGCAGCGATTCTCTTAGTAACCATGGCAAAAAAGTCATAAAATCAAATGCAACTCACTTAACAATTTCCTTGCTTAGCAATAGAAATTCAAGCAATTGTGGTTGTAAGTCAAGAACTGTCTGTATAAGATATTCACCTCTATATTAGCCAAGCGTGTGAGAAATGAATTTTTGAAATACATCCAGACCGGTTAGATCCACAAAGGAAAATGATAAATAAAATGCATTAGAAAATAAGAAGTAAATAACAGCAGCAATAATATTTTTAGATGTTGAAAAAGGCTTCAAAAATTTGGGATTTGACTTTTCTATTAGAGGTTCTACACAAAAAGAATCTCCCCCAAAAATTCAAAACTTGTATGGAGACCATATACAATGGAAAACAGCAAAGATTGTAGTGAATGGAAGGTCTTCAAAGTTCTCAGTATGTAAATGCACAAAGCAAGTGTGCTCTTTCTCCTTCTTTATTTGCAATAGCTGGCAGGCAAGATAAAAAAAACAAATAAGTAATTCAAGAAGCAGAATAAGATTAAATTCTATGCAGATAATATTGATTGATTATGTGTCATCAAGTTAGTTCTGACTCAGTGACTATGTAGATTATCTCCAGGATGATCAGTCCAGTGGTGTGTTCCAACTGGCGTTACTACCGGTTCTCTTTGTGCATGCGCTTTGCGCGTGATCGCTGCGCGCATGTTCGCTTCACTCACATGCGTGCCAAACTTGCGCTCTGTGCAAGCGCATTAGGTATCTGCCCAGCTGAGGTGCAGCAATCCATTCTGCCGCACCTATCAGCTGGGCTAAATAAGAAGAAATAAAGGTAGGAATAACGCGGGGGTGGGCGGGAGGACCCAGCTCCCAGACAAAGAAAACCAGTTCAGTGATGTCACATTGTCACCGCTACCGGCTCGGCCGAACCGGGAGGAACCCACCACTGGATCAGTCCCTAACTTGGTCTTTCAGGTGCTCTAACAGTGCACACATTGTCACTATTTCTGTTCATCCACCTTGCTTCTGATCATCTTCTTCTTTTCTTTCCTTACACCTTTCCAAGCATTACTCCCTTCTTTAGAAAGCTGGGCCTTTATATAATTTATATAATTTAAGTCTGGTCATTTGTGCCTTATGTGAAAATTCTGAGTTGATTTGTTTGATGATCCATTTGTTGTTTTCTTGGTTGCTTGTGGTAATGTGGTAGTCTTCTCCAACACTAAAATTCAAAGCATCAATACTCTTCCTATTTTGTTTCATGAAAGCCCAACCTTCATTATAAGTGTCATGGTGGAATCATGTGATGTATCGGGACTTTTTTTCCTTCACTAAATTGGGCGGGGCCAGCACATGATGCATCCAGCCTGCAGGCCGCGAGTTTCACACCCCTGCCATGGAGTATCATACTATGGCACTATGCATTATGCATTGTTTTGATCTTTGTAGTTATAGAAGGTATTCATGGTTTCTGAATATAATTTCCAAGGCCTTTATGGCTGGTCAGCACATTTTTTGACTGTTTTTTCCTTTACTCATCCTAAAAAGGCAGAACCTATTAACCACTTTAATATCTTCATTATCAGTTCTAAGGCTTGTTGTTTAATTTGGTCTTATTTGTATTTAATTTTAATCCCATTTTGTTCATTTGACTTTTATTGAAGATCCTTTGCATTTTCAACTATTAGAGCATTGTCATTAACATAGCGCAGGTTACTGAATACTTTTCCTCCAGTTTTAAAAACATGCCTATCTTTTCCCAATCCAGCTTCCCTTAAAATATATTTAGCTTATAGGTTAAATAAATAAGGGGAGAGTATACAGCCTTGTCTCATACCTTTGCCAACCTGGAGCCAATCTATTTTGTCATGTTCTGTCTGTATTATCACTTCTTATATCTCAGTGTCTCATGAGGACAATGAGATGTTAAAAGTTTCTGATTTTTCTAAGTACATTCTACAACTTGACATGGTTAAAAAAAGTGAAAGATTTTCTATAATCATAATCAGATAGTACATTACTAATAATTACGCAACCACAACTTTCCTCATGATATTTCAAAACAAAGATTTTAGCAGCCTCATTGATACAAAATCAATACAAATAAAATTAAAATAATAACAAAAAATACAACTTCTGAAGAAAAAAACTTTGTGGAAAAAAAGAAAAGAAAAATAGACCCGCTGTAAGATAATAGAAGATCAGTGAAATATATAGGATTGCATTTATTAGGATGCAATAAAAATATATTTCAAAACAATTACAACTATTTATGGAAGGAAATAAAACAAGACCTTGAAAGGAGGAAATGTTTAAAACTTTCTTGGCTGGGACTTCTTGAGACAATAAAAATGAATATATTACCCAAGATGAATTTCTTATACCAAATGGCGGCAATTCCAATTTTAAACAAAAATTGGCAGTACTGGAAAGAAGAATAGATTTACTGTAGATGGAGTAGAGGGAAAAACAAGCATATGATTTAAATCTTGTAGATTCAAAATGAAGGGGTAGGCTAGCATTTCCTAACCTTAGACTGTATTATGAAGCATGTTATGGATAACAGAATGGATAAGTTGTCAAAGTAGTAAAACATCACTTATAAAAGGAGTCCTAGTTAATAACTTCATTGGTATTTATGGCACAAGGAAACAAAAGAAGAAAAGAATCTGAAGGCGCATATTATAATATAAAGTTTGATTTAAAAAATATGGAATCTTTTAAAAGCAAGGATAAATGTCAATCTCATCATTAGTATCATTGTCAAATATTTTTAACAACTACAGCGAGAGGATTTAATTGCACGTGTCAGTATGATATTTTCAGGTTTAGCAAACAGATTAAAGACCCAACAAGAATTGCTCCATAAAGGAAGAAAGCTATCATGATTAATGTATTTGCAAATAACTGGAGACTGTGACTTCTACTCCTGCCTTAGGCACTAAGCCAACTGAATGACCTTGGACCAGTCCTTTTCTCTTAACCCTAAGAAGAATGCAAGATCAAACCAATTCTGAAAATTTTGCCAAGAAAACTTCAGGGACTTGTCATGACTCACTTGAGGGCACATGCACACATAGACATGAAGGTAATAATCACACAAAAATGTTATAATTGAACATGAATAAAGAGTCAGCATGTCTCTCTAACCATCTGCTGCATTGGGTTCCAGTTACAATGTAGAATCCTGATCTTCTAGCCAGAGTTCATATTTGCATGAGGGACCAATTGAACAAAGGACAGAATCTGATGTTTAAGCACAGAGTAGTAGTCATTGTAATATCAAGTATAAATAGGCTATCTTACTAGGAATATGAAAAATAGGTCTGCTCTGCTTTAAAGACTGGAGATTCTCAGTCATCCAGGTCGTATTTGTGTCAAAGGTGCTTTTTCAAAAGGCAAGTGGACTGCTTTTTCCTTAAGGAAGAAGCATCTTCTTCTTCCTTAAGGAAAAAAAAAAGCATCTTTGAGATTCTGCTTTAAAGTATCTTAATCTGGACCACTGAAGAATCAGATCTGATACAAAAAATCAAATTGTTCTTCCATCCATACCTTGAACTAAAATGGAAGGAAATAACCTGCTGGATTGAGTTGTAGGCCAATTTGGCTCACCAAGCTATCTCTTGATTAGAAATGTGTCTCTCTTTATGCTTACAGTATTCTTTTTAGCACTTTTAAGCACTACGTATTCCTATTATTATATTATGCTATTCAACATTAATTTCCATGTAAAAGTAATTCCTGGCTAGACTAATCCTTGACCTGTAAACAATAGCTTTTATTTCCAGTTGCGATTTAAATTAAAATGGAATTGAATATGATTCCTTTTTAAAAAAAAAGACTTAATTGAATCTTATCTCAACACTACAGTTAAATGCTTTTTTAAAAAAATGTAGGAGTATTAAGAATTAACATTCATTGAATGAAATATATTTTACTAGACTCCAATTCTGTTTGGAACTCTGACAGCATATTACTGGATTTTTATTGTGATATAATGCTTTTGAAAGGAATTAACGTTTCCAGAAAAAACACTGAATTAAGCATTTGCTGGAAAATGATATAATTTAGGAAGAACCAAGAGGGGAAGGAATAGCACAGAAACATCTGTGTAAACAGCTGCCACGTAATATTTATATGTTTTTGGTTAACATTCAAAAGAAAGATCATTATAGACACATCCTGGTAAGGGGGATAAAGGACAACAAGAAGAGGCTTTTACGTTAAACCACAAAAAATGCATTGTGTGACATGTTGAACACTTAGTGGAAATAAAGTTTGGATAGTTGAGTGCACATTTAGCCTGTCTTTATTAATAAAATAACAAGAACAAAAACATTTGTTCCCATAATGGGATCTAAGAAGACCTTATGCAGAACAAACTGGCCATAAATAAGGAATACAATCTTTGCTACATGATAATTAGAATGAATTATGTCCCTTGTATATCATGCCTATAATATGGGCCTCCAGGTCTAGAACTATGGATTTAGCATGTGTAAACTCTAAAATAATTGGTTCGGAAGTCTCTGGTCTCTCACTGATTTCATGATTTCACAGCTGTCTGTGGCTCACTCAGCAGATTCTCTTTCTGTTTTAATATTTCTTTCTTTATGGTATACATTATGTGTATACTGTATGTATAGAGAACTTGCTCATAAAATAGTTATTTCTACACACTCTACTTCTGTATGTTCTATAATAGCCATGAAATGGCTTGATTCATGTTTACAACTGATAGGTCAGATATCACATCTGTCTCTTTTGGAAGTCAGAAAAGATTTTATTTTGGAAAGTCTCCAAGAGAAGACATGTAGAATCAACAAAAAGATGGGTGGGAGGTGTTTTGCCAAGTGTCGGGGCAGTGATCAGGTGATCAGATGCTCAGTCAATGGTCTCTTTTGGCTTTAGAAACAATAAGCACACCAGTGAATGATGATGATGGTGTTATCCATTCAACTGAGTCTAACTTTTAGTGATTCTGTGGGCCAGGTTTCTCCACATCTTCTGATCTTGCACCAGTTCTTTGAGTTTTTCTATGCTCTGGCTTGTGTCAGCTTTGATGGTGTCCAGCCATCGTGTTCTTTGATGGCCTGGTTTTGTCGAAATATAATTGCTTTCTCCAGTGAATTCCCCCACATGACATGGCCAAAGTGAGATGCAATTTCGTGATTTTGTCTCTAGTGACATTTTGGTTATTATGTGCTCCAGTGTTTGCTTGTTAGTCAACACTAGTGACTAAAGGGATTTTAAGCTTAATTATTAATTCAAACAAACAGATTTAAAAGCATAAATAAAAAGTGTACATAGAAAGTAAAATGTTACCCAAATCTCTTAAACCTTCCAGGAGCTCCTTAATAACGACAACCAAGATACCCTAAAGGCAGCCAGTTTCCACAGCACTTAGTGTATGAAAACTCCAACAAACAATAATAACCTGGCACCATGACTTCATGGCCTTGCTTTGGTCATGAGACTGCAAGACCTGATCTTAACTGGGTAGCACATGACTCTGAGATTGGAATCTGAGACTTTCACAGTAAGAAAAACTTTGTAGCTATGGAAAGATTCCCCCACCACTTTCTCCTTCATTCAGTAAAGAAGAGTGAAAAAATAAGAAGGTTAGCTCAGAATGAGCTTTAAACCTACATATGAAGAAAAAATAAAAATATGTCCTTAAACTTGGAATAATAATGGACTTCTGCATTGCCACTACAGGAGGAGGCTGACCATTGTACTTCTGACTCAGAAAAACCAATTCATCTAAATATGCTAACCAGCATGGCAAACAATGGGAAGAACAGCACCAGGAAACAAATATTCTTTTCCCTATTGTGTGGCAGAGGTGGGTTTCAGCAGGTTCTGACCAGTTCTGGAGAACCAGTAGTGAAAATTTTGAGTAGTTCGGAGAACCAGTAAATACCACCTCTGACTAGCTCCACCCCATCTATTCTCTGCCTCCTGAGTCCCAGCTGATCAGGAGGAAATGGGGATTTTGCAGTAACCTTCCCCTGCCACGTTCACCAAGCCACGCCCACCAAGCCATGCCACACCCACCAAGCCACGCTCACAGAACCGGTAGTAAAATTTTTTGAAACCCACCACTGTTGTGTGGTATTGGACAATTGAATTGAATTGAAGCACTCCTTAAGAGTTTAGACCTGTACTATAAATCAGTTTTTAAATCAATGTTAATAATTTGGTTCTGACTGCTTCTTCTAGATCACTGGATGCAACTCCACAGAAATAAAACAGAATCTAATTCCAGAATCAAAGGGATTTCTAACTTGATCCAAAACTAGATCGGTCCCTCTGAGTTCCATAGATAATCTTTAGTAAAATTCTCATCTTTATATAATTTTGAATACATTCTGTCAGGTTCCAAGTAATGCACCCATCACAAATCGAACTCCAAGGCATTTCGTTTCCTCAAAGAACAAATTTATTTAGATACATCATCTTGGCATGAACTGGTGGAAAGCCAGTACTGAAAGTTCCTGCACTTTCCACCCCAGTATAAGTAAGTGTTTCTCAATTACCATAGGCTTAGGGAGGGACCGATCCACTGGTCGGACTTGCAAACTCACTGCTGGTTTCAACAGACTACAGTGGAACACCAGATGCACCTTCCCCAGCAATCGGGGAAGTTGAAATTTAACTCCGGTTGGGGAGACAGGTGCTTGTCAGCCTGTTTTTTATATGCCTTTGCTGCCTTGCTTAAGGCCTGCTTCGTATTTTCCCATGCTTAGAATCTTAGGTTCTAAGATAATGTATCTAAATAAATTTGTTCTTTGAGGAAACGAAATGCCTCGGAGTTTGATTTGTGATGGATGCATTACTTGGAACCTGACATTAAGCCAGTACTTGACACATTCTTTGAATAGATATGGTCTGATTAGAAGGTGATACCTCAGTACATGTCTATTATTTTATTTATTTCATTTTGTATGGGGGTGACAATGAAATGTATTTGGATTGTTCTTTCATTTTGCATTTAATATTAAGGCCATTTTTTTTTAAAAAAAGTTGGTAATGTATCTTACCATAACTACACACATTTCTTCTCATGTGAGCTTTATTTAATATTATTTTCCTCCTAGTGTGACAGGTTTGAGAATTAAAACCCAGAGATTAATGATGTGGGCAAAATAAGTATCTTATTGTTTTCTGAAAAACCCTTTACAACCATTAAAGGATGAGAATTATACTGATTTAATTAGAACAATTAGAATCATATTTATTTAAGACATAATCTAAAGGAAAGAGGATGGATCTACAATCTACTTGTAAGCATATGAAAATAATAAATTAATTACTCAAAAAACCCCAGAAGTTATTAAAAATATGGGCTGACACACTTGGAACTGCTTCTTTTCTCCCTTTCATGGGGATATTCTTCATTCAACAGTAGATTCTACTAAAGGTAAAGATTTCCCCTGTCCAGTTGTATCTGACTCTAGGGGACAGTGTTCATCTCATTTCTTAGCCAGCATTGTCTGAGCCAGCATTGTCTGAAGTCACTTCAGTAGTCATATGGTTAGCATAACTACCATATTTTTTACACTATAAGACGCTCCAGACTATAAGACACACATTAGCTTTAAAGGAAGAAAACAAGAAAAAAAATCTGCCTCTGCCTCCCAGCATCCCTCTGGTGTTCATCTGACTAGCATCCTTGAGGCAAACAGCAAACAGCCTTGTCAGCTTCAGCAGGTTATCACAGCCCCAGTATGTGGCTCATCAAGGCTCCAGTCTGTTGCGCCCACCACCAATCAACTGAGCTGAGCTGCTTCTACTGCCGGGGAACACTGGAGCCTTTGCTGCCAAGCAGCTGATTGGCAGTTGGATCGGTCTCCCGGAATACCACAGATCATTTGTTCTAAGTGGCGGGGATTGCCGCCACCGCCATTCATCACCTGTTCGCTGCTGCCCATTCGCCACCTATTGCCACCCATTTGCCGCCTGTTAACCGCTACTCATTTGCCGCTGCTAATCACCGCTGCCCGCTTACTGCTGCCTGTTCACCACTGCCAATTGGTGGTGACAGCGAACAGGTGGTCGTGAATAGGTGGCAGCAATCAGCGGTAGCAGTGATCAGTGGTGGCAGCAATTGGTGGTGAATGGGCAGTAGTGAACAGGTGGTGGCAAACAGGTGGTGATAAGCGGTGGCAATCTCTGCTGCCTAGAACAGCTGATTGGTGATATTCTGGAAGGCTGATCCAACAGCCAATCAGCTACTCAGCAGCGAAGGCTCCAGCGTTCCCGGTGGCACCGGCAAATGCCACCGCTGCACCAATCCCCTTCCCCCCATCGCAATATTCTCTCTTTAAAATACACAGACATTTCTACCCACTTTTTTGGGGAGGGGGAAGTGTGCCTTATAAACTGAAAAATATGGTATACACTGAGGAGAATGGAACGTTGTTACCTTCCCATCAAAATGGTACCTATTAATCTACTCACATTTTAATGTTTTGAATCAGCCAAAGAATAAAATAAAGCTATGTCATTAATTTGTTCTATCCCCTCCTGAACTCAATTCAGGAACTATGACATTATTTGCATTTGCAGGTGAGCAGGAGTTGGGCAAATAAACACTGTGCTCTCAAACCCAAACTGTCAGCTTTCTAATTGTCAAGCTCAGTGTCTTTAATGGCTGAGCCATCGGGCCTCATTGGATACTGCAACATAGTTTTTAAACTGTTTGATTAAGCACATTAAAACATACTAAATCTCTTTTTTTTTTTTTGAGTCAGCCTGAAGATCATGGACAGAGTGCCACCTAATTCTGTTCTAGGACCTGTGGGATTTTCTGATTTTATAAATTATTTGCACAAGAGGGTACAGCAGATAAAACCTGAAATAGATAGTTAATGCATACAACTCCCAAAAGGGGGGAATAACCAATTAAATTGAAATTCAGTCATGTAAACATAAAAAATACCCAAATTCAGAGATATAAATATAAACTCTAGTTAAAAGATATTAATCTGTCACAAGTTAATGTTAGGAGAATATTTTAAGAAGAACATTAACAAACTGGAGAGTATTCCAGATAAACAGCCTGAAAATCAAGCCCCATGACAAAAAATTGAAAAGGTTGAGAGAAAAGACGTGTTTCTTCAAATCCTTTTCAGATGTATAAACGGCTTGCAGAAATTAAAGAGCGTATTAGAACTTTCTTGAAAGAGCTAAAGAGTTATTGATAAGTACAGGTCAGGTGGCAAGAACATATCGATGGAGTCAGCAGGAGATGAGCCCAAATCAATGGCACAACTGTGCAGACGGCAGAATGGTTGTTCTGCAGAAGAGTGGCATAATTCCAACAGGGAAATAGCAGAAAGAAGACAATTGTAAGAATAGCAAACAAACAAAAGAAATCCAAAACAGATGAACAAATTGCCTGAGAGGAAGAAGACTTTCTTTATTTGAAAGATGAATTGCAAATTAGGATTGTGGATGTTTCAAAAAAGGAAGGGAGGGAGGGAGGGAGGGAGATGCTCTGACTTCTTTACACTGTGATGGGCAATAAATTATGTGTGCGGTTTCATACTTGTCTGTAACAACTTCAAATCTCAACCAACAAATGCTCTGTCTTACACATTGGCAAAAAAAATTAGAACACAAAATACAAGCTGGAGGGATACAACCTAACAGGCTACCCTCACTCTGTCAAAGACCTTGGAGTACTCATCTCAAATGATCGAAGTGCCAGAGCTCACTGTAACAGCATTGCTAGAAAAGGATTAGGAGTTGTTAACCTAACCTTGCGTAGCTTCTTCTCTGGTAATATTAAACTGCAAACTAGGGCATACAAAACTTTTGCCAGACCAATTCTTGAATACAGCTCATTTGTCTGAAACCCACACTGCATATTGGATATTAATACAATCGAACAAGTCCAGAGATTTTTCACAAGAAGGGTCCTCCACTCCAGTGGTGGGTTTCACAAATGTTTACTACCGGTTCTGTGGGTGTGGCTTGGGGGGCATGGCGTGGCTTGGGGGCGTGGCTTAGTGTGCGTGGCAGGGGAAGGATAACTGTAAAATCTCCATACCCACCCCACTCTAGGGGAAGGATACTGTAAAATCTCCATTCCTACTGCACTCCAGGGGAAGGTTACTGCAAAATCCCCCTTTCCTCCTGATCAGCTGGGACTCGGGAGGCAGAGAATAGATGGGGATGGGACCAGTCAGAATTTTTACTACCGGTTCTCTGAACTACTCAAAATTTCCACTACCGGTTCTCCAGAACTGGTCAGAACCTGTTGAAACCCACCTCTGCTCCACTCTCTGCTCGCAGCAAAATACCTTATGCCACCAGACTCAAAATTTTGGGCTTAGACAATTTAGAACTTTGCTGTCTTCAGTCTGGCCTAAGCATAGTACATAAAATCATCTGCTACAATGTCCTACCAGCCAATGTATACTTCAGCTTCAACCAAAACAATACAAGAGCATGGTAAACCGATCCAAACTAGACTGCAAAAAATACGACTTCAGTAACAGAGTTGTCAACGCCTGGAATGCTCTACTTGACTATGTGGTTTCTTCCCCAAATCTTTAACCTTAGACTGTCTACTGTAGACCTCACCCCATTCCTAAGAGATCTGTAAGGGGCATGCATAAGCGCACCAGAGTGCCCACTGTCCCTGTCCTAATGTTTTCTTTTATTCGTATCATTTTCATGTATTTATAATTATGTTTACACTTGTACCTGTCATAAAATACATGCTTGATGAAATAAATAAAATAAAAAAATAAAGATTCTAATTTAGCCAAGTCATGACTGAGAGTCATCTGTCAAGTCATATCAAGGAATTAAGTGTCTGAAGAGTTGAGATTTCCTGTTGAGTCCTGCTGGGAAGCTTGGCAGCAGGAGCTACTAAGCAAACAAAACAGCTTAATTCAAGGATTTGGGAGAAAAATGCAAATAATGTCATAGTTCCCGAATTGAGTTCAGGTGGGGATAGAACAAATTAATGACATAGCTTTATTTTATTCTTTGGCTGATTCTCAAAGAGACACATATAATCATTTTGCTGTGACAACTAATTTTTTTTTTAGAAACAATAGACAACCAGCTTCTTAAAAACAATAGAGTATGTGTCACAGACTTGTATGTACTTTTTCTTCAAAACTCTACGGAATGGATATATTCAACTTCAAAAATATAATATGGTTTGAATTCGGACATCCATTCTTTTCAAACCAGTTCCAGATTGGATAATAATTTATGTCTGCCATAACAATAATTATTCCTCATTAGTGAAACATTCAACTTTAGTAATGATCTCTAATATTATCCTGCTAATGAAATTAATGTCTTTATGTTAAGTACATTTATCTCAATTTGCTTTTCAAATGATAGTGGCTCTTGGTGCTCTTAAACCCATTGTGGATATTTTTATTTTGAAAAGAGTTTTAAAAAATGAATTAATTTGCAAGAATTCTGCAATTGAACCATTGAAATATTATTTCTGAATTTCATGGAGTTTCATAACCGATCTCCTTCTGTTCCAAGCTGAAAGCATAGGAAAAGAGAAGAAGAAGAAAAAAGAAGAATTCCATTTTTTCAATTAGGTTTTTCTTTCACTGGGCTTCTCTCCAGCTCTTCTACTCAGTACGGGGTATGATCAGGTCAAAGCATTTATTAAACAATGCATAACTAATTTAGAGCAGCAGTTGGACCTAACCAGACTTTCTTGTTATTGAATCTGTCAGATACTCTGTGTCCTCAATAGCATATCTATCAGATCCCTAACTACAAAAGGGCCTTCAATTTGGCAATCATGTCTTCTTTTCTGTCTACTTTGACCAGCCATGCCCTTGTGACTTTCTGTTGGAAGAAATGTCCATCTGGGTTCAGTTCCAAGTGAGTAGAAAGACACGGGAAACATGGTGGCTGTTTGGAAAGATGGTTTAATGGTGGACAGGAACACATGGTTTGAGATCCTGGGCAAAAAGTCACATGGAGTGGAGAGAGGGATATACCGTATTTATACACTCTCTTGGGCCCTGCCTTAGAGTTTCTTGTTCCTGTACAAGAAATGTATCCCATTGGCTGTCAGACTTCCAGGGGTGGGGGGTCTTAGCTAATTTTGTAGACTGTCTGTGTCTCAGGCTTGGTTGAGCCTTGCTGGATGATGTAATCTTCCCAGGTGCCATGTGGTAAAGTGGATAGAGGGCTAATCCTATTATGTCCTGAGGGCCATGTCTTAAACCCATCACCCTGGAGTTGAAGGGGTGGGGCAGGGAGCTGCAGGGAGCTGCTTTGTCTTTAAAAACATGTTTCTCCTTTTCTCACCCAGGGAAATATAATGTTCTGCCTCTTTAATATTTCCTAGAATATTTCATTCTTCTAGGAGAGGGGTGGGTGCTAACTTCCTACATCTCAACATACAGAAAGGATGCTGGACTTGTTTTTCCAGTGCTCACACTACAGATACATTCACTCTAGTCTCCTCTTACCACTACTACATAAATATCCAGGTTGCACAGGGCAATTGTATATCTCCCTTTACTTTCAGACACTAACCCTACCAGGGTGACTGACATTCAAAATTGGTGAAATGTTGAATTAAAAACTAGAGCTTTATATGTTTCCTTCAAATGTTTCCATCGTTCCTTTCAGACTCTCACCTTTTATTCTATTTCTTCTGTCTTCTATATCTTTCATATTGTTTTCAGTTTTAATTTTTTTATATGCATTTCCTTTCAGATTCTCACTTTCTAATAATGCACACACAGTATATATAGATATATTCTTTTTAATACCTTGTATTAAATAAAATACTTTTTTTTACTTTATACCATTTATAATGACTGTACCCCATTCTTTTCTGCTAATTTATGACCATAACAAAGATTGATTTTATTTTATTCTTCCATTGTAAGTGGGAGGACAGATGTTAAATAGAAAGAGGAGAATCGTCTTTGGAGAGGGATAATTTTCTTTATTTCTTAATCCATCTTTATCACTATAAATCCTTATACTAACTTTCCTCATACTAGTGCCTGACAGATTATTCTACTGGCCATTACCCAAACACAGATGAAGAATGTAAAATTGGAAACCTGCCTTATAAGTTTTGTTTGTAATGCTCTTCTTAATCTAAAGCAGAATAGTGCAGTTTTCTGTCTACTTTTTTCTTTTTTCTTTCCTAAAAAAAAGGAATTAATTAAAAAGCATTATAGAGCAAGTGATAGCTTCAAGGCTAATATTGAAAGTTTTGAAACATTGCCTTGATTATGGACGCTAAATGTTTTTGAGGCTTAAACTAGTTTTTGTTGCACAATTTGAGCTGGCATGATTGAGAAGTTTTTCACATAAACAACAGGTGTGATAGAATGCAGTAAACAAGCATATTCAATTTTGACAGTAGTGTAAATGTAGAGAGCTAGACTTAGCAGTTTGTCCTTTCCATTCAGTCTCTACTCCCACCTCAGAACTAGTCACAATAGAAATAACAACAATAACAACAACAACAATAACTTGGAACGTCGTACATTTTAAGAAGATACTTGGTTGATACCTAGGACGCTAGCAGCAACCCATATCAACCATTAGCACCAGTCAATGGTATTTGTGACATATTTTTAAATGTCCAGTTGACTGACTTTTATGTTTAATGAATAAAAGAGATAATAATAATAACCTAAGATAATAAATCCTCAGCTTTCTAAAGTATTTTTCCAGGGAAAATCTTAACTAAATCAAAATGATAATGAATCCCTTTATCTCTTCACAGCGATGTTTCTATCGCTAAAGCTTTTTTTTTTTGTTATAAAGTTTTTATTGGTTAAAAATAAACAATATTATCGCTTACAATATGTGGAATTTTCATTATCCTTTTACAAAGATAATATATATTTTCTTTTTTTTCACATACAGCAGATCTTCCCTTATTAAAATTTCAAATTTAACAACCGGATTTATACAAAAATATCAGTTCGGTATCCAAAGTAATATTAAAGTTTACAAAAATAAGAGATATCATAAAAGGCACAAAGTAATAGATTCCTTCCACTTCGTCATTTCTTAATTCTAGATCTCAAGATTCTGGCCTTAGCACCCCCCTCCTCCTGGACCACCACGGCCTCACCCGCCCCCATTCCTTGATCTTCTGGTACCTCCCCTTCCTCGGTTCCTGTATCTTCCCCCTCTAGGAGGGTCTTATGTTGCTCCAGATAGGCTTGAGCCTCCGCCACACTATTAATTTTCTTCCTACTGCCCTCCCAGAAAATCATCAAACCTTCCGGCATCAACCACCTGAAGCCAATTCCCTAAAGGTACAATTTATTTGATAAAAAATAATAATTTCTTCTTAATTCTCGTACCTGTCTAGGGATCTGCTTCAGAATGGTGACCTCCTTGCCCCTGTATTTCAGCGCCCCCGGTCTTTGAATTCTCAGTATTTCATCTCTCGTTTCCCTTCTCACAAATTTAATGTGGACCTCTCTTGGGACACTATGTAAAATTGCATATTGTGAGTTTACTCTATAAACTAGATCCATATCCCATCTCATAAAGTCCAAACCTCTTTCAGTAAATTCGCCCAACAATTTAACCATCACTTCTCGCAGATCTTCCTGGTCCACCTCTTCCACATTTTGAAACCTGAGAAAATAAGACATTCTATCCAGCTGCAAAGTTAAGATTACATTTCCTCTCATTTCTTCCCTCTTCTGGATTGCCCGCACCTCCCCATCCAAACCTCCCACCTTTTTCTTATTCTCCTCTGCCACCTGTTGAACAGCAGTTAAATCTTTTTTCATAACTACAATTTCAGATTTTATTTCCAGTTGCCCTTTTTGCAGGTCATCAAGTTTCTCATGCAATTTTGCCAATTTCTCCAAAATTTTTTCCATGTCACCTGCAGCTGGTCTTTGTCCTTTTGCCATCTTGCAGTAATAAAGAATGAGAGGTCCTCAGGTAGGCACAAGCATCCAGAGAGAAGATTCTCTTAAAAATCAGCACTATTTCCTCACGATCCACCAGAGGGCGCTCACAGGAGCAACGAGTGCGGCTTGTAGAATAGGTCAAACAGGAAACCAGAGGTGGGTGATGTCATCAATTGTGCACAAAGAAGCAGGAAATCAGGCCCCGGCCATGACTCTCCAGCAAAGAGAGAGGCCTCCAACCTCCCTTCCTGAATTCCGCCTCCACCATTCTCCACAAAAAATCAGCGAGGTAAGAGGTCTCCTTTTTTCCTCCTCTTTCTTGTCAGCCACGGCGCCCTTCCCAGCTACAAGGGGGGGGGAAACTTTGCCCCCCCCTCTCACTCGCAGGATGCCTCGTCGCTTCGCCAATCAAGGTCTCTCCTTTTCTACTTATTCTCCGGCCTGATCCCTTCCTCTTCTGATCGCCTCTTTACCTGCTGCCTTAATTTCGATATACACCGGGTCCTACAGGCACATAGGCACGGAACGGCCTTGGGAATGGCCGCTGCGTGCCACCCGCACTCGCTGGAGCCTCGGGCGCGCCAGCATTGGCCGCCCAGCCCCTGGAATTGAGGCAAGGGACCCCTGGCGAGCTGCCCTTAACGGCGGATACCCCAAAACCAGGGCTTCCGGCCCCGAGGGGCCTCCAGGCGGGGGGGTTCAGATGCTGGGGCAAGAGCTTACCCAGGCAGCGTCCGTTGCCATCCGGAACCGGAAGTGATCTCCTCTAAAGCTTTTAACTATCTTTTAAACAACAGTTCTATAATCAGTACTGTGGACTGTCCTTTGAAACCAACCCATTGCTGATTGCAAGCAACTGTGAAGGAGTTCATCCTCTTCCAAGTTCTTGGTCTTAGTGTTCACTTCATCTTGCCTCTGTCATGTTCATTTTTTCATGTGCCTCCAGGACCTGGAGGAAGAGAGAAGAATGGTCCAGCAAATCCTCTTTATTCAATAATTCCTTTGTGATAGCACCATTTGCTCAATACTTGTCCATACTTTTTAGATAACAGACAGTTTGTCTAGACTCTGTGGAGTCTTGTCAGCTGAACATGACAATTACTGTATATTGCGTTATATTTCAACTTCACTGATCACTCTCTTCATTGATGTTTGGGACCTAGTTGTCTGTGAATTCTCTGTTAAAAATTGACTTTATATTTCTAAAAACACAGAATGTTTGAATTGGACTTCACTAGGATATTACTGCAGTCCAAAAGGGCTGGTGCATAATGACTTCACTTTGATTTGCTTCCTCTAATTTGTAAGGGAATTTTAGTAGGATGAACTATTGTCCTGAAGTTAGAATCAAATGAAGATGTGGTATAATCACCCAACTGTCAACATTCACTAGAAATATTTTTCCCATCTCTATAGCAGAGATTGAATCTGAGATTCTCTATATATTATATATTCTCTACATATTATTTATACATTATCACTACAGTGGAACCTTCTGATACGACATATTGACTTGTCATCTAACTTCTTATTTGGTAGGTTGCCTTTCTTATTCATACATACCTACCTTCTCTCCATACTTTCCTAATCTTCTCAAAATAGGGGCAGTATGAAAGAGCAACAAGGGCAAAGGCTACTTTGAAGCTATTTACATTCTAAAGTGTTCCTACAGTAATAAGTTACAGGGAGATTTGTTCCATTTAGTTTTGTTTTGAAACTTTTAGCAGAAGGCTGCCACTAGTAAAATAAATAAAAAGGCAGATGATAGATAGACATGTCTGTGATCAGAGCCTCATTCCAGCTGCAGGTTTTATTTCTCCTGACTCATTTACAAGGTGGGGAAAAAGTGTAATCCCCAGAATTCTCATTTACCATGTAGTACACAAACATGCTCAAAAATCTCCATCAATAATACAGACAGAATGAAGTTAGATAGCCCAGCTTTTGTAAGTTATTTTATCTGTTGTTTTGTCTTCATTCCAGGACTAAAAGTAGAAGAAATTGGAAAATAAAGCACCTGGGCCTTTTCTAAATTTTGCAATGTTCTTGGAGATAGGCTTTCTCTGGAAATGTTGTAGAAAGAGCATGATCCCTTTTATACTAAAATCTTAAAATCTTCAGTAAGTCAAAATCCACCCATCTCCTAACAATATGGCCAACAAGTCAATAAACTCATAACTTCCTGGTGTCTCAATAGTTTGGTTACAAATATTGGTATAGATAAAATGTCCTTGGAATCTTCTACTGAGATTACGGGTGTCAAACTCAATTGCATAACGTGACATATTGTGACATATCATGACATTTTTTGCCTTGGTGGAGCTGGGGTTGATGTGGCCTGTACGTGATGCCTCTGGCCTGTGTGCCGCCAGTTTAACAGGCCTGGCTTAGATCATCAAGATTTGATTGATCCCCAAGGACTATGCTGATTTCTGCCAGCTCCTGAAACATTCCTAGACAGCAGTAAAGGCATAAATTGCTTCCAAAAAGGTTAACAGGAGAGTAAGAAGTCTCATGATTAAGGCTAGTCTGTATCCCTGCCCTGTACTCCTTGATGAAAACAGATTACCTCTGTTGAATATTTCATAGTCTTTGTTTCTCAAGTACAGCCAAATAAACTCTGACATTGCACTTTTGATATATCAATCTAAGAGTCTTTTAGCATTAATTCTACCACCCAACCAATCATTTAAAATGGTTATTTCTGCAGTTTTGTTGTTTTGAGATTATTACTGTTCACATATTTTAGTTGCTGTTTTCATTTTTTTAAAAAAATGACTTTATAATCTTAGTAACTAGCCTTTTCAAAAATTAGTTTTGAATTGATACAAACTATCTGTCTGTCTATCTCTATAGTATCACTATGATAATGATGATAGCTTTATTGATTAGTAGGTCATATCAAAGCACAAGGTGCAAATACATATCACAATAAAATCTTATACAAACAATTTAAAATAAAAGTAGGAAAGAACAATTTTCATAGGTCATAATAAAGTTCATATTTCTATTTCAGAGATAGAGATATGATCTTCATTACAACCTATGAAAACTGACAGTTTGTATATATGTATCCCTTCATCTCATCTGTCTCTCTCTGTATACACACACACACACACACACACACACACACACACACATATATGTAGGTCTTTGGTTATTCGGGTTTTCTCCCGCGTAAAATTGGAAGTGTCTTGGCGACGTTTCGATGAAGTCTCATTCGTCATCTTCAGGCTGGTGTTCTCGGCTTCGTGCTTCCAGGAGCAATGTTTTCAGCTTCGTGCTTCTAGAAGCAATGTTTCTAGCATTGCTCCTAGAAGCACGAAGCCGAAAACACCAGCCTGAAGATGACGAATGAGACTTCGTCGAAACGTTGCCAAGACACTTCCAATTTTACGTGGGAGAAAACCCGAATAACCAAAGACCTACACACACAAGCACACACACACATAAAATCTCTATCTCTATCATCTCTATCTCTATCATCTCTATCTCTTTATCTCACCTATATCTATATATCTATATCTATCTATATCTATTATCATCTATCTATATCATCTCTATCTATGTCTATCTAATATATGATATTTATAATATCATGATATTTATTAGGATCTATGAAAACCGTTCTTCTCTCATAGTATTACAGTTTCTGTGGTTTCCAAATACAAAGCACATTCAAACTATTTTGCACCTCTTGAAACTTAAAACACATATTTAAAAGAAGGGAAAACCAAAGTCCCTGAAAAGAAAATTAGAGCTGTGAGAGAGAAAGAATCTCAGAATACTTCCCTGTGGGACTTAAGAGTGTCCCTTCTTATCATTACTTCACTCCCTAGGGTTGTCATGCTCTTAAAACACCAAAGTTTAACTCATATTTGGGTCCCCAAATATTTAAGTTACAGTGCTATTGCATTTAACACATACCCAAAGTTGCTCACCACTGATGAGGAAACTTGACAAGAAGGTTGCGATATTTTCAACCTGTTGGCAGGGATTTCAACAACAGCACTATAACCTAAATATTTCTGCAAAGCTTCTGTTGCTATTCTTTTTCTAAAAATTTTAAATCAACAGTTCATCCATCTCCCGGTATTGTTTCTTTCTTTCCCAGCTATCATTACCGACACGACACTCCACCTGTGGAAGCTGCAACACATGCTGGAGAACCCTTTAATCTTACACTCAGGGTACTATTAATTGTTGATAGATTACCTCTTTACTTGGAGATTAAAAGCCATGGCAAGGCATTCTTGAAACAGAATAGGGCCTTTGAAAGAATAATGATTCAAAGAGAAGCAGCAGGAGACCCAGTTGGGCCATTTGTAAATGACGGGAGTGACTCTCAGCATCTTGAATCGAAAACAAATTGCATGTTAGAGTAAGGGGAAATCTTAGTTTAGTGGCACAACTGTCATCGCCAAGTATTTTGTCACTGTATTTTGGAAATATTTACACTATGCTGTTGCATTTGCCTTATATCCGAGTAAAAGAGAACATTAAACATAATTCTACTTACAAATAGTTTTCAACTTACAACCATAATTTGAATCAGAATTTCCGCTGCTAAGCAAGGCATTTATAAGTGAATCATGTGCTTGTTAAGCAAACCTGGCTTCCCCATTGACTTTGGTTGTCAGAAGCTGGCTAGGAAGGTTGCAAATGGTGATTATGTGACTCTGAAATGCTGCAACAATAGAAATACATGCTGTTGCCAACAGTCCAAATTTTGGTCATGTGACTATGGGCATTCTGCTACAGTCATGTAAGAATCCATTATAAGTCTTTTTTTTTCTGTGCTGCTGTAACTTTGAATGATCACTAAAGAAATGGCTGTAAAACAAGGACTATCTGTATAAATGTTCAAAGTTTTATGTCAACCTATGACTCAATCATGATGAACTAGATGGGTTTACGGTATTAATGTAGATGATGCGGGTTCAGCTAGATGAACACTGAAGGGCCCTCTTTATTCACATTATTGTAAGAAAGAAAATGTGCTTGTTTGAGAGAAACGTGCTTGTTGGAGATTATATTAAACCCCATTATTGGTAATATATCTTCTGAGAAGGCCTAGCTGTTACGGAAGGACAGCCATATAGAGAATGTCTGAAAAGCCTCACTGTCATCCACACAAAGACATGTATGGGGCAAAGAGTTAATTATTACCTAAGGACAGCAGTAAAAACTCCATTAGTACTTACAGAATTTAGGAAAGTGGTCTAGCTGAAAATAATCTTATAAACTAGAAGCTAATGGTTTAGTAATGAGGAAGTGTCCGTTATTTTATAACAAATGTATGGAACAACTATATGAGGTCATGTATTTGATACCAAATGTAATTTTACCATATATGGAAAATGTATTAGATCACCAATTCCTTTGTCTTGAAAGCATATATAAACAGTTGTGTCAAAGATCTTGGTGGTTCAGACTTTCAGGTATGAATCTGCTCTGAACCTTGTGCAATAAACTGGCTCTGACTGACCCGGAATGTTGTTTGGTCCCATCATTCTGTAACAGTATAGGAGTCAGAAAATCTTTAATATTCTCTTTTACTCTGATATAAGGCAAATATGGGCAACATATTACCCTAGGTCTGTGATGGCGAACCTATGGCACGTGTGCCACAGGTGGCACACGTAGCCATATCAGTGGGTATGCCAGCTGAGCTCTTGCATGCATGCGCATGCCAGCCAGCTGATTTTTGGGCCTTTTGGGCTCACCAGAAGTAGGGAAACAGGCTGTTTTCTGCCTCCGGATGGGCTGGGTGGGGGGTGGGGGGTGGGGAAGGCCTGTTTTTCATATTACCTGGCTCCAGATCCTTTCTATGCATCTGCGGAGAGCGAAAACAGCCTTTCTCACTCCCTCGGAGGTCCTCCAAAGGCCTGAAACGGCCCATTTCCCAACTCCCGATGGGACAGCAAGTGACGTTTTTTGCTGTCCCCAGCCTCCAGAGACTCCTAGAAAGGCTGGGGACAGCAAAAAAGTAAGTTCCTGTCCCACTGGGAATTGGGAAATGGGCCGTTTCAGGCCTTTGGAGGGCCTCCGAGGGATTGAGAAAGGCTGTTTTTGCCCTTCCCAGATAAATACAGAGGATCTGGAACCAGGTGAGAAAGAAAAACAGGCCTACCAGGCCATCGCGTGCCAGGAGCAGGGGGGGAAGAGGGGGGGTTGCACACGCATGTGCAGGGCAGGGCGCATAGAATTATTGGTGTGGGCACGTGGGTGCATGACCCTCCCCCGCCCACCCTCTCCTGGCACGCAATGGCAAAAAGGTTAGCCATCGCTGTCCTAGGTTCACTGAAAGATGGATTTACGGTATAAGAGTCAGAGAACAAGGAACTATTAAGTTATTAAAGTGGTTATCTTGTAATTCAACAGCCAAAGGAGCACAATCAATCTGTTGCTCTACCTTATGAATCTTAAATGTTTTGCTGTCTCTGTTGTTTCTGCTTGTAGTTTTCAAGAAGGAAATGGAATATGTGTGTGTATGTGTATACGTTTGTGTGTTTAGTTACTGGAACTATCTTGAGGAGAGTTCCAGTTGAGGCAACAGAGACTTTATCTCCAGTCTTTCAGATGAAAATGGAGTTTGTCATTTCATTTTCTTTTCATTTTCAGGGTGCAATATGTGCTATTTCGTTAAAACCCTCTTTATCTTCCTGCTTTATGAATCATAATTGTTGTGATATTTATAAATTCTGTTCCAGGCAGAAGAATGAGATCTCAGAACCGTTCTCAAGAATCAGACTTTCCTTTCTACAGCCTATCTTGTTTTTCTTTTTAAATTGTATAATACAAATTCATAATGTAATACTGTAGCTTTTTCTGAGGTCTCTTTGCACGAATAATATCTCTAAAACCTGATTTAATTATACCTTTCCATATTTTATTACTATTATTTGTCATTGCTTCCACATGTGTAATCTGAATTGCTGCAATTCACAGACCAGTGATATTACGATCATTTTATGTTTTGGTTATTATGGGCCATCGCCAGGTACTTACCTTTCCTACCAGCTTGCTGATGTGCACATGCCATTATCTGTGCATGCACAAAGCCTTCTGCGCATGCGTAGATGGTCAATAATGTCCTGGTTTGGGGGGGTAGAGCCTCCTGCCTCTGGCACTACCGGTTCTCTGAATTGCCCGCTGCCGGTGCTACCGGCTCCCACAAGCTGGATAGAGCCGGCAGTATTTCACCCCTGCCCATCGCATAGTCAGCCAAATATTTAGATTAGATTTGGGATTTTAATGCACCTGTTGAGTTGTTTCTAAGGACTTGCAATAGGGAGATGTTGTCATTATCATTGTTTTTGTCTTTAAGTCAGACTTGACTTCTTCTGGGTGATATAAGGAGATATAAGTAACAATAAGCATTGTGCCATCAAGATACACTGCTTTGTATATGGGTGGCATTACATGTATGTACAAAAGGAGTGGGGCTTGTATTGTAACAACACATAATCAATCAGAGATCATCAGCAAGACTGATCAATGCTGTCTTAGTACTATGTTCTGGCCTGAAATTCAACTGAAAAGAGTCTAGATAATTGTCTGAGTCAGGATGCTCTGTCCCTCAACCCAACCACTTTCTCCACAACTTTCCTTAAGCTGTCTAAATTGCAAAATAGATAAAAAAATTGTCCAGGACAGTTGAATCTAGCAACGACCTCCTGAGAATGGGGTATTCCACTGCTTCTTTCAAGGAAGATGGAACCATCCCTTCCTACAAATTGGCCTATAGCATTGCATGGACCTAATTCTTGCCTCCTGTGGCCTTCAGAAACCAGGAGGGCCAAGGATCTAATAAACAAATGGTGAAGCTAATATTTTCAAGGATCCTGTTCAGTTTTTCAGATATCCCAGGATCAAACTCCTCCTAAATAACCAAACCAAACTGTTGAGTAACAGTACCACTTCATCTGAACTGCCCAGTCAGAATTCAACTCTGAGAAGAAAAAGGTTATGAGTGTTGAGAAATACTGGGCATACTGGTTTGGAAAAGAGAAAACTGCAAAGAGCCATCATGGCTAGCAAATATGTAAAAGGATCTCAGGTAGGGGATGGCAGAATTTGAACTTGTTTCAGAAGACACAGTAAAAGCAGGGGTTTTGATCATAGGTTTTGATCAAAGATAAAGGTAAAGGTTCCCCTTGCACATATGTGCTAGTCGTTCCTGACTCAAAGGGGTGGTGCTCATCTCTGTTTCAAGGCCGAAGAGCCAGCTATCTCTGTGGTCATGTGGCCGGCATGACTAAATGCCAAAGGTGCACGGAATGCTGTTACCTTCCCACCAAAGGTGGTCCCTATTTTTCTACTTGCCTTTTTTGCATGCTTTCGAACTGCTAGGTTGGCAGAAACTGGGACAAGTAATGGGAGATCACCCTGTTATGTGGCACTAGGGATTCGAACTGCTGAACTGCCGACCTTTCGATTGACAAGCTCAGTGTCTTAGCCACTGAGCCACCAAGTCCCATTTAAAAACATTTTATCAAATTCTATTTTATCAAATTTTATCATATAAAATTTAATATATATACATAACATTTTATCAAATTTGTCCCATTTTATCACAGATAAAAACCTCCTAATGATGAGAACATAGAACACTATGGGACTGATTGCCTAAACTTAACCAATTTTTTTTTTAAAAAAGAGGCTGGGTAACTAACTGGTGGATATGCTGTAATACTGGATTGCTGCATTGGACATGGGTTGGATTAAATGATTCCCAAGATCCCTTTTAACTCTGAGATTTTACAACTATTTTTGACTGTGTGTACTAAAATCCAACACCCATTTTCAGTAAAAGCTAGGCAAACCCATTCATCAGAGTTACCAAACATCATTCTGATTTTGTTTTTAAATGTTCCCGTAATATTAATAAAGGGTGGAGGAATCCTACCCAGCATCAAATGGACTTTAATCATATCTATCAATTATTAAGTGCGCTAGTACATTTCTTAAGTGAAGTTTATAATGGAGTGTAGTTGCCTCCATTGAGCTGATATCACTGCTGTTCTATTTATAGCAGTTATCTTTGGATATGGAAATGCCTTTTCATATTGATATCAAAGTGGTTATTCTCTTTGGAGGAAGGCTTCTAAATTTCAAAGATAAAAACCCCTTCTGGATTAAAGAACATGCACCAAACACATGTATGCTAAACTATGGTTATGAAAAAGAGAACATATCACTAAACAAATCAATTATAGCTGCCACTGAATTTCAAGAGAAAAGAATGCATTTTTTTTTAAAAAAATGACAAATGAGATTTCTCAGGAGATTTCTACACACTTTGTCTTAGAACCCAGACAGTCAACATTAATAAAGATGGTCTGATGCTATTGATAGATATGTCTGTATGCTCCATTCACTTTCTGAAAGTATTTTTAATACAAATGAAAATACCTTCTTAAGCAACCATTCAATTATACATCCTCATCAACCATTTCCCCCACTTACGTAGTTATTCATGTTAGGAGCCACAGTGGTTAGAATGCTGTACTGTACACTACTTCTGCTGACTGCCTGCAATTTGGCAGTTCGAATCTCACCAGGCTCAAGGTTGACTCAGCCTTCCACCCCTCCGAGGTCGGTAAAATGAAGACCCGGATTGTTGGGGGCAATATGCTGACTCTGTAAACCACTTAAAGAGGGCTGTAAAAACACTGTGAATGGCATATAAGCCTAAATGCTATTGCTATTTTCTTGAATTTGTTAACATATTCAAGGTGGCTACTCTGAATAAGAACACCAACTTTGTGGAAGATATTTCACCAGTTTGATAATATTATCGGTAGCTTCCATAACCCATCTTGCCTCAACGTTTGCAGATATACAGTATCCTTTTGGCTGCTGAAGAGAAGATGGAGCTAATGGAAAAGAGGAGACAACAGTAAGACGAAGTAAGATAAAGGTTTTCCCTCCCATCCCAAAGAGAGGAAAAAAGTAGAAAATTACTTTGTACTGGGCACCTGGCTAGAGATCCAAGCAGTAGAGAAAGAAAGAAATACTTCATCCTCTTCCACAGTGGCAACAAAAATTACTGTTCCTACCCTTGTATGAGGACAGCACTTTGGATGTCCTCATTTCTGAAATTGGTCAGGGTACCAATTTTCAACTTTTCTTCCCATTGGGAGCCCTTTGTTGCTGTAGAGATGAGCCTTTAATCCCCTCTTCTCTTTCTGTTGTCTACCCCATCTGCCCTTTTCTCCAATATATTTGTCTCATTTCCTAGAGTTAAGAAAGGATACCACTTTGGCCATTAGCACTTCAGAAATACTGATGCTTTCTCTCGATAAGAATCTTATTACTGGAATCAAATGCCTTTTCAGTTTGCTATTTTTCAGTGTTCTCTTATACAAATCGAAAGTAGCTTTTGTTGTATTTTTCTAATATTCTTTTCATTCAAATTCTAAAGCTCTGCATTCTGAACTGGAAGAAAGGAGAATGAAGAATGATTTACCAAAGATTCTCCAATCACTTTGCTTTTGGGTGGGACAGTTGAGCCTTATATGATATGTTTATCTGCAAATGTCTCTACTTTTGTCCAAAAAACCAAAGAGAATGAAAAGGAATGTAGATCTAGAATTCCTATGTCTGTTTTTCCTGCAAGTGGATAGGTTTCTTTCCAAATGATAGTTCTACAAAACATGCAACTTTTGTAAAAATTGCTCAGCTAAGAATAGGATCATTAATGAATTTTCCTCCTGCAAAATCTGTAACTCCCGTTGGTATAAAATCTATGCATTCTTTGACTGACTTTGGATGAGTTTGATAGCCCCATAGAAGGAGATTTAATGCTGTCCCAAAATAGTGCAGACTTTCAATAGTATTGGGGGAAAGTCTTATTCTGAGAACCACTTTGGTCCAGTGGTTAAGGCATCAGGCTAGAAACTGGGATGTTGTGAGTTCTAGTCCTGCTTTAGACATGAAGCCAACTGAATGATCTTGAGCCAATCACTTCCTCTCAGCCCTAGAAAGAAGGTGGCAATGGCAAATTGCTTCTGAGAAACCTTGGCATTGAATGAAAGGGAAAAAAAATCTGATACTATTACTGTTTTCATAGATTTAGTTGTAATTGTTTTGCAAAAGATAAATGCAGAGTGAAAGAGGCAGCTCAATGCATGATTTTAGAAACAGGTATATTACATAAGATTTGATTAATTTATTCTTCAATTTTAAGGAGTCTATATTATGCAATTAAATAAAAATGTGATTTATTGAGTCAAAATAATTAACATTTTACTCTAGGGATGACATTATCTTGTTGCAATTGTTTTATTGAGAGGCTAGTAATTTACCAATCGTTCAGCTCACTCCCAATATCTTTGCTTTATATAATTCAGTGAATATTCTATTTCAAGGGAACAGAGGAATTAAGTTCCTATTAAGCATTCATAAAAACTTTATATATAATTTGGTGCACATCATCTTGCATACTTCTTCTATGAGTTAATCTTTGAATTTGCTCAGAAACCAAGTAATCAAAGTTTATTCTCATTTTTTTTATAACAGCCCTGCAGAAGGGCCAATTAAACCTTTTAAAAAATAAACTCTTAGAAAAATACAGGAGAAATGTGACAGCATGTTCTTTGTAAGTTTTAGGTTGGTCAGAAGCATACAATTTTGTCATGTTTTTATGCAGAACTTGAAATTCATCAGTACCAGAACAGAGTAATCTGGGGGAAAAAATCTAAAACCTTTCTAACCTTAGGAAAGGAATTTTGTGAAGAAATAGTGTAATAAAAGGTAAAGGTTCCCCTCGCACGTATGTGCTAGTCATTCCTGACTCTAGGGGGCGGTGCTCATCTCTGTTTCAAAGCTGAAGAGCCAGTGCTGTCCAAAGACAACTCTGTGGTCATGTGGCCGGCATGACTAAACACCAAGGCTCATGG
Organism: Ptyas mucosa; assembly: GCA_012654045.1. Taxonomy (NCBI): domain Eukaryota; kingdom Metazoa; phylum Chordata; class Lepidosauria; order Squamata; family Colubridae; genus Ptyas; species Ptyas mucosa. The sequence continues at coordinate 18,855,554 of WNWU01000001.1, read as the reverse complement.
AATACTGTAACCTTCCCACCAAAGGTGGTCCCTATTTTTCTACTTGCATTTCTTACGTGCTTTTGAACTGCTAGGTTGGCAGAAGCTGGGACAAGTAACAGGCGCTCACCCCATTACGTGACACTAGGGATTCAAACCACTGAACTGCCAACCTTTCAATCAACAAGCTCAGCATCTTAGCTACTGAGCCACCGTGCCCCCCTAAATAGTGTAATATCAAGTATTAAAAACACACTGAGTGCAAGGTTAACTGCTTTACCAAATTCATGCATTGTTTTACCAAATTCATCCATTGTTTAGAACTGGCGTCTACAGAAGATAGAGCCACCCTGAAGCCATTTATGTAATTGCATTCTTTTATTTTTTTTCTTATATTTTAAGCAATTACCATATGGTAATGAAATGCTACTTTTAGCAACGTTCTAAAACATTTGGTGCTGTTCAAAGAGTCCAGTCAGGTTTTGGGACCATATTTAGACCTCTTTGCAAATAATTTCATACCAGACTGATCTCCTTTAGAACTGATTAAGCCACTACATTCCAGAAACAGAGATGTAACTTCAATTCCTTGCATTTACGCCAAGAAATTGTGTTAAAGTATTTTCCTGAAGATAAGGAAACATACTTGTCATAGTTTATTTGCGAAGACTTACCAAAGCCAGGAAATATCTTATGAGAAAAATGTAAATATTTGATTTAGATGTCCCAAAGAACTGCTCCCAGTTACCATAATATTGTATTATATTTTGGCTACAACAGGAAAGAAGCAATAAATTATCTAGTCTAGCCTAATGCATCTCTGACAGACTTCCTGAAAAACCTAAGAATGTGAATAATTTTTATTAGGAAACTTGGATGACACCTATGTCTATTTTTGAATGTTGTTACATTTTAGGTGTTTGCATTGCCATCTTCTATAATTACTTCACAATGCAAACTAATGCACTGGAAATGTAAATCTGAGCTCTTCTCAAATAGTGAAAAATATTTTCTCACACATTTATTTTTCGAATGTGAAATTGGTTTTTAGTCTGACCATTTTTAAGATCCATTCATCTTCATTTCCAATAAAGAAACTATCTAAATCTTAATCAGATTGATTTAGCATTTTCTTCTACAATTTGGTGAGAGAGAGAATATCTTTCTCTAGTGCCTAAATCATTACGGGACCGCCTTCTGCCACCAATTGCCTCCCACCGGCCAGTTCGCTCCCACAGAGAGGGCCTCCTCAGGGTGCCGTCAGCCAGACAATGTCGGCTGGCGACCCCCCGGGGGAGAGCCTTCTCTGTGGTGGCACCTACCCTATGGAATGATCTACCCCCAGAGATCCGAGTGATCCCAGACCTCCAGACTTTTCGTCGGGCCCTAAAAACCTACTTTTTTTCAGTTGGCCGGGCTGGCCTGATCCTTGAATTGGTTTTAGTGTTTGATATTGATTGATTTTAATTGACATGTTTTAAATTTTGGGCCAAATTGTATTTAAATTATTTTAAAATGATTTTAACTTCTGTATTATGTTTTTTACCTGGCTGTTCACCGCCCTGAGTCCGCTAGGAGAAGGGCAGTATAAAAGTTAAATAAATAAATAATAAATTATACACAGCATATCTTCAAATAGTTTGCCATGAAAAAAATGGAAAATTCAGCCTAATTTCCTATGAAATACACTGGACAGTTACAATATACTCCAAAACAATGGTATGTCTAAATCAGGACTCTGCAACCTTAAACACTCAAAGAACCATTTGGACCCGTTTCCCACAGAAAAGAAAACACCGGGAGACACAAAACCCTTCCCGTGCCTGACTGTTTCTTGAATGGCCACAAAACTAGCATATGTAGTTGAATTAAATGTTCTGTTTTCTTCTGAAACTTTTCTTTTCTTGGATTTATCCATGGCCTACTGGGGATTGAAAAGCTCAATAAATTGCGTGCCGGTGGGTGTCTACATATTGGTGGTTGTGACATATATTTTGAGTGACAGGGAGACGCAGCAGAGGGGTGAAAGAGCCACATGCGGCTCCAGAGCTGCAGGTTGCTGACCCCTGGTCTAAATCATTGATTAATTCAAAAACTGATGATAGAGTCCTTCAGTTTATAGAGACAGGAAAACTTGGTAGCTAAACAAGCAAGTAAAACAACAACAACAATAATAGATGTTTTCCTCTCCACATTCAAGTTTGGTTTGCAATCTGGAGGTCTTCCTGTAGTCACAGCTCCTACTTGAGAAATAGATGGCAGCTGTGGCCAGGAATTCCAGGTGTGCCATTTCTTAGACTGAGAGCCCTTCAGAGAGTCAGTCATGCCCTAGTCACCTGATAACTTGACTACTGTAATGAGATCTACATGGAGCTGCCCTTGAAGACCATTCAGAAGCTTCAACTGGTCCAGAATGTGGCAGTACAAGTAATAATGGGCATATTCAGCAGTGCTGGGCTTCATATTTTAGTGACCATGGTATAGACCAGCATTGCCCAATATCTCTATCTCTCAGAAAAAATACAGTATCTATACAAATATGTAACTCCATTAGGAGTTCTGGAAAGCAGAGTTAGACAATGGACAAGTTTCTATCTTTCTTTGGTTCCACTCTGAATGTAGGATAAGGTAAAGTGGCATGTCTGCTTCCATTACAGAAAAATGCACCAGGGATACATGTATATCTATATAAATAACATTTTGATGCATCCTTCACTGTTGTGCATCTAAGGATAAATGCATATTAAGTGAAGACAAATATCTAACAATTATAAATATAATTGGGTGCAAACTGTATCTTTATTTGTATTTTTACTTTTATTTGTTATGACTTATGACCTTGCAAATGTGACATGGATCAAGCCCAGCCCCCAATTTACATAAAGATGTCAAGGCCTAAAGCAGATATGGGGAATTATGGTCCCTTTATGACTTATGGACTTCAACTCCCAGAATTCCTGAGAATTCCTGAGCCACCCCTGGCCTAAAGGAACTATTCTTGTGCCTAAACAAAGCCCTCTTAATCTTTTCTGGCCAAAAAGAAAGGAATATTATTTATCTCACAATAAGCAGGATGAAACTGACAAAGGCAATGGAGACTCAGCCCATGGGAAGGACTGAGGCAGACCTAATTAGGGGAAAGACAATAATGTAACATGGGGAAATGTTCCATACCAATTAAGAATATGAACCTTTATATGACCCAATCAGATGCTCATTAACGGAGGGTCAATGGCTATGTGTAGCATTGCTGCTGCTTCTCTCCAACAATAAAACAGCTCTGTTTACATATAGACAAAGAATAATCTGGTTTCTCAAAATCCTAAAAGCAAAACAGAGCCTTAGAATTGTCTGCCCCACATTTTAAAATTGCTATTTTTCTCTTGTGTTTTGTTCATATGAGGTAGATAGGGCTGAGAGAAGGCTCTTGGCTCAAGGTGCTAGAAAAGTTCCTATGGCCAAGGATGGAGTCTCCCTGTTCTTATTCCAACACTATTAATCACTATAACACACTGGTTCTTGTGCTGCCCAAGATGCCCAAGATGTTGGGTAACATGCTGCCCCAAATATTCAAAAATGAAAGATACAAGCAGTGATGGTCTGCAAATTTTTCAACAACCAGTTCTCTGCCCTAATGATTGGCTGGGTGGGTGGATAGGTGTGGCAAACTCAATGTCACTTACGTCGAGGGGCGCTTCGCTTCGCCTGGCCTCTCATGACTGTGGGGATGCTGCAATGGTTGTAAGTGTGAAAAATGGTCAAAAGTCACTTTTTTCAGTGCCCTTGTAACTTTGAATGGTCACTAAATGAACTGTTGTAAGTCAAGTATTATCTGTACAAATACAAAGTGAAACTTGAAACTAAAGTGGGACTAAAATAACATTTTTCAGGTTTCCAGCCTGATGCCTTAATCAGTACCCAAAATTGGCTGTTCCTCACCATATATGAGGAATTGTACATTATATTAGAGTAACACTTTATCTCTCCACTCCCTGTCCAAATATTCTGCCATTTTGCAGCAAAAATAATTTTAAAATCCCCTAGAACCACTTGCACCAGAAGCATATTGTGAAAATGCAAGTATCCTAGAAGTTTCATATTATCGGCATTGTTAAGATTGCATGACATGTTTATTGCAGAATTATCTAGTATTAGAGCTATGACACAAAATTATGAAGCTAAACAAGTATAGATTTTAGTATATTCTGAAAGATGGCAATTTGTAGGCTTACCGTATGGCTCTGTCACAACAACACATTATCACAGCGGAATGGTAGAGAAGATGTAGAGGCCAGAGGTGAAAAGAAAGAGAAGAGTATAAATATCCATTTTAAAAGGATGGTTAGGGCATCTATTTTTATGTCTAGTGTTTCCTGAGCATTAAACTGCCAACAGCTTCAAACAGATAATGGGAAAACAGGTACTCTGCTGTGTCTTGCTATAAATCCTCCAGAACCTAAGTCTAATCACTGATGGATTACAAAGAGTCAAACCCAACAGAGCTGTTACAGAGCCACAAATATATTAGTTCAACTTGAAGGAAAGATTAATTCAAAGAAAATTACTGTCTAGGATCAGCTACTACTCTGACCCTATCATTTATGTAGGTTAATGCTTTGCCTTTTTTCCATTCTGAATATTTCATCTGAATATTGAATGATTGTGCTGACATTTTTTCCCTTCCAGGGTAGTTCTAGAGGCTAGATATGGCAATCCATAGACTAAAAAATGAGACCCGGACCTCTCGTGAATCTTTTATTAAATCATGAACTCTGACACCGTTGTAAAGAACAGATTTTTATATACAGAAAGGTGTTTAACCACACTACATGCAATTTTCACACAATTTATTTTCAGGACGCCATGGATATAATATCTTTAAAATATAAGGCATTTCTCAGGTTTTCAGGCCATTTGACATGATCAAAACAATCTCTCAGTCAAAAAATAAGAAACCTCTAACATTCTCCTTGCCTAGTAATTGTAGTATTTTGCATTATATTTTTTATAATTACATTTTAAAAGTGCATGGAAATCCCACCATATTAACTTGGGTTGCAAAGGAGACAAGGATAATGTCCTAGAAAAATAGATAGGGTATTTTTTTTATTTATTTATGAAACCAAGAGTTTAATTAAAGTCAGAAGGAAATAGTAATCTCAAAATTCAGGCAACTGGACTGCTTCATCTCTGGAAACTTTTAAGAAGAGACTGGACATCCATTTGTCTGAAATGGTATAGGGTCTCCTGCTTGAGCAGGGGGTTGGACTAGAAGATCTCCAAGGTCCCTTCCAACTATGCTGCTGCTGCTGCTGCTGCTGCTGCTGCTGCTGCTGGACTTGATTTCAAGCAATAGATCCAAAACAAAAAAGAAATAGGAAAGCAAGGCAGATGTTTATGGGAGGACAGTGTTCATGTGTGCCAGCTTTTCAATTAAATCATTCTGTTTCCAGAAGGTTACATGTCAAACATTTGCACAAAACCTTGCCTGTAGAACAGGAAGAAGCCAAGACAGTGTGATGGAAAGAGGCCAGCCAGCATCACTACTGACTTTTGGGGAAGGTGCTCAATTTGCTTCCCATACATATTTGGCAGGGCCTTCTAATCTGATCCATCAAATCCAACTGTTTTCCAAAGCATTAAATGATCAGAACCAGGGGTGGGTTCTACTTACCTTTACTACCGGTTCGCAATGGGAGCACATGCGCAGATCACCCATGATGACATCGTGGTGGGTGGGCAGAGCCTCCTGCCAGTTTTACTACTGGTTCTATAGAACCGGACCGAACCGAGAGCAACTCATCAATGATCAGAATGAAAACTATGCCAATTCTCATTTTTAACTTTGATATCTTGCCATTCACTCTAAGAATCCCGATGGACTGAGATTTTGCACATGAATAATCATAGCAAATGGAGTAATGATGATAATATGTCATTGAAGGAATGGTAGAAAGAAAAACTAATGGTTTTATATATATATGACAGAATCAGGTATATACAGTAATAAGAAATGTGTTTGTGTTGTAGTTGTTCCAAAAGCATTTTTTTCTTGAAATCACCTCCTTTGCCCCTGCTAGTAGGTCAAAATATAAGTACATCAAGTACATCACTAGAATTAGTACGCAGGGAGAATTTTTAACAAGATTATGGAGCCCTGCTTGAAATAGGGAAAAGAGTAAATAAGAACAAAATACATCTGTTTAGGCAGGTGTGAAAAGCTCCAAGGAAATATCCAAAGCTAGCTCAAGGAAATCATGATTCATTGCATTAACCTTGTGTAGAACTTCAGTTTAATTATTGTCAGTTGCTAAATAATTAATATATCTTGAGTAAAAGCCACCTACGTTCTATAAGCAATGACTTACCAGAAGTATGCCCTGAGGAGGTGTACATTTGTCTGATGGAGAGGAATGCTTCTTGCATCTTAGCTTCATGTAAGAGAAAGTACAATGGTACAGAACTGGATGCAGAGGCCACCAAATGACTCAGGGAAGTGGGGAAAAGTTGTGATCTTTCTGTTACTGAGAATGAATTTCTTCTAGTGCATGTTCATTAGAAACCAAAGCATGTAAGCCTCAGACTTTTGAGCCAGCAATGGAAACATGCAAGGCCATTCCGAAGGCTTAGTGACTAATGCTTCCAGTGAGATCTCAGCATTCCCTTGATAGATCAGGTGCTAATGTACACTGACATTCTAACCCACAGCACAGAAAATTAATACCAGTGTGGTAAGTCTGAGAAAGTCCATTGCCAAGATGTAAATACTTAATAGAAGAAAGCCCACAAATTCTGAAACCTTTTCTAATCAGTGTTTTGGGTGTGTGTTTTTTTTTAAAGAAAAAGATTTCTAATGCTCAAATGTATGAGTTTACAAGATTCTATGAGACTTGGGATTAGATCAGTGATGGGATTCAGCCGGTTCGCACCACTTCGGGAGAACCGGTTGTTAACTTTCTGAGCAGTTTGGTGAACTGGTTGTTGGAAGAAATCATTAGGGCAGAGAACCGGTTGTTAAATTATTTGAATCCCACCACTGGATTAGATGTTTATTTTGTGGTAATGGTAAAGATAAAGGTTTCCCCTGTCCATTTATGCCTGACTCTAAGGGGTGGTACTTAGGGGTGAAATCCAAAATTTTTCCCTACCGGTTTTGTGGGTGTGGCTTGGTGGCAGGGGAAGGATATTGCAAAATCTCCATTCCCACCCCACTCCAGGGGAAAATCTTCATTCCCATCCCACTCTGGGGCCAGCCAGAGGTGGTATTTGCCAGTTTTCTGAACTACTCAAAATTTCTGCTACTGGTTTTCCAGAACCTGTTAGAACCTGCTGGATTTCACCCCTGGTGGTACTCATCTCTGTTTCTTATCTGAGGGAACCAGTATTTTCCGAAGACAAAACTTAGGCTATACCCTGAGGCACACAGAACACTGTTACCTTCCCACTGAAATGGTACCTGTTTCATCATTCTAGCCATTGTCTATACACTGCAGGATGAAGACCTCTTCTGCATGTTTCCAACCAATACAGTCTTGAATTCTTCTTTGCCAGTGGGGCCCACAATATTTGCTGATATCATTACTCCATGTTGTTTTAAGTCTCTTTTGTGGATGCTTTTTATTAAGTGAAATCCATTCTATGACTGCCTTAGTCCACTTGCCATCAGTTCTTCGTGGTACGTGACCAGCCCATTTCCATTTCAATTCTTTTACTCTTTTGATGACATCATATATTTTTGTTGTTCTCTAATTCATGTGCTCTTTCTATTTTGTCTTGTGATGCGAAGCATGTATCTTTCCATGGCTCTTTGCACCACTTGTAGCTTTTGTAATGATTGTGAGGTTAGTGTCCATGTTTTACTCGCATATGTTAGAACAGGTAGTACACACGAAAAACTTTTCAGGCACAAGGAGAGGTTGTTCTTGAAAATTAGTTTTCATCGCCTATTTATGGTATCTATTTATCTACTTGTATTTGTATGCTTGGTGGACAGGAGCTCACTCCATCCACACAGCCCTTGGGTCTCAAACCCAGGCTGTCAGCTTTGCAGCTGACAAGCTCAGGTCTTTAATCTCTGGCCATCATGCCCCTTTATATGATTTAATGACAAAAGGTAAAAACGGTACTATAAAAACATTTTTTCAAGCTTATATATATATAGATCACTCCAATCCCATTGAAACTGATGTTTGATTTCAGTCATTCTCCTACAGAGCATTAAGTACAGGGGATTCAGAATTAATTCCACCTCCTACTGCAGATCCTTTCAAAATATGAAGGCTTTGTGATATCCACCAGTATTGCTGGAGGCGAAGCTAGAAATGATAGTGTAAAAACATGTATACTTCCCCACTCATCTCTGATGTTTTATTTCAATTTTTTTCTTTAATTATGAGAAATGTTAAATATTTAACATTTTAAAAATTAAAAACAATTCTATTTTTTTTTCTAGTTTGGAGTCATACCAGAGATTTGGGAGGTTTTAGGATGAACTGCATCCTCTCCCCTATACCTCTTTCTTCCTAATTCCAGATATTCCCAACATCAAGAATCCAAAATTTCCTCCCCTTCTGCAAAATAAGAATAGAAGTCCTTTGACCTTGGTGTTACTCTTCCAAAGTTGGAGCATTCTTTATTGTCCACTGGATACAGAAATATTGGCCTCTGAAGGATTATTGGAAATAAAACATGGCAGACCAAATTTATTAAACTAATATTTCTCTTTACTTTCAAGGAAATAGAGAAATCTTTTATTTTACTCCTTTTTCTACAGGGTTTGAAGTAAATTGTAAACTGTACCTTGATCTAAGAGTTGCAAATATTCCTTTTTAATATTTAAAATAATGACATATAATTTGCAAGGAGTACAATGCGACAAAGATGCTGCTTGAATGAAAGATCTGAAAATGGAAGCTTAGCTTGGGATTTGAATACCACCGGATTTAATTTGGTCAAAATAACTTTCAGCCAGATGTTCTGATGGGAAAGCATCAATTTGCCTACATAAATATGTTTCACATTTTTGTCCAAATCAACAATATCATGGAAGTGGTTTGCCATTCCTTTCTCCTCAGTTCCCCACCCCCCATTCCTAATTTCCCAGTCTAGAATAAAGGTCTTAGATTTCCTAGAGGTGTCTCATCAAAACAAGTCCAATTCTGTTTTACATTTTAAGATCAATTAAGATTGGTTAGGTATCATTTAGCTGGACAGACAGGAAAAATATTCTAAGAATTGGGTGAATGACAATTCTTAAAAAGCTGTCTTGAGTTGCATAAGGTCATATCTGACCATAGGTTTCATGCTGTCTGAAATTCAGTCCAAAACCCTAAATATGATGGTGGTTATAACTGCTAACCTCATCTTCTTTTCTCTACTACTCTGTTTCCCCCAAAATAAGACATCCCCTGATAATAAGCCCAATTGGGCTTTTGAGCGCTTATTTCAGGGTTCAAAAAATATACAGGGTCTTATTTTCGGGGAAACATGGTATGTCTTTAGAATTAATCTTAGGGGTTTTTTTAATTGACACCTATTTTCCTCTAAAAGTTAACAGTCCTCTTAACCTCAGAAATTCATCTTAGTCACCTTCTTAAATGGACAGAAGAATTAGCTATGTTGCATAGGACAATAATCAGCAATTGGCAAATAATTAATGGCATAGAGTTTATGATAACTTTTGCTAGTAGTTTTCCTTTTCTTTCCAACATGTAGAGGAAAGAAAATTATAGAGCAATTTTGTTTGTTTATCAACTGATTATGATATGGTGAATGGATTAATTACTGAAAGTGTGAGGGGATGCAATTAGAGAGACTTCAAATTGCTAATTGGAAGTTAGCATAATTGCTAATTAATGTAATTGCCTTTGGAGGCAAAGGAAAGAAAACCAAGAGGTTAAAGACTGATTTCAGCATTGTGTCTTACTTCATAGGGATGTTTCACCAAGACAAAGTATATGATAAAGTAACTAATGATGCTGACAAGACAGAAAATAGTAGGTTGGACTGAACCAATGTTACTATTAGTTAGATCCGTAGGTAGTTGCAGAGCCATACAACTTCTCATTAGTGGCTCTGAATCACCCTGGAGAAGATTTTAGTGAAGTGAAGATTTTTCTGTATTAAAAAAATGCATATTGATTGTAAAGAGATTCCTCATATTGGTGGGCATGCAAGCTCAGCTCCAGCACGCATGTGCGCACCGGCCAGCTGATTTTCAGGTCTTCTGGACCCACCAGAAGTAGGGAAATAAGCTATTTCCTGCCTCTGGAGGGCCTCAGGGGTGGTGGGGAAGGCCCATTTTTTGCTCTCCCCAGCCTCAAGAGCCTTTCTAGGCACCAGAAGTTGGCAAATGGGTCGTTTTCAGCCTCCAGAAGGCCTCCAGGGGGGTGGGGAAGGCAGTTTTCACCCTCCCCAGACTCTTAGAAAGGCTCTGGAGGCTGGGGAGAGCAAAAAACAGGCCATTGCATGCCAGGAGCGGGAGTGTTGCACGCGCATGCACGGAGGCAAGGCATGTAGAATTATGGGTGTGGCACACATGCACACAAGCCCCCCTGCTCCTGGCACACGATGGCAAAAAGGTTAGCCATCATTGTTCTAGAAGCTTCCCAGATGAATCCCACCAACCAGAAAGGAGAGATATTTACGGTACTTTAAGAAAGTTAAGATATATAGGCATAAGTACAATGTTTTTTAAAAATAGATTTACAATATTACCTAATCTTGCATTTGGAAGGAATAAAGTTTGTCACCAGAAATCGAAAACTATTTCGACTGCTATTGGGAAAGGAAGGGGAGCTGGCATTTTTTTTTTTATTAAATGTCCACACTTTCTCAACAATAATTGTTCCATTGCAACATAGAGGCTCTGAGGCTTGAAGAGACTTTTCAAGAAGTACAAAGTAGATTTAACTAGTTATAATTTCACCACAATGACCAAGCAAATTTCCTCTGCAGAGTTTTGGCTTTGCTTCTTTCATTCTCTACTTCTTTATCATGCTGTAATGTCTGATGATGTAACTCAGGAGTGTCAAACTGGCAGCCCAGCTCTGCAAAGGCAAAGAACGTCACGATAACACATGATGTAACAACACGTGATGCGATTGAGTTTTAACTGAAGGTAACTGAAGGACATATGTGCATTTTTTAATATATTTCTCTTTCTGACTTCCATTTTTTTTTCCTCTTGGGTTTATTGCTAGAGAATTCTGTATCCTTGATGGATTACGCAAAGCTAAACAAGGCAAGTTACCAGACCTCAAAATGAGAAGATTGAGATAGATATATGGCTTGAGTGTGATAAAAGGTTGAAATGTCCTCCTATAATTAAACTACCCAATCTAAGTGCAATGCCATTCTATTTGTTCTTGTCTGTCTTCTGGGTACTGACACACACATTCACAGTACAAAGTTCAAACAAACATTGTTTTCCCTTGTCATTATCGTATTTACAGGAACATTGGAAGGAAAAAGGAAGCATGAATCATCAGCCAATTAGGCTAGTCAAAATATCCCAAGGCATGGATTGGGCCACTGCTACTGTCCAAGAAGCGGTGTAGTAGACTTTCCTTAAAGAGATCCACTTGCAGCTTATTAGCAATTGATCACTGGCCCACATACAATATTTAATTTGTTAAAGAACATTTGGATTTATTTCTTCCCCTGGAAATGGTTGTTTCCATCAGTTATATCTGCCCTCGGTAAATACTCTGGCCCCAATATTATGTTTCACCAAAGAAGAAGCACAAAACCCCTGACAGCTGAGCATCCATGCCATGGCTGAAAATGGTTTTAACTTTGTCTTTCCCAACAGGGGAAAATGGCACCAATCCAGATAACTCTGGCTTTAGCAGAACAATACATTAATTACTGTGCTTTTATTCCTCCTCATTAATTCAAATGCAAATTGGAAAAATGGGCCTCTTCCTCCTGGCCCCCCGCAATAATTATGTGAGAGGTGTATCTTCAGCTAACACTACATTAATACATTTAATTGCTTTTCTGCTTGAAGTGAACAACCAGAATGTTGCCTGTTCCATATGGCATATTCGGTTATATATCGATTAAAATGCAAAATATAACTCAACATGGACACACAGGCATTAAAATGGAAGAAAACACGAGGAAGAAAAGAAGAAAAATGAATATTAATCCCATATTAATTCATATTCTGAAAGGAATTCCCGTTTATACATCTGGAAAATGATTTCAGAATTTTTTTTTTTGTTTAGAAAAAATCTGTGGGATTTTTTTTTGATTCTAAGAATATCTTTACAGAAAATGTCATTACCAGTTAATGAAGGAAGAATCGGTTTTCCAAGTTTGGAGCTATCATCCAACTTACCTATTGTCAATATTAAGTACTGGAAGACAACAACTGGTTGTTAATTTTCTGATTTGGGCAACTTTGGAATATGCATATAAACACCTTTGAATGGATGGACAAGATCTGAACATACTAAATATGTTAGTTTCTCTGGAATCATTAACACCATTTAGAAAATTATGGGATAAGAGTTAACTATCATCTATCAGATGTAACCCAATGGCAATACTTATTATTATGGTATTTGTTAACAACATTGTTTGGACCAGCAGCATTTTCAATTTTTAAGGCACCTGTGATACTAGAACAACTTGTTAATCCTTTAAACTATAAAGAACCTTCATTTAGTGTTTATAACTATTTCTTATCAATGAATCAATTTGATATGTGGATATTAAGAAACAAATTGAATAAAGATTAGAGGTTCTTATATTGTCTAGATAATGGAGAGTGTCTTAAATTCTATAGCAAGAGCATCAGTGGATTTAGGATTGTGATTTAAACAAAACATAATATTAGAACTTATTGGATTCCACTATGTTTTATAGAAAAGAACAGTCAGAAACAGCGTTTTGTTGGAGATGTAATAAGGATAATGCTTTTTTAAAAGAGATATTTCTGTGAGGTTTTATATTTACTAAGTTTGGGAAGAAAATAGTGGGTTATACAAATATGATAGTGTGACAAAAGCTAAAATTTTCAGAGAATAATATTCTTTTCAGTCATATACCTAGTACATGGAATTTGACAACTAGACAACACAAATGTGCATTGTGCCTTTACTTTGACTAAAAGACTGGTACAGCAGTATTGGAAATATAAATATATAACTTCATTTATTCAATGATATACTTTATTGTTTCAGTAAAATATATAAAGTATAGCTAATAAAGATTTGGCTTAAGATATAATATAAATGCACTAGAAGATAGTATCCAGTATCAAGAGACCTTTAAAAAAATTCTAGAAATGTTTCCACAATATGTAAAGCCATACCCCTACACTCCAAAGTCCTTTAGCAGAAAGAGTGATCCCCAGGTGGGAAAGGAAGTAAATCAGCACAGTAGTAAAGGTCTGTCTGTCTGTCTGTCTGTCTGTCTATCCATCATCTATCTATCTATCTATCTATCTATCTATCTATCTATCTATCTATC
>WNWU01000001.1:18821370-18842086 GCA_012654045.1 Ptyas mucosa | reverse complement strand
ATCTATCTATCTATCTATCTATCTATCTATCTATCTATCTATCTATCTATCTATCTATCATGTTTGTCATCTGTCTGTCATGTGTCTCTGTCTGTCTGTCTGTCTCTCCATCCATCCATCCATCCATCCATCCATCCATCATCTACCTATCTATCATGTTCATCACCATCGTAATATCATCATCACCTTTCTCCATCCATCCATCCATCCATCCCTCAGTTCGCTTGTCTGTCTGTCTGTTTGTGTGTGTGTGTCTGTCTGTCTGTCTGTCTGTCATCTATCTGTCATCTAATTTAATAGCTTCTACATTTTTAACAGATTCATTTTAAGGATTTCTACATTGCTTTCCAAATTGGACTTGTAATTAATAGTCTAAAATAATTTCACAGGCTTCCTGTGAACTGCCTTATTTCCCACATACAACACAGCATTTTAAATGTTAACCCTTTGAACCAGCCACAAATGAAATCCCCTGTTCATTGCAGGAATCCCCATTGAAGAAACCATGCAATTGGGGTACTCAGCATCTTTTTTAACACATCTGATGAAAGGGAATTTACCATCTGTCTGAGCAATACAGTAGGTTCCACTACTAGAGTTAGGTTTTTTTTCTAATGTTCAGTGAGAGTCTGCCCCTCTATAAATGTTCTGTGTCTATCACTCTAGAATGAAGGGAATAACTTCTTTGAGGGGTTTGAACAGAGATGTCATATCCTCCCTCCCTCATCTTTTCTTAAATTTAAATGTGCTCAGCTCCTTACATCTCTTTACATGGGACACAGAACTCATCTGTATTGCCCCTAATAATCTGGTTCCTCATTTTACCAATTTTGGAAGGATGGAAGACTGAGCCAACCTTGAGCTGGTGGGGATACCTATCCTACCTGTCAATCACTACTTCAGCTTCAACCGCAACAATACACGAGCACATAATAGATACAAACTTAAGGTAAACCACTCCAAACTTGCAGAAAATACGACTTCAGCAACAGAGTGTTCAATGCCTGGAATGCACTACCTGACTCTGTGATTTCATCCCCAAACCCCCACAACTTTAACCTTAGACTGTCTATTGTTGACCTCATCCCATTCCTAAGAGGCCCATAAGGGATGTGCATAAGTGCAGCAATGTGCCTACCGTCCCTGTCCTACTGTCCCTGTTTATTCGTATCCATTTCCTGTATTCATAATCATGTTTATACTTATATTTGTTATTTTATACGTGCTTGACAAAATAAATAATTTTTTTAAAAAGGGATCAAATTCCTGGTAGTGAGTTGAATTAGCCCGCAATACTACATTCTAACTACTGTGCCACCATGGTTCAGTAAAAGTTAGTAAAAGTTAGCTGAAAATAATCATGCCTATGCAAAAATTATATGCATAATTGAACTAGTCAGTTGTGATTCACATCCTTCTTTTAATTATTGTATATATTCCTGCATATACTAATATTAGATTAAGTGAACTGAAAGTATAAGCATACTTGGTTTGCTGCAAGGGAAATTTCCACATCTGTCTATTTTAAGATTTTCCTCAGATGCAGGTTGTCTCCAAAAATGCAGTCTGTTCGGCTTGTGGAATGTCTGGTTCTATGTTGTGATATGTTTCAAAATTACAGATACAAGATAGCTATCGATCCTCTAGTATCAGTTGTTAACTACTGTTCTTTAAAAATGAGGGGTGAAGTATTGAGAAATAAATGTTGGCATCTCATTTCACTGCATTTTTATCCTGCAGTTGCCTAAATCAGTTTCCTTACTGTAAATGGTTTCATGATTGAATTGATCCATTCCACCAGGAAGGCAGAAAGCCTTGTATATTTACATCAAAATATGCAGTTTTCTTTCATATATAACATGCAATCTTTAAAGCCTTGAAATCACTATGGCAATGGACTAGGCTTCTTTGTGAAGAAGACAATTGATACATTAAAAAAAAGCAAGCAGAAGTAAAGCTGCATTCAATTATGTGTATGCACCTTTTGTTTGAGCATTGATTATTATGGATTGATGCATATTATGTTTTAAAAACAATGGTTTTCGTAATTGTAAAATGAACGTGCTATATGAGGCATGGTCTTTTAGTTTATCTTTCAGGACTGACTTTTCCATTAGGCTGAGTGAGATGGTACTCTCTGGCAGCAGATGATGGAAGTGAGGGCTGAGGGCTGTTCCTTTGAGACCCTTTGTCATCTTCTTTTGCTGGAGAATAGAATTTGGTAACTACACAGCCTGTTTTGCTCTCTCTAAGATAAGCTCCGATCCTTAAGTGGAGTAAAGGCCACCACCCTGTTCTGACCTGGACAACCAAACATGACAAGCATGCTGGGTTTTTTTTTTAAACTAACACTCCTATATTTAGGAGCACCAGCAACCCCAGCAAAGAATCTCTCTCTCACTCTCACAAACACACAGCAGCTAACAAAGTCTCTAAATGCCTGTGGAAATCAAAGCTCGCTCCCTTTCCCCCTGAAATGCCTCCAACCTACCAGGATTCTCTCTCTCTCTCTCTCTCTCTCTCATCCACACTCATAGCAAAAGTCCTGGAAGGTGTACTCGCTCTTTTTCCAGCAGTGGAGACACACACACACACACACACATGCTTCAAAGGCACGCCTGACTCTCCATGTTGCAGATTTCAAGAAAGAATTCCGATACAGTTCTAGACAGGATTCAGAAGTTTGGACTATCAGTGGCTGACAGGGAGATGAATAGGTGCCTGCCACACCTATTCATCTCCATCCCCTGTCTTTTATCCCCAGAAGTAAGGTGAGGCTTAGCTAGCAGCAGTGGCTCTTCCGTCCCAAGGTCTGCCCCACAGATTCCTGCTGCTCTCCTCTCCTCTTCTGCACATCCAAGCATCAGGCACGAGACCCAGCTGTTCCTCCTATTCCTCATCAGCCACCTCCAGATCTGGGGGCTGTTGATTCTCCATCTGGGGGCTGATGTACAGCCCAGGCTCTGGCTCTATCTCTATCTCTGACAGCTCCATTCTTCCCCCTTGGGACTTTCAGAGTGCCCCAACCAGAGGTGGTTTTCAGCAGGTTCTGATCAGTTCTGGAGAACCGGTAGTAAAAATTCTGACTGGCCCTGCACCCATGTATTCTCTGCCTCCCAAGTCACAGCTGATTGGGAGGAAATGGGGATTTTGTAGTAACCTTCCCCTAGAGTGGGGTGGGAATGGAGATTTTACAGTATCCTTCCCCTGCCATGCCTACCAAGCCACGCCCACCAAGACATGCCACACCCACAGAACCAGTAGTAAAAAATTTTGAAACCCATCACCAGCCCCAACTCCCACTCTGCCTCCTCATCTGATTTGGCTGCTGCAGGGGCTGGCAGCTGACAGGCCACAACACACCTTATAACCTATACTGTGCCTTCAAATTCATCTAGCCTTTACATTTAGAACTGTAGCTCAGAATCTTGTTTAAATGTAACCAAGAGGAAAGTATCAGAATAATTTTTCCCCAGGAACCTCATGCATTCGGACTTTTACAGTTTTCCTTAAAGCAATTCTTATTTTTCTATTCATTAGAGTGTAATATGAAGCTATCATCAACCTGTGGATTCTTTTTTTTTTTACATACACTCAGAAGAACCTAGTCGATTCCAATACATACTATATGACCTAATGTTTAGTCATTTCATGCACAATTAATTATATATTTTTACTTTCCAGTCTGAATTTGTCAACTCTGCTCCATAAAATCAAAATCAAATCAAATTTTTCAAGTTGAAAAAAAGGGCATTCTCTTTTGATACAACATAATTCTTTCCACATTTTAACAAAGCCTTAATATAAACACAGAAGGTTTTCTAACTTTGAATGCTTTTTATTGGAATATTTGTTTTGGTCCAGTGACCGATCCCATTATGGATTAAAATTCCATCCATCTGTAAACTAAAAAAGGTTTAGCAAAATAGCCACTAGTAAAACATCTGATTTATCTCCGGTTTGACCATAAACATTTATAAAAACCACCAATCTCTCCCTGTTTCCAACAACCAAAAATCATATATTAACTATTGGTATGTAACATTTTTTGCTTAACTGAAAAATCTGAAGATTTGAAAATTTCTTGAATATTTCCTTGTATATTTCCGCCCTCTCCTTGTTTCACAGAAATATAACATAATGTCATTTCTTTAACTAACTCAGGTTCTTTATCATTCACCCTTCTGGCATTTTAAATTGCAATCTTATATGTACTATGGATGTCACCAGATGGGTCTATAAATATTAACCTCTGCTTCCCATTGTAACTTTGCACAATGGAGGCATTTACATAACTTCCTTTAGCAAGACATAGAGAGGATAAATTATATCTAAATTTGCAATAGTGGAGAATATCTGTAGCTCGGGTGTAGGATGAGGGCGGAGGTTTGTTCTATGAACTTGTGGGTTGGTTTCTGAACATTTCGGAAGGCCTGATTATGAAACGTTCAGAAACTGACTCACAAGCTCCAAGAACAAACCTCCACCTTCATATATGTAAGTTCAGTGTTTGTCTAGATTTTTTGCAGTTCGGACCTGGTAGTCCTGTTCACAGGAAGAATTGGTCACTTCCTTTCAGAGAGTTGAAATATGGGGTCTAGCAACTGAAACATTGCTGCAGCTTTCCTGTTGGCAACTCAGTCATCAGGGCTTCCAATATTGCAAAATTTTTGGGAATTAAACAGATATAAACTGTTCTGAAGAAACAAAAATAGAAGAGACACAAAATCAGGAACTTCGTACTCATAGGACAGCAGTAGTTGATATGATGTTGATAGCAGTAGAATTGTTAAGGGTTTTACCTGAAGTTTAATCACTGATATTTTCTTTTCTTAGCTGTCAGGAGTGTTCTATGAACAGAAAGTCACTTTCGTTATTGCTAAAAGAGAATAAATTGTTCACAGAGCACCCACACAGACATGTGATATGTCATATAAATACAGTTAATCCCCAATTTATGACTCTAATTGGGACTGGAAGTTTGGTTGTAAGTCATGACAATTATAAGATGAGGAACCCACATGACTGGACACAGTTTTATAACTCCCAAGGTCATTAATCAAAATACACATATGTCCAAATCAATTTTTTCCCAATGAACATTTTTTGCTGAAAACTGACAAAAAAAAAGTTGCCTAGTGTGGTCACATGACGGCAGGATGCTGCAACCACTTGTAAATGTTATTCAGTTAACTAATGCCCAAAATGTGTTCATTTTATCATAGTGGGGATAGTGCAACATTTTATTATGGCAGGAAATGCTTTCTGGGCCATAAGGCACCCTTTCTGTGGCCGTTTTAACTCTGAACAGCCGATAAACAAATGATTATAAGTCAAAGGCAACTGTATAGATATAGTTCAGCTACATGGATTGGAGGATCACATGTGCAATAGAATATCCTTTCAAAAAGTAATATATATTTTTGAGAGTACAAAATAAATTTAGGCTTAATACCATTCCTGGCATCACAGGGAAACTACTATGCCTTAAGTGAATCAGATTAACAGATTATCATATATTAACAGATTAACAGAGTTGGAAGGAACCTTGCAGGTCATTGAGTCCAACCCCCTGGCCAAGCAGGAGACCCTACATCTGCTTCTACCTAGGATCAAACTCACAACCTCCTAATTGTGAGGCAAGAGCTCCACCTTTAGGCCACCAGGTCTCCTCCCAATGGCTCCAGCTGACTTAGTTCAGGACCTGCTATTTAAATTTAAAGAATGTCCTAGAATAACACTACATGGGAGCTTAAAAAAAATTGAAGAAAGCCAGCATGGTGCAGTGGTTAAAGTGTTGGGCTAGAAGCTGGAAGACCCAGATTGAAGCTCAGCCTTTGCTTTGAAAGCTCACTGATTGACTTTGGCCCAATTATTCTCTGTCTCAACCCAGCCTACCTAACGGAGTAATTGGTATGTGTATGTATGAAATTACAGGAAGTACTACATCTGCACTGAACTCCTAAATGAAAGGTGGGATATGAAATTAAAAGAATAAAGTGAATGCTGTCTCCTTAATCCTTGAGTTGGAATTTATCTTTTCCCTTCTTATCAGCTAAGAACTTCAGGGCATTAACTGCTTCTTGCCCCCTTCCAGAAAATTCATTATTTCTCCATACACTTTGGAAATTACCTGTGAATTGTGAATTTCCTGATCAGAATTGGAGATGTCCAAATCAATGGCATGCGCGATGGAGGCAAATGTTTACAGATATCACTACAAACAGGGACACTTGTAAAATTTTGTTGAAAGATTGGCTAATGCTTATTAGGGTAGTTTCTTGGTGAATTTTCCTGCCTGAGCAGTTATTTCTATCCTTCAGCTGTTTTGTAGCTAGCTTTGTTCTCACATATCTTTTTCCTTCCTTTCTCAATTCTACTCCTCCATTCCTTCCCCCATCTTTAATCTGGGTTCCTTTTGTTGTGTCTGCTAGGAGGGTACTTGTATAGATACAAAATTTATTTCTATATATGAAAGTCATTGGCATGTGAGACCCAGAATAATTGGTTTATGAAATTAAGATACAATTAATATTGCAAATAGCTACCACCTTATGTAAACAGTCAATTTGAATTAGTAATTTTTAATTTAATTTTCATGGCAGTACTAATTTTGAAATATTGTTTCTGGCAGTACAAATAGTAACATGTGCCACATTTAGCCATTTATTAAGGATGAGGGACTGGAATTGGCAACTGTACATTGAAAAAGGTGAGGAAGCTGGGCTACATTTGGCAACATGCTTCTATCTATTTCTCTTTTGTAGGGATTGTCATAAATTCAGGGTCACCTTGAGCTTCTACTTGTTTAGCATAACTTTACTAATCAAGGAACTTGGGAACTTTCCATGAATAATATACCATCACTATAATTACAGTACAAATCATGTTTAACTGTGCAATTAACCAATAATCTGAACTTCCGCCAAGCTCATGAATAGCAGCTACAGAGTGCTAAAGAAAGAAATCAGTGAAGTCAGATGTATGCTTTCAATGTAAAATGATGTTGTCCAAGAGATGAACCACTTCAACATTCATCCAATATTGCAGCAAAGAAGAGAAGCAGTTGAATGAAAAAAAAAAAGTGCCAGAATTTATGGAAAGTTATTGGTCTACAAAGAAAAGTTGAAGTTGAAGCAGAACTTTGGTTTCATGCGGCTCATCTCATTTTTAAAGGGCATTATGTCTCTATGAGATACATATTTTCTTCCCTAGGAAATATGAAATTCACTAACATAATTCATAAAAAATAAATTTAGGTGCTAGTGGTTAAACCTCCAGAGACAGCTGAATACCCTAAAGCCATAATAAGTGAGAGATGCACCGTTTTCCTGTCATTGTCTCAAGGTAGAACTAAATGCACTATGTGAGCTGGACTTTCTCTCAACTGTGTAAAATAGGTGAGAATATCAGAATTAAAAGAACTGATAAAAATCCTCATTTTTAAATAGGAAAAAAAAATCAACCTAGACTTATAATAAAGATGTATGGGGGAAAATGGAAAGTTTTCAGTCCAAAGAGACAAAGTCCTGTGGCCCCATCATCAAAGAGACTTCTGTGATTTGTAAACATGGCTAAGTCCTTATAAATTGCTGCCAAACTTTCAAGTCTTGTTTTTCTAAGGCCCTGTTGCTCCTTCTCTCCTGAAAGTAGAAACAATAGAGTGTTAAGACTTTACAGGATTTACACATCTTGTTCTATTTTTTTAATCATTCCCAACACCGTAAAAAACAAAACTCTTCAAGATTTCAGCCCTTTCTTCTCCTTTATCATATCAATGACACCTGCAGCCCTGGAGGGAAAAAATAGTCTGCTCCTGTCCCTGGCTTTTAAGATATCCAAAATCTAGAATAACTTTTTCCTCTAAGATTGGATAGAGTATGCTGTTTTGGGGTGATATTAAAGGCATCAGGTATGAAAAAAAGAGACCATGAATTCTGCCTTAGGCACAAAGCCAGCTGGGTGACCTTGGACCAGTCAGTGTATCTCAGCCCCAGGAAGGATGCCATAGCAAACTACTTCTGAAAAACCTTGCAAAGAAAACTGCTGGAGCTGGTCCAGGCAGTTAACAGGAGTCAAAGCACTGGACAGAGCCATACTGTAGACTGATGTATCAATTATATGAAAGTATAACACAGTTATCCTTAGAAGGACGTGTTGGAAGAAATGTCCATCCAGGTTCAGTTCCAAGTGGGGAGAAAGACACTGGAAATATGGAGGCTGATTGGAAATATGGTTTATTGATGAACAGGACCACGTGGATTTTAGGTCCCAGGCAGCTGAACACATGGAGGAGAGAGATAGAGATATTTATACCCTCTCTTGTGTCTTGCCTTTGAGCTTCCTGTTCCTGTGGCAAGGAATGTATTCTATTGGTTGCAGTCAGACTCCCATGTGGAGTCATGTTTGCCTAAATCAAGTTTGGTGGAACCTTCCTGGGTGATGTAATGAAGGAGCTTGGTTGTGCCATGTGGTGAGCTCTGCTGATAGATAATCCTATTATGTCCTGGAGGGTCATGTCTTAATCCCATCACCCTGGAGCTGAAGGTGTTTTGTTTTGTAGATAGGCTGGCCCAGTTGTTCTGGGGTTATTAACAAAGGTGGGGGCTGCTTTCCAAGAACATGTTTCTCCTTTAGGGAAATATGATATTCTGCCTTTTTAAATATTTCTCAAAATATTTCATTCTTCTAGGACTGGGGGGGGGGGTGCTAACTTTCTACAGACAGATACTGAGGCTGAAGCCCAAATACTTTGGTTATCAAATGAGAAGAGAGGACTCATTGGAAAAGACTCTGGTGTTGGGGAAGATTGAAGGCAAAAGATGAAGGAGACAGCAGAGGATGAGATGGTTAGATAGTGTCAGCGATGCAATGAACATGAAATTTGGGCAAACTCTGGGAGACAGGGAAGGACAAGGAGGCCTGGCATGAAGAGTTGGACCTAACTTAGCGACTAAACAGCAACATAACCCAATTACATATAACTAGTAAATTTTAAAAAAATCTTGATTTTATATTGCTTCTATAAAAAAAAGTCTTGTCATCCCTGCTCCAAAAAAAATCAGTTTGGTATTTTCCAGGTAAAATCTGGAGGAGTTTAGGACTGAATTTAAAAGTTTTGACCTGCAAGGTACCGTTTCTCTAGTTCTACTAACAGTGGTATCAACATGCATATCATAGATGCTAAATGATCCAAACATTTTCAAAATAAAGAACAGATTACTGTAGCTGATAGAGGCAGCTAAAGTTCACTAAAGCAGTCTTTTTTGTTCATGCTAATGTATTTCTTTTCTTCTTAAACTGCTATCATTTTGTGAGTTATGCTCACAACAGTATTATTCTAACTCTTTTCATGCTTTTCCCCCTCCCCCTCAACAGTCATCAGAAAAGTAAAGAAACTCATTTTGTTTTCAAAACTCAAGCAATCAATCTACTTGGGATAAAAAATATGAAGATAGTTGTAGGCAGCTAAACCATTTTTAAAGATGGTTAATCCTAATTTTACCCTAAGGGTTAAAGGCTACAAAGGTAATATCAAAATGCATTATTCTTTCCAGTCACCTGTACCGTATGATATCTGGTGGGGTGAAAAGAAATTGTGACCGTCCAGGGAGATGGAAGTGCTTGTCACATTCAATTTACATGGTGAATAGTAGATATGGACAGTTTGGAGAATAAAAAGATTGAAAACCCAGCTGTGACTAGTATTCAGCAGCCACAGCATTTCGCAAGCAGAAGTATGGTACACAGACACTGGTAAAGGAAATATATGGAAAAGAGGATTCAGCCCTATTGACCAGACATATCCACTAGGATTTACTGCTGTTACTTGGAAAGTTAATTAAAACGGCATAAACATTGCTAAGGGCAAAAATTTGCACATGCATGATTCAAGTGAAAAAGTGTAATTCAAGCTTTAGATACTTCTCTCAGAAAACTCTGGTTTACTACATAACATGCACTTACCACATAATGTGCTTTGAATATATCAAAATATGTGTGTGCCTCCCAACTCCTCCTCCAAATGCCCAGCAATCAAGTATTATTTAAGGACCTGTTTCAAACTGATATTGAGAGAGGGGAGGGAGGGAGGGAGAGAGGGAGAGGGAGAGGGAGAGGGAGAAATAGGACTTAGATTTATATACCACTGAGTGATTTACAAAGTTGGGGAGGGATCGATACTAAGAAATATGAGAAAAGAACTACTTTAGAAACCATCTCCCTAGCTTTTGTTAATTTGTGGAGCAGGCAAGAAGTGGTAGAAATCAAAAATGTTTACTTCTTCTAGAATAGCAATAGCACTTAGACTTATATACTTCTTCACAGTGCTTTACCGCTATCTCTAAGCGGTTTTACAGAGTCAGCGTATTGCCCCCAACAATCTGGGTCTTCATTTTACTGACCTTGAAAGGATGAAAAGCTGAGTCAACCTTGAGCCCATCAGAATCAAACTCCTGGCAGTCTGCAGAATTAGCCTGCAATATTGCATTCTAACCACTGGCCCAATACCACCAAATAAAGAGATAGAGATAGAGATAGGGAAATAAAGAGATAGAGAGAGAAATGATAGAGAGGTAGAGAGATGGAAGGGGGAATATGCTATCCCTCTGATTGATTGATTGATTGATTGATTGATTGATTCCCTCCCAGATGCGTCTCTAAGTACAAATGTATTTTCACCCTTGACTCCATTGGCATTGTTGTCATATCCCATGTCCACAGAAAATTAATGTTTAATACTTTGCTTTCCCTATGACATGTGTCTAACAGAACTGCCTAAATACCATCAGGAATATTGTTAAAGTTTGTTTACGGTGATCAGCAGTGGTGAAGCAGGATGAGAGTGCTGGTTGTCCATTTCCTGAGAGACAGGGGAGATTTTCTTCCTGAGCAACAGTCACCATCTGGCACCCTGAGTCAGTGGTTAATAATCTGGCTATACTAGCTACTGACAATATTCATACTGACTAAATCTCAGGAAAATAAATTTAATTCTAAGTAGCAATTTATAATATAGTTGATGAATGGAACTTCACTTAGTTTTCATAAATGCTAATATTTTTTCCAAATTAAAACACTTAGCAATATGTGTATCCAGTTGCAAGTTCATTTCTGTTTCTTGCAGTTTGTTTGTTTCTTTCTTTGGAGTATTGTAACTGCTGTTTCTGTACAGAACTATCATCCTGTTTTTTATAAAAAAATCATCCTGCTACTTTTTCCTATAACATTAATATAAACATTAATATAAAGCTCATCTCTTTAAAGCTCCTGAAATTCCATTCTCCTGTTAGCCCTTCCTGATCCTTATCTTTTTATTTCATTTATTTATTTTGGTGCCTTCAAGTCAATGTTGACTCTGACAACTGCACATCTCTGCAATTTTTTAATTTTTTAAAAATTTTGGATATATATCAACATCATTATATGAACAGTGAGGCATCTGGGTATTATTCATTTAAATACAAATAATAATAGTAATATTAATAATACTTGTTATGGTAATCATACTTATGTAATTGTGTGTTATTATACATATTTGTATTAGAGTGTGTTCATTGTTTAGTTGTTCAGTGTTTTTGTGCTCCATTCTAATAACAATCACAGTATTATTTAAACATACAGAGTGATACCATCATTCAACATCTAATCTTTACATCTAGCTATTACCTTTAGTATATTATATAAAAATATGTATAACAATATTCCCCCTTGTTCTTGTCTCTACTTCTATTCTAGCTCTCAATAAAGCCAATCTTATATTAAACAGCATTCCCTTTCTAACCATCATCTCTTGCCCACTTTACTATTTCAATTCTTATTCATTTTTTGACTTGCCTCACAAATTCCTCCCCTGGGTCTTTGTCTCTGTCTAAATCTTTCCTATTTAACCCAAATATTTCTTTTATCTCTACTATCTTTTGCTATTTATTTCAGGTTTTTTGCAAATAGTCAATATTTAGACAAATATTTCCAGCATTTTAAAATGCCTTACCAAAATATTGCCAATAAAGTTAAAAAAATACAATCTTTCTATATTTTAAAGATTTTGCGTTCTCCCTTTAGTTCCTTTTCTTTTGGATATATAATTTTCCTCTGTAATTATTCGCTGCTTTGACAAGCATTTCAAAGAGTCTCTTTTCCAGAGTTTATTTTCTTTGGGGTTAGGTTCTAGGTTTAAAAAAGAATCTCCTCACCCAGTTCCAATCACTATTCATCTACACTGCTTTAGCACTTTCTTTGTTTCTTCAGCTGCCCCAGCTTCATGGCAGCCATAAATGCCTGCCTCTCCTCTTCGTAGTTGGATGGGAGGGAATTCCTGGGTCCAGCTGGAGAGCGCCACTCTCTGCAACCTGCAGGGTGCCTCTCCTTTCTTCATCACCCCTACAGGGTGACTTTAGTCCCTTGGGAGGCCCTCCAACGAGGAGGATTTGGCGTGAGTTTGCAGACCCCATTTTTGTGTCTGATTTCGCCACGATGTCAAACTGGAAGTCTGTCTCTGCAATTTTCTTGTCAAGACCTTCAGACGTGGTTTGCCTTTTTTCCTAGGGCTCAGATAGTGTGATTGGGCCAAGGTCACCCAGCTATCTTTGTGTCTAAAGCAACACTAACACTTGTGTCTCCTAGTTTCTAGCTTAGGTGCTTTAACCCCTCCATCAAATGTCTTCCTCTTTATGAAATAGGATGGTACTAAACATTTCCTTGCTTGAACAAACTTAAGCCTAGCATTTGATTAAAGTTGCCTTCAGAAATGATGTGGTCTTCTGCTTCTAAAAAAGCAAAATCAATGCCATCACGTCCAAAGGCCTTGCTCCAAAGGATGAAGCATATTATGGATATAAAGGGCAGTGCCCTTTAAAAATCCAGTTATGTAGCTTGGGCATCTTCCTTTCATAGTCCTCTAATGGACAAGACTGGAAGTTTCTTGCATTGTAACACTCCGAAGCGGGAGATGTTATATGTGCATGAATAAAAGTGTCTATTACTCTCATCTGATCAGGAACTTGGCAATCTTGGAGAATTATAGTTTGTGACCAAATTCTTAGTATGTACCTTTTCTCTCATTTTACTCATCTATGACAAGGAATCTTTTTTTTTAACTTATATGTAACCTTAATGGCTCCACTAATGCCATGACTCTATAAAGAACTTTAGCTGTTTATACTACTTAAATGCAAGGTATTTTTGTTTAATGGATGACTTTTAATTCCACATCTGTTTCAAGATTCTCTGATGGCAAACCCTCATTTACACCTTTTTAACTTTATACTGATAACACACTTTGATATAAAATATTTTTGGGTTTCTCTTATTTGATCTACCACAAGTTTGTCTCTTCTTCCACTTTTACTAAGACTATAAAAGAGGCGTCATATGAACAGTTTGTTCCTGCTTTTTACAATGACTTAGTCATTTGTCCTAATGATGCAAATTCTTATTATCTATCTATCTATCTATCTATCTATCTATCTATCTATCTATCTATCTATCTATAATACAACACAATACAATATGATGTGAAGATAAAGAAGAGTAAACTAAATCTTGACCATGACATATATTTAATTCTAATAGAGAAATTTTGCTGCAGTTTGCTTTAAGGGGAATGGTTAGTTTTAGAATTTAAGAGCTGGCATTTTCAAGACATATGAATGAGCCCTCTAGGGAGAGATAAAAATATATCTATTCATATTGAATACCATTTTTTCATAGCTTTACATTAACAGTTTTAAGACCTAATAAAATATACTATGGCAGCCTTGGCACACAAGATATTTCAAAATCTGTGCATGTATGGGTTTTGAAGAACAACTTAGTTCATTCTGAATACAATGTCTCAGACAAAGATGATGTACTATACATTCTGATGAAATAGATTTTAAGCCATGAGAGTTTAAATTTAATAAATCTGTTAGTCTGAATATGTCAATAGGCTCTTTGCTATTTTTGTTTCTTCAAAAAGACATTGAAGAATTTCTAGACATGGGCATTCTACACAGATTCAGGAGACTGATCAGGAAGCAAACCAGAGGTGCATTTCAGCAGGTTCTGACCAGTTCTGGAGAACTGGTAGTGAAAATTTTGAGTAGTTCGGAGAACTGGTAGTAAAAATTCTGACTGGCCCTGCACCCATCTATTCTCTGCCTCCCAAGTCCCAGCTGACTGGGAGGAAATGGGGATTTTGCAGTATCTTTCTCCTGGAGTGGGGTGGGAATGGAGATTTTACAGTATTCTTCCCCTGCCATGTCCACCAAGCCACACCCACCAAGCCACACCCACAGACCCAGTAGTAAAAAAATTTGAAACCCACCACTGAAGCAAACACACTGGGCCAATTAAACAGACTGATTTTAAAAAAAATGGTTTTTCAGAGAGGAACATGATAGAGGAGCAACATTTTCTGGAGTAATAAAAAGTTGGTGATTTTAATATCACAAATTACTTCTGAAGATGTTTTATAAACAATAGGAAAATACCTAGTTTAAACATGTTTAATACCTAGTTTATACATGTTTGCTGAAAAGGATTATATCATTGATAATATCATACCTTGAGGAGCACCCGAAGGCTCCAGCTGGTCCAGAATGCAGCTGCACAAGTGATTAGGGGGGCGACATGGCGCTCCCATGTAACACCTCTCCTGCGCGAGCTGCACTGGCTCCTGGTGGTCTTCTGGGTGTGCTTCAAGGTATTGGTTCTCATCTTTAAAGTGCTCCATGGCTTAGGGCCCGGGTACTTACGAAACCACCTTATGCCACCCATAACCTCCCACCGACCAATACGCTCCCACAGAGAGGGTCTCCTCAGAGTGCCGTCGGTCAAGCAATGTCAACTGGCGACCCCCAGGGGGAAAGCCTTCTCTGTGGGGGCACCTGCCCTCTGGAACAAGCTACCCCCAGGGATACGATTGATTCCGGACCTCCGTACTTTCCGCCAGGGTCTGAAGACTTTCTTCTTCCAGCAAGCCAGGCTGGCTTAAAAATTTTTATTTTGTTTTATGGGGAAGGGGTTTTAAATTGGGGTAGCCAAACGAATTTAATTATGTTTTAAATTATTTTAATTTTTATACTGTATGTATTTTAATTCTGGCTGTTCACCGTCCTGAGTCCCCCTGGGAGAAGGGCGGTATACAAATTTAATAAATTCAATTCAATTCAATTATCATTAAAATTATATACTTGGCTTCAATAAAAATGTTTAGAATAATAAAAATGTTATACAGGATGTATAATCTGAATTGCTAAACTTTAGTCCTTGAAACAGAAATAGAGGCAAGGTACGAACTAAGGGTTAAAAAAGGAATTTAAGATTGAAAATTTTGCATTCTGAAAATGCCTAAAGTTGACATGTTGGTTTAGTATAGAAGCTATAGCTGCTCTAAGTAATGGTTTTCCTAACAATGGTGTATTAAATAAGCCACAGATAGCTGGATTTATATGTGGTCAGTCATAAAACATGTTTTACTGGATTCTCATGTGGTCAGTCATAATCCATACTTTATAATCCATCCATACAATGAGATTGCACTAATACAATGAACCATATAGTAATTTAAAACAGATTGAAAACTGCATTCAATCTTCTAAATTTTTTTTCTTTTTTTATAAATGTTTTCCTTTTTTTATAAGTGTTTAAAAATGTCTACCACATTTTTTGATTTTCAGTTGACAATGTGAAAATTGTATGTGCCTTCTATATATCGGTTCAAAAAACCTTGTTTTGTAGTTGGTTTTGTGCTTTGTCCTGGGATGGCTTGTTAGTTTTTTTTTCTTGCAGGGTTTGGTGCTTAAAATGGTCCCAAAACTTTGATTATTAATGGGGTAACAATTATTAAGTTCCCCATGAATTGTTAAAAAAAAAAATCAACGAAGTTAGAGAGTATATAAAATATAATTAATCTGCAAGTTTTCTTTTGAAACTAATCTAAAGCTACCTATTTGGAATTGTCACTTCAGCTACCATTAGTGAAGATTTTCCACTTTGTGATATGTCCAATTAGTAATTTTCCTTTAGACAAGGTAGCCTAATTATTTTTAAGTAAGCAAAAAAAAAAAAAGACAAATATTGAAAAGTGATATAAATGACATCTATTCCAATTCAAGTTTGTGTATACCTCATGTATGCAATCCTCACAGTTCAAGAGTTAAAATTATTTGCAAGTTTCCTAATAAAGCAGTTCATCCATTTAAATCTATTGCAAAACTGCAATCTTTTTCTACAAATTTGAAAAGAGGAAAGAAAATGTACTACACAAATGCTCAGTGGGATACACAGACAAACTGTTCCATTTTGAAATAAGACTGATGCAAATGCATTGTTTAAAAGCCACATCATAATTTGTTTGTCTACTAAAGACCAAACCTGTCTTTTATGAGACAAGATCTTAGAGCTCTTCAGATGTGGTATATACGGCATTGCTTCCAACTAAAATTAGGTGATGCAAACTGAATTTTCTGTCACATTTACATCATAGAGACATGTACTACATAGAAGGAACATTTTTGTTCGCATCAAATGAAATAAGTAAATGAGTGACATATTGGTTTTATAATCGTAAATCAAAGTAGGGATTTA
Source organism: Ptyas mucosa (assembly GCA_012654045.1). Taxonomy (NCBI): domain Eukaryota; kingdom Metazoa; phylum Chordata; class Lepidosauria; order Squamata; family Colubridae; genus Ptyas; species Ptyas mucosa. Next base: position 18,825,514 of record WNWU01000001.1, on the reverse strand, counting down.
AAGAGTTTGAATTTAAAGAGCTACAATTTTTTTTCTTTCCACAAGGAAAATTGTAGCTATTTAGCAAGCCAAGAATGACTATAATCAGAGTAGTTTCCTTGTCTTTCAGAATGAAATATAACTATACAGTCAATCTGAAAGAACATGAACATCTGGCTGTAAGATTTACACAGAGACTAGTAGGTATTTCAAGACAGAAATGTGTTACTTTGCAGCCATTGTCAAAACAGATATGAGTTACTTTTAAAATAAGTTATACTGTGATAGAGGAAAAACACACCAATTGAAAAATTGGAGCCCGATATACACAACATTCCTCCCTTTCTAGATGGTACTTCTGTATCTGGACGATATTATAATGCACTCTGGGATGCAAGTTACAAGATTAAATAGAACATTTAAAAATTCAAAAAAATAAAAAATAAAGAGTTTGAAAAAATGGGACAGAACTTCATTGGTTTATATATAAATTACTTTGCATACTTGACTCTATCTATCTTATAAAATCTTGAAAATTTTCATAAATTACCAATGTTGACATAAAAATAAATATCACTATAATGAAAAAACAAAATGATGCAATTATTTAATTAATAAAGAAATAAAGAATATGCTATACTATTTAAGATAATAATATATGCTTTGAACAGGTCCTGAGGCCTATTTAACTCAGCATTCAGAACCACAGTAACTAGAGGCCTGTCATTCAATCATTCGCTAATTGTTTTATAGTAGCAATTAGTAAAGATCAAAAGGTAAAATCAAAATGTAACAGCCAAGAAATACATTGTCAAAAATAAATGGATTTTCATGGAAGAAATAATGACAATTAAAATCCCTATCTTGTGGGCAAGAAGATAAACAGCTTACAGTGGATAAAATCAGATAATTGGCCTGAGTCTGGCTTTAGTTACTGATACAAATAGCAGCAGCAGCTGTGAAAATGTTGCAAAAGTGTTAGCTCAGGCCATTTTAAAATTCTAGAGTCTGCTTCAGATTAATGCAATCTTATTAGTAAAGTCATGTGAATTGTAAGAATCTGTAGTAAACCAGTGATTTATTTGTCTATGTGGAAATCAAACATGAAGCACAAAAAGACCTGCAACATTGAATGAGCGTGCATAAAAGATTACGATATCTGGATTGTAAAAAAATTCTGGACAGTGATTAGATGGCAGGAAAGAGGGTTTTTTTTCTGTATACATTTGTTGCCATTTAGTGGTCATTCATATTTTGCAGTTCATATACATTCACCTTTTCAGACTATGATGAAGTTTATCCAATACAGACAAATGAGCACCAAATTGTATCTGAATAATGACAGGTGCAGACCGGCATAGGAAACATGAACCTATATGTTGCTTATATATTTGAGTACTCCAAACACAAGTAGATTGCTCTACTATTTTCCTATAAGGGAAAATAAAAGAATAAATAATGGCACCAAATTATAATGTTATGATATTGTACTCTTTATAGTCAGTTTTCAAATAACAAGAAAAATGACATGGGGGTTTTGGGTCAAAAAATTCAAAGGGCAGTTTCAACTGTATGGTTAAGGCCTTACTCTTTTTAAATATGTATGACTCACATACTTGTGGGGCTTCAACAGTGCAATTGTTGTCACCTTCTTGACTTTTTTGATCCTCAAGTAATACCCTGGATTGCTTAATAATGGTTTATTGACTGGGCTTGGATAACACTGCAAACCACAGTTTTCAAATTAAACCAAAAGTAGAGGAACTATACTGTGGCTTAGAATGTTGTGTGAAGATCATCTTAATACCAAATCTTCTTAACTGATTCCTCCAGGGCTAAATGATAGGATTTTTTTTTCTTGTTAGAAGAATTATAAGGCTTCCTATCACAGTATTTATGGCTGTTCCTTTGTTCCCATGTGTTCCTTCTATTTTGCTTTCTGATCCTGATCATTTTTCAGGAAAAACTTTTTGGCTCTTGGCTCATTCCAGAGCCATAGCCCAGTTCTGAGAATAAGACCGGAACTGAGTAAGAAGCAGCACATATTATAGTATAGAAATTTATCTGTTTCAGCTTATTGTGTCCTGTAGGGTCTATGACAATTCGCCACAGCCAACTCGCCATGGCCAATTTGGCAAGACCAACTCGCTGCAGGACAATTGCCATGGCCATCTTGCCACAGGACAACTCACTTACACTAATACAAAAGAAATGGTGGAATAGAATAATATTTTAAAACAGGATGCAAAGGGAGGGACGGAATGAAATGTCAATGGCAAACATTAGAACAATTTTTATTTATTTTAAATAATTAAATAGAATTGTTAAATTGTCCCTAAGCATGTTGTCCCATGGCGAATTGGCTGGGGTGCATTGTCCCACAGCAAGTTGGCCATGATGAGTTGGCTGCTGTGAGTTGGCTGTGGCAAGTTGGCCATGGTGAGTTGGCCAAAGCAAGTTGGCTGTGGCAAGTTGTCCCATCCCCATCCTGTAACCCACCCAGTGGTGGGATCCAGTTAGTTCTGTCTGGTTCAGGTGAACCGGTAGCAGTGACTGTGGTAGGTCCAGCCCACTCACCCGGACGTAATGCCATCCTATTTAGCCACATTTTGGAGGACATGCACATGCATGGAAGGTGCATGCATGAGCAAAGAGCATGTGTGAAAGGCTGAACATGTGTACTTACGTTTGCAAACCAGTAGGAAAGGTAAGTAAATCCCACTTCTGAACTCACCTATTGTATTTTGTAAACAATGTTTGGAGTATGATGGGGAGCTCCCTCCTTCCCTCCCTTATGAAATCAATAGCAAGCACTTTATCATGCTGGCAGAAAGGGGAGTTAAAATTCTCCCTTCTCATCCTTGCAGCCACATCCCTTGGAACAGTCTTGGAAACAAGCTTTGAGGGAAAGAACCAATGAGAACACAAAGATTGACTTTTCTCTAGACATTTACAATAATATAGTAAAAAGTAAACTCTAAATTCATGAATGGGAAAGGACAAATTGTTTTCAGAAATGTTTTTGAAAATAGTGTCATCTTGGGAAAAACAAAACATGTTCTGTGTTCCCTAACCTAAATATAATTGTTGAAAGTTTTCAGAATTCTTTTGATATATTTTTTTGGTCTGAATAGACAGGAATATTCACTAAAGGCGAAAGGGTGCTGCTTAAAATGAATCATCTTTTTAAGCTCATGGAACTTCAGGAGATTAAGCAAATTCTGGAAATCGTTGAGCTGAGACCCAATTTAATCAATGCTTTATGAGGTATCTTTAATTAAATGTCAAAAATAAGCAACTCAATATATATATATATTCTCTTTGTCAGAATTATTGTAGACATAATTATGGGAGTGATACATTAAAAAAAATCAAATTAGCACAGGACTCTACTGGCATTTTATATTCAGAAATTAAGAGAATTGTAAGCATGGACTCCCTTGAGGATTAAAAGTATAAACAATCAAATGTATTTTCCAAAGCAATACTTTATAGCTCTGTCCTTATTTTCAGTTTATTATTATCCTTTTGGGGGAGGGTATGGCATTGGATTAGAACATTTTCTAGTATGCTGTTCTTCTTTACAACATACAGTATAAATCAGCTCAGAAGTAATAACATGTTAATTTTGACAATGCTATGCTCATATAGCAATGGATATAGGATTGCAGTTGTTGGGTTGATTTTTATTTTTGTCACTCAGAGAAATTCATACAGAATTCAGGTCAGTATAGTGTTTCTGTTCCTTCAACAAAATTCAGTGAAAATAAACTTGTTTCAACTATGTAGCATAAATGCCTACTGTATATCATGTTGATAAATTAGTTTTTATTTAGTGTTATCTGTGAACCTAGCCACTCTGACTTCTTCAGTGAACCATGGTTCAGGACACGCTAGCTTGGCATGACATGCCCATTTAATCAGTGCATATCCAGGGGCTATAGCAGAAAAGCATCTTCTATAGCATCTTCTAGGATCTATCAGCTGGCATTCCAGTTGATCTAAATCATGCCCATCCTGTCTGGGTGACCTTGATCCAGTCCCTCTCGCTCAGCCCTATGAAGAAGGCAATGGCAAACCACTTCCAAAAATATCTTGCCAAAAAACCTACAGGGATTTTTCCACGCAGTTGTCAGGAATCTCAAAGGCACCATATATGTAATAT
>WNWU01000001.1:18801926-18821270 GCA_012654045.1 Ptyas mucosa | reverse complement strand
TATATATATATATATATATATATATATATATATATATATAATACTAAAATAAAATTAAAAAGTACATCCGGCTGGTTTATAAGGCTGAAACCTACAGCAACATGAATTTAATAAAGAGGGAGTGAATAAGGAGATACTAGTATTGTAGGCTAATTCTGCTGACTGAGAACAGATTGATTCTCACGGACTCAATGTTGAGTCATCTTTCTGAGATGGGAAAATGAGGACCCGGATTGTGGGGGGAAATATGCTGACTCTGTAAACCACTTAGAAAGGGCTGTAAAGCCCTGTAAAGTGGTATATAAGTCTAAGTACTATTGCTATTGCTAACTCAGGGAAATAGCAATATCAGCAACAATATTATTTCTGCCAAAATTCAAAGTAGTGACCATATTTTGCTAGGCAAGTATTATAACTATGCTGTTGTTACTCCTGGTAAAGGTGGCTTGGATTACAGCAGATATGGCCCAGTTGAGGGGGAATTCATATCTCTGCCAAATAGATTGCAGATTGAAAGAACTGAAACAGACAGAAGCATTCAATATGACATAACACCAAAAAAATATTTCAGCAGAAAGCATACCCGGAGGACATTTTGACAGTGAGTAAAGGATTATTCAAGAGCAACACTATTTTTGCTCTCCAAAAATGGCTCTGGCCCAGTATCATGATGGGATAACTGGGCAATGCAGATAAGCTCTACAACTCACAAACAACAACAACAAAATAGAAGAATGAATGGCGAAGTGACAGATAAGCAGGAATTAGAGCATGAAGGTAATTGAAGCAAAGTGGCAGAGCCTTAAACACAATGTGAAAAGGCAAAAAAAAAAAATAGTCAGTTGGGAGGAATCGAAAGTGAAGAAACATGATTGGATCATTTCTGCGTGCAAACCAATAATGTGGGTGGCAGAATGCAAAATGTAAACAAGATGTTCAAGGTGAGCTCAAGGAAATTTATGTAACCATTTGTTACAATCGCCTAACAAAGTAAAAAGATGGTTAGAATCAAACCGCATAGAAAAGACCAGATTTTAGCAATATTTAACACCTGAAAATGATATGATATAGGTAGTGACAAAAATCTTAAACAAAAAAAGGCAAAAATAAAACCACAATCCTTCAATTTTTTTTTTTACACTGGCTGCTTATTTCTGGGCCAAGATTAAAACTGACCACATTCTTGTATAAGTTCAAATCCTCTCAAATACATTTTGTTTCCAATATGAGAAAACTGCTTGCTATTTTATACAAGGCTCAATGTTCTATTTGAGGTACAACTGTTTTGTGATATCAATAATAGGAAAGACAGAACTTTTCATGTTGACATCTAGTTTCCAAAAATCCCTCCCCCCCGCCCCCGAACACTCTTTAAAAAATAACTATTTAGAGATTGTGGACTTTAATTCCTTGAGTTGTGATCACTTTTTCAGAACTGGAAGTTAACTAAATCACCAGTCACTCTTGTTAGAACTGGAATTAATGTTGCAATCAGATTGAAATGTACCTGTGATTAGATCTTACATCCTATTTTTATTTTGGGCAACTCAAAATGGTCATCTCTCCTTTCTCCCCCTACAACAGTTCGGGAGGGAGGGAGAGAGAGAGGGAGAGAGGGAGAAAGGGAGAGAGGGAGTGACTGGACCAAAGTTACTCAGCTGGTTTTCATGCCTAAGGAAGGGTAGAATTCACTTTCTCTTAGTTTCTAATCCAGTGCCTTAATTATTGCAACTAACTTGCTTATATGTCTAAGATTTTTTTATGGATAAAGAAAAAGAAAGATTGCAGAGAAGAGCAACAATAATGATAAGGAGTCTGGAGACTAAACCTGTGATGGCGAACCTATGGCACAGGTGGCATGCAGCACCCTCTCTGTGGGCACACGAGCTGTTGCCCCAATTCAGCTCTGTTGTGCATGCGCATGCATGCGCCTCCCGCCAGCTAGCTGGATGTCGGGTCTATGCCATGCATGTGCGTGGGGCATGTTGGAGGATGCATGTGCATGTATGGGGCGGGGCAAGTATGGGGGGCTGCATGTGGATGTGCGGGGGTTGGGGGGCATGCGGGGGGGCATTCGCGGGGGGTGAGACACATGCGGCGGGTACACATACATGCATGGGGGGTTGGGCGCATGCAGGGGGTACGCACATGTGTGGGGATGGGCTGCATGTTTGAGGGCTGCACACACATTGCATTTTGGGGGTTCAGGCACACATGCACATTCTCACATGAGTATGCTTTGGGCACTCGGTCCGGAAAAGTTTAGCCATCACTGGACTAAACGGTATGATGAATGGTTAAGGAAACTAGGTACAGCTAGCCTATTGAAGAGGACGAATGGGAGTGACATAATAATTGTCTTCCAGTATTTAAGGGACTTGTTACAAAGAAGAAGGGGTCAACCTATTTGCCAAAGCACATGAGGACAGGATAAGAAGTAATGGGTAGAAGATAATTAAAGAGAGGTCCAATGTAGAATTAAATAGAAATTTCCTGGTAGTGAGAACAATTAATCAGTAGAACACTTCAGTGGTGGGTTCCTCCCGGTTAGGCCCGGTTCTCCCGAGCCGGTAGCGGTGACAATATGATGTCATCGAACCAGTTCTGCCCCCCTGCCCCCCGCGCCCACCCACCCATTCCCCGTGCCTCCCACCCACTGCATTATTCTTATCTTTTATTTGGCCCCACCCCCCAATCTATTGCTGCCTCCTGAGTCCCAGCTGATAGCTAGAGGGAAAAAAACTGTTTAAACTCTTGCTGCAGGGCTTCAAAGGGCCACCCTACAGCTGATCAGTGTTAAAAGAAAACAAATGAGTAGACCAGTGCCTGCAAAAATACATGAGTAGATCAGTGCCTGCAAAAATACACGAGTAGATCAGTGCCTGCAAAAATACGTGAGTAGATCAGTGCCTGCAAAAATAAATGGGTAGATCAGTGCCTGCAAAAATACACGAGTAGATCAGTGCCTGCAAAAATACATGAGTAGATCAGTGCCTGCAAAAATACACGAGTATATCAGTGCCTGCAAAAATACATGAGTAGATCAGTGCCTGCAAAAATAAATGGGTAGACCAGTTCCTGCAAAAAATAAATGGATAGATCGGTACAGCTCTGCAAGCAGTTAAAAGCCTGGCAGACCAGTACCTCTGCTAAATCCTAAATAATTGTCATGCCCACAAAATCAAGCCATACCCACAAAATAAGCCATGCCCACAGAACCGGTAGTAAAAAAATTTAGAACCCACCCGTGGAACACTTGTCTCCAGAATTGTTGGTGCTCCATCACTAGAGGTTTTCAAGAAGAGATTGGACAGCCCTTTATCCAGAATGATCAGAGGGTTGAGCTAGAAGTCCTTCAAGGTCCTTTCCAACCATGTTATTCTATGTTCTGTGTACTAAAAGGGATGAAGAATCTCTTTTCTTCTTAGAAACAGCAAAAAAGGCTTTGCATCTTTTAATTTTCCATCACAATAATTCTCAGATAAACTTTGACAACTTGTGTTCTAATTCCTTCTGTTCTCCAGTGCTTTTCTGATGACTATGAAAGGTACAACTAAAAAGAAGTCACTGGCAAAACATTAATGTAAATATGCACGTTGGCCTGTCTAGTTATGCTTAGGGAAGAATCTTATTAAAAAAATCCATCTAGAAGAGAAGATTGTACTGTAGGGAAATCAATCAAAGTGTGAAAATAGGAAAGTTCATTAGGAGATTTGGGTGATTATGTTATAAAGGCAAGCAATTACGATGATCTGTGATATATTGATCTACTAAGGTTTAAATAGCGAAATAGTTGTCAAAACAGGTGTTATTTGAAATAAAAGGAACTTTCTAGGCAGAACATTTATTTTTTCTCCCAGAAATTCTCCCCAACAGTGACAATTATAGTTTCTTCCATTTTAGCTTGCTCTTTTCAATTTCATTCCATATCTTAGCATAATTGCTTTGAGATAACATACAATTCATATACTGTAAGTCATGAAGATACCCAAAGATTTTGCTTTTTTCACCATTAGTTCTGTTTGACCCTCTTTTTCAATTTTTAACAACTGCATCTTCTTATTAATCTTAAAACTTGCTAGCATACCAATTATTTTACTCTTCTTTTTAATGTTTCTATTCCTTTTAACAGAACCTCTCAAACGATCAATAAATATTGCCTTTAAGTTACTCCTACAATTTTCTCATCTTGTCTTGTACCTCTGTTCAATATTTCAAATACTACAATGAATAGGAGCAAAGACAATGGATATCCTTGTCATAGTCTCCGGAGAAGGGCGGCATATAAATATAAAGAAATAAAAAACAATATCCAAACATTCTAAGGTTTTTTTTGCTAGTAATTTAAAATTCTTTAAAATATTTTTTACTTTTAGTTTTCTTTGATCCAGATTAGTTCTCCTTATAAAGAAGATAAGATTTCCATTAAACAAGATTTTTCTTATCCTGCCAATCTCTTTAACTATAAAATTATTACATTCAATACATATAATAGTGATTAAGAAAGTGAGGCTTTTGCAAACCATTTGTTCATTACAAGCTCACATTACATGAACATAATTTAAGCCCTCGAAATTTCCAGCCACTCAGCTCACAAATTGACCATAAAAAACATGCTTTCTGTGATTTCCTAATGAGGAGCATCTGTTTAGAGTGCAAGTGGATGATCTTAAAAACTCTCCTTGTCCAGAAAGACTCTGCCAACCAGAACTTGACATCTGGACACTGATCTCTGTTGCAATTTGGTCTCCACTCCTTTACGGATATTCAGCTCACCCATAAGCCCTGAGAAACTCATTTCTGATCATGTTATTCCATAACAAGATCTAAGAGGGGAAGGTTACAAAGTGATGGAGCCAACAAGGCCAGCTTCATCTGTTTACCCATTTTGGTACATCCAAATTCTGAGAAAACACATGAAGATAATTTAGTTCTAACCTAAAATTAGAGAGTAATTTGCTACAATTAATTTCAGCAGTATACTAGTTCCTGGATTACTTATTAAATAGAAATCTTCTTCTTCTTCTTCTTCTTCTTCTTCTTCTTCTTATTATTATTATTATTATTATTATTATTAAGTTTAACTGTTTATGTGTTCTCTGACAATAAAGGTGTTGCTCCTTGATTTCACCCTTTTCCCCCCCCCCCCCCAAAATATCTGTTTTTCTCAAACACTTCAAAATTAATATAAGCCATTTCTACTAACATGTCCATATTTTCTTTTCTGGTGCAATTAGAATTTGGACCTACTGATGTTGGAGGTCTACCAACACTGAGTTCTTGCAAATAATTCAATATTTTTTTTCTACTTTCATGTTGATCCATTTAAAGTGAAAATGGAACTACAGGCAAAGCTGGCAGGAATTCATTTGTCATAGAATGTGACTCATCATTATATAAAATCAAACCATGAAACAAATAGGAAAAATACTGGAAATTTTACAGAGTAAAACTACCATATATTATACCTCTTAAGTTTTAAAAATCACCTATTCCTAATGGTTAGTTCTCCCTCTCTCCCTCCCTCCCTCCCTCCCCTTCTCTGTGTCATTCATCTATCTATCTATCTATCTATCTATCTATCTATCTATCTATCTATCTATCATCTATCTATCTATCTATCTATCTATCTATCTATCTATCTATCTATCATCTCAAAACTGAGGTATATATTGGGTTTTTTTGTGTTGCTACACATGACAAGAATGATTTATATATCATAGAAAACCCACTAGATATGAGTGTGCATTTCCAAATGGAAAACTATTGAAGTATATAAGTAAGTTTCTATATGTTTTATATAAATATGTAAGCCATAAATGTGTGGAATTAGTTCAAATGATCAAATCAAATGACACAGTATTTTTTAAATTTTAAAGGCATATAAAGAAAATTTAAAACTGAAATATATGATTTGCTTAAAATATTCAGTTCATGCTTAAAGGCTTCCATTCATTCAGTGAAGAAGTTTAAATCTACAAGACCAGATCAGTTGTCTATAGATCATCATTTTGTTGAGTCCTGAAAGATTTAGAGATATCATCAAACAGCTCTTTTGAGTAATCTCTGAGATATCTTGGAATATGGAATGCATAGTTCTAGCAGAATCCATAGATAATGTGCTTGGTGGAAAGGACAGATAGAAATTATAGATTGAGAGGATTAAAGTCAATGAGACACTATCTGACTTCTTTCTATTTCTGAAGATCCATCACTGTAGGGGTTAAAAGATGTAATGTTTTTCTTCCTATGTGAAATAATGTGATGTTACATGCCATGCCATTTGAACTGTTACGAAGAAATGTTATTTGAACAGATATAAAGGGACAATAATTTAGTTCACATAGAAGAAGCCCAAGAAACTTCACTAAATTTATTAAACCAGAAATATAATATGATGGACAAAAAGAAACTTTTAAAGCACATCAGGAGATCAGTGTTGAAAAGAGAAGGAAGAAAGTCTAGTAACTTCAAACAGGAAAGATTATTTGGTTTTATCTTAGTCTAAGACTCGTTACTGTTTCATCTGGAAACCCTTTACAATATATTCATTTTTATTTGTTCATTCATTCATTCATTCATTCATTGTCCACCTTTATTACTTTTCAGATAACTCAAGGCAATCAATATATCCAACATATTCCTTTCTCGCCTATTTTCCCCACAATAATAATCCTGTGAGGTGGGTTGGGCTGAGAGAGAGTGATTGGCCCAAAGTCACCCAACCAGATTTGGTTATATGTAACATGACCACAATTATTATGACTGACAAGCACTATGAGTTTTGCAGACAAAATATTCTGGAGTATGAAGGAGGACATTTTCTTCCTGTTCCTCTTCCACTCTGTCCACACACACACACACACTCTCTCTCTCTCTCACACACACACACACAAACATGAACTATATATGTGAGCTCCAAGATAATCCAGGTATTTATCTCTCAAAGTTTGCTTATCATTTTAGAAAGTATAATCTTATCTGATCTGTTGTTTTTCTTATCACAAGGGGCTTTAGGGTTTAAAATAATGTAATAAAGGTTTAAGATGAAGCTGAAATTGTTGGTGATTCATAGGTCATCTGTGGGTGGCAGGTGACAGGGAAAAAAAAAGCCTAGAGCAGTTAAAGATTTAATGAGGCTTCCAGAGCTATTTTTCCATTCAGGGTGTTATTACTTATTTACTTCTTTTCTACTTCCAGCCTACAGCTAAGGTAAAACCCAGACCTTATTCAATAGGAAGTTCTCTACCCAATTTGTATTGCATTGGACAAAACAAAACAAAACAAAAACCCACCCTGTGTAATGCTATTTCTGGGGATGTTTCTCCCTTTCTCTGTAGTATTAAACTACAGTGTCTTCACAGATAATTTTGATAAGGAGATTTTTGTGTAGGTATGACACAAATTATATTTTGGAAACTCCTTTTAAGAATGGACATCTTATTTGAACTACAAATGGCCTTGTGGTGGAAAACAGTGGATCAACTTCACAGCTGAATGAGAAAAGAAATATGTGAAATTTCACAGTCAACATAATAACTATGCTAACAGCATCCTTTTTAGAAGGTAGCCTTATTGTGCTCATTGAGGTTTCCTCCTAGATATACATACAGCCTGCAGCATAAATAGATAGGAATATTTTATCTCTGGCAAAAGTTGAACAAACTCAGCAAGCATTATGAATGAGGAAGGCTGATGGCAACTGTGTCTCAACAGCATTTAGATGACCTGAGAATCCTCAGACTTGTTTAAATTTAATTTACTCTGAAGTTTATAGATTCAACATATGAAGAACGGATGCAGGAACTGGGTATGTCTAGTTTAATGAAAAGAAGCACTAGGGGAGACATGATAGCAGTGTTCCAATATCTCAGAGGCTGCCACAAAGAAGAGGGAGTCAATCTATTCTCCAAAGCACCTAAGGGCAGGACAAAAAGCAATGGATGGAAACTAATCAAGGCGAGAAGCAATTTAGAACTAAGGAGAAATTTCCGTAGTTAGAACAATTAAACTGTGGAACAGAAGTTGTGAATCTCCAACACTGGAAGTTTTTAAGAAGATGTTGCGTTCGGAAGTTGTGGGAGCTTCATCACTTGAGACTTTCAAGAAAAGATTGGACAACTATTTGTCTGAAGTGGTGTAGGGTTTCCTTCCTAAGCAGGGGGTTGGACTAGAAGACCTCAAAGATCCCTTCCAACTCTGTTATTCTATTATATTCTAACATATTTGGGTAATTTGTGAAAGATTCCAGTCATGCTAGGATTCAGATATGAACTGATTCCTTATTATTATGATATTTAATGTTGATTCATGTGAACCTAATTTTTTTAAAAAAATATGATTCAAATTATTTGTTAATGCCTGTACACCAGTTCAAAGACAAAACTATACTGCAGTTGGCAAAAGCATATGGCTTTCTAGCTTGACCAGGAAAGAAACTTATTATAGGAAGTGGAGAATAATAGCAAACTTGTTCTGGTGCAAAGATACAACAATGTTTCTTTAGTTGTGATTGTAACCCAGTCAAATGCTATCTACATTCTCAAGATGCTCCAAAGGTTAAATTCTTGACAAAGTTCAAGAATCCAACTGTAAATCATTATCGAAAATGGTTTTCAAGATTGATTTCTCTCTAGGTTCAGAACGAAGAATAAATTTGTCTTGTAGAAAATCCCTTTATATGTACAATAGCAATTATGAGACTGAAGTGGAATGTTGATATTTTTAATTCAAGAAATAACCATCCATTTCCTTATGAGATTCGAACATTCCATCCTTGCTGCAAACTAATTAGGATGCAGACAATCTCTCTCATTAAGGCAATTCCCATCTGTTTTTATACATTAATATGCCTCTTTGCTCCAAGAACTTAGGGCAACTTCATCCTAATAACAAACTTGTGAAGTAGGTTGTAAAATAAACTGCAGTGGTTTAAATATTGAACTAGGAGACCTGAATTCAAATTGATTCTCAATCTTAGGTGACATTGGACAAGTTATTCTTAGACCAGCCTGTCTTACTGGGAGGGTAAAACAAAGGAAACTCCCCATAAAAGTTAACTTGAGCTTCTGGAGATAAGAAGGGATATAAATAGAAATGTATGTATCAGATCATGAGGATGCCAAAAGGATGAAGTGTTATAATGTGATAATAGAAGCTCTTCCTTTTGCCCTTGCACTGCAATATTGCATATGAGTACATATAGGGTGCTTTGCAATGTCACAATGTATATGTTGTCATTTCTCTCCCCCTCCCCCACTTTACCTGTCACAAATGCCCAAGGATATAAATCTATCAAATAAACATGGTTGTTTCCCCATAGTTGAACACTTTGGTCATTATGTCACAGCAATCAGATATCCCAAAACAAATGCCACCTTGACATACTTTGAAATTCTGCTAAATTCTATTAAATCAAATCCAAGGAAAGACAGAAAATCATTCACATCACAGACTCATCCCCTGCTATAGAAATGTCAAGGCATGCTGTATGATGACACTTTAATAAACCAGTTTATCTTATTGATTAAGGAAGACACTTGTGTTGAAATGAACTGTAAAATGTGACAGTATTAGGCCTGGAATTGTAAAAATGCCTGTCAGTCTGAGAAACCTGAATTCCTTGCCTAGCATCCAAACTTAAGGAGTGAAATTGTTAGTTCTTTTCTGCCCTGATTGAGTTTCGAAGATTCTTAGCAATTTGAGGAAAGTTTGAATTAATTGCTGTTTAGCTGAAGTATAGCTCAGTGTCATCTGCTTGAATAGGCTTTAGAAAATGCAAAGTGTTTAGATTCTTAAGCATAGAAAAGGAAGGAGAATATGCTATTTCATAAACTAGGCATAACAGGTTAATGAATACAATGCTTTTTAAAAAACAAAATAACAATAATTTAAAGACTCCAAATCCCACATCATCAGCATTCGCCTGTTGAGTTTGCAAGATCCATAATAAATTTGACAAGCAGAGTCAAAATATTAGAGCAAGGAGAACTTGTTATCCTTTCAGAACTAATATTCTGCATGTTAATGTTAATGACCTTCATATTTTCAAATTGCTATCACCAAACAGCAAAGCTGGTCAATTAATATGACTTATAAGTCACATTTATCATTGACATCAATTATAATATTTTTGTAATTTAATAAAGGGCTTTGAGATAATGCAATATATTTTTATTTATCTTTCCTCCCTCTCTCCCTCCCTCCTTCCCTCCCTCCTCCCCCCCCCCCACTCTCTCATTATGGCTGATTACATCCACGAGCTGCCTTGGTTGCCAATGTGCTTCTCAAGGCATTTGTTGTCATTTTAAAATCCTTCATGGCTTGCAACTAGGTTACTTCAGGGATTGTCCTAAAGTGGGATTAGAATTTACAGTTTCCTAGTTTCTAGCCTGGTGACACAACCCCCACAACAAACCGGCTTTCTTATTGATTTATATGTCCCATATTTTCTAGCTGGTAATTATGACAGGACCGGTTGCAATGAAAGATGTGGCTCAATATATCTAAGGGAGAACTTGACCAAATAAGTCTGTTCTATTAGACATTAATGTATTTCTTTTTCTTTTTACTATCTTTGAGCTTTTTAAGAAACACTAATCATTATATTTATTGTTTTCTATATTTTTATTACTATGATTTTCAATAATGTGTCTTAGTACCTCATTTATCCTTTAACATAAGTGGACAGAACCTTGTAGACACATATTTTCTGTCTTAGTAGTCTCTTTCTCTCTCTTGCTCTTTTCTTGTCCTTCCTATTCTGCAAAAGTACTACAAATAGAAACTTTTCAGTCTATCTAGTTATTACTGTCTCCTTCTGACTTTAGAATAAATTGGTTGTATCTTACTTTTAAGAGAAGGATTGATACATATTTTGAAGCCCATTTTTCAGCTATTAAGACTTGGTCTTAATAGCTGAAAAATGGGCTTCAACTTATGTAGACTTGGTCTTAATAGCTTTGCCTTGGTTATGTTCAATATAAAAGCATTCTTGATTCAGACAGTGGTGAGCTCAAGACAGGAGAACTTTATTGATGTAATCAAAATATTGGTTTTGCCAATGATGAATGTAAATCACAACCGAG
Source organism: Ptyas mucosa (assembly GCA_012654045.1). NCBI lineage: Eukaryota > Metazoa > Chordata > Lepidosauria > Squamata > Colubridae > Ptyas > Ptyas mucosa. Next base: position 18,810,183 of record WNWU01000001.1, on the reverse strand, counting down.
TAATCTCCCATTGAGATTCCTTTAGCTCCTCAAAGTTTAAAACAGCACATATCCTAAGCAATGCCTTTGCAGCAGATTCAGAGATAATTGTGCATCAAATCATCTATGACATTTACTGCCAAGTAACATGAAAAAGTCTCTGGAGGAAATTTCTTCAGGAATGGGATGCCCGTTCAACAGCTGTCTATCTTCTGAATCATCTTGCTAAGCTCAGAAGAATAGCTACATCTATACGTCGGGGAAGACAGAAAGAGAGAGAGGTTCTCCTTTTTTTTTATTTTTGCACAAAAACCCTCCTATATCTAGAAAATGAGGAAGCCTACAGTTGGATTAAGGGGATGCGATGGCTCAGAGGCTAAGATGCTGAGCTTGTCGATAGAAAGATTGGCAGTTCAGCAGTTCGAATCCTAGTGCTGAGTAATGGGGTGAGTTCCTATTACTTGTCCCAGCTTCTGCCAACCTAGCAGTTCGAAAGCACGTAAAAAGTGCAAGTAGAAAAATAGGAACCACCTTTGGTGGGAAGGTAACAGCATTCCGTGTGCCTTCGGCATTGAGTCATGCCAGCCATACGAATAAATATGTGTGGTAAAACTTTCAGACCACAATGAGTGAGAGATGAGAAGCACTTTGGAGTAGGGAATTCCACAATGAAAAAAGAAGGTCTTGCATTAAAAAGAAAAGTGTTGGCTGCATTCTTTCCTTTATTATTTGTGTTGCTGTGGAGATTTAAAAGAAGAAAGAACTAGGGAGAATATACATTTTCCTCTTGATCCTAAAATGGTGCAATCCAGAAAACTCTATTGGACTTGATTTTATTGAATGTATAAACAGCTGTAGGCCTAGTCAATAACACTGCAAAACTCTTGTACTCCAGGTTTGAGTGTTTTTCTTTTGTGTTGTCTAATGTCACTGACACATTGGTTTAAGCATTGCCATCCTCGTAGCTTTATGCTACTTTGAATTTATTATTCTTATTTATATTGCTTTGATTTTACTTATGTAAAAATGAGTGAAGAAAATATGAATATGATTAGTTGAGAGTGCAATATTTCTGGCAAAGTAATTTAATTCTGAGGTCCTTTCACTTTGACAACTTTGGCTGAACACAACAGGGTTAGCAGCATCAAATTTGATTAGTACTTAATTTGGAGAGACCACCAAGAAATACTATTATGTAGGCTTTTAAAACTAGAGAATTGAAAAAGCATCCCCCCCATCCCCCAGGTCTGTAAGAACATCAGGAGGTGAGTTGAAGTGAAAGAGGTCTCATTTTAAGCATAACCAGGCAAAGAAGATATCACTTAAAGATCTACATACCAATGGCAAGAATAAACCAAGTCTTACAGGAGAAAACAATAACAGGGGCATTTACCTTCCACCTACATAAGATTAATTGGCATTTAGCAAAATAGAGCACACACACTTACACACACACACACACACAAAAGAAAATTCCTTAGATCAATCAATAGGAAAAGAAATCATTGCAAACAGCATTAGAAAAGTTTTAAAAATAACACTTCTGACCCATTTTGGTCCCAACGTGCTGTGAAAAGACTACAATGTCTCTAAAAGTGAGTGTGATGCTGGGTGGAATTAGGCTAAGACTGTAGAGATCCTGGGTCAGGTCCACCTCAGCCATGGAAACTCAGACTGACCTATTTTAGTGGGTTGTTACCACAGATATAAGACTGGAAGAAGGAGATCAATGCTGATTGTCTTTTGTTCCTAGATAAAAGGAGGGATTGAATCAAATGAACTGTGGATTTAATATGCATGGAACAATTTCCTTATTCTAAACTCAGTTTTAATCCAAAATATGGGGGGGGGGGGGGAAGCAACAATTTTTGCATGTTAAGAGAAACCATTATGGATTTTCTCAGAGATAGTGTTCATTGCTTTTCTTTAACTCTATGTTTAAGATTCTTATTTTGAGGAATCATGGATTGACTTTGGACTAGTCATTGATTTATAGTTCCTTATCTTTATACATGAGATTCAGATGCCTTTTAATCCATGTTTCTCAGTGTGAAGTCTTCTGCATGTTTTGGACTGCAAATCTCTCCCGTAATTCCTTGTCCATGCTGACTGGGTATTTTAAGAATTGAATTCCAATATTTCAAGAGGTCTGTAAATGACTTTGTTTTGTAATGTGCGTAATTTATAAATCTGTAATACAGGCATTGATGACACCATTTTTAATTCTAAAACTTTGGGTTGCAGGAACTGTTAGGTGATACTTTCTAACTGAGTCATTTTTGTCGGGACTGTAATGTTGATAGGAGCAGATTCCTCTTGTAGCCCTCCCTGTCCATCCACAAAAATATTCCTGTTTTTAATTCTGAAATATTGGTCTGAAATTATATAGAGAACTTTAGGAAGATTTTTTTGGGACAAGCATCTACAAAGATGAGAAATGTGAAATCATGAATTTTTATTTGAAAGGCAAGAACATGACTCATATGTTAGAAACCATTTAGATCTACAGAAACACTTTGTATTGCTCATGGCAGCAGACCTGAAAATGATGGTGCAAATTTTTGTGAGCTAATTATCACCTATTTTTTTCCAACTATGCACATCAATGCAATATTAATTTGGGGAAGGGGTTTGTGTCAACTTCCTAAAGCACAGATTAACTAAACTCAATAATAGTAATCTCATAATAGGAGAAAGAAAAAAATATTAATAGTTTAATGAGGGAAATGAGATTGTTCTTAAGGCATCATTTTTTCTGATGTATTTGTAAAGCTACATAAAAGCAACTGACAGGATACAAAGATGATATTTGGAGTCTTGTATTATTGTGGCTAGTTTGGGGCTTCTGCTTCAATGATCTCTACCCATTCTGGGATGAATCAGTATTATAAACAACAATATTGTAGAAAGCCAAATTAACATTATTCTTGTTTGTGTTTATGGAAAATAGAATTCCAAAGCAGTAGTTAGGGGGTTAATACAATAGCGAGTCTGCTATTATACAGGACCTTGTCCAAATGTCTACTCCAAGAAATGGCTCACCCTAGGAAAAAAAAAATCATCTTTCATACATATTTCAATCTAGCTCCTTTTTCGATTAAAAAGCAACTCAGAAAGCACAAAAAGAACAGATGAATGTAACCAAAATTTTCTTCTGATTGAGAAACAAGACCTCTAAGAAACAAGACTGAAAGGACAAAGGAGAAATAGTTTAAAACATTTACATAACAAGCCTGAATCAGAAAAGGAGTAATGTTTAAATTTCTAGAATTGCATGTGTTTATATGCTTGTTTGTATAAGGAAGCAAAATTCTAGGTAAATGTAAACAGAATCCACAGAGGGAATGAAGGTAGGTTAGCTCCATCCCTGTTAAGGTTCCTGAAGCCCTAATTATGCATTCTCTTTGTGGTTTGTGTATTTTAATTTTTAAATAATATTTTAATTTGTAAATAATATTTTAATTTGTAAATATTTATTAATTTATAATTATTTTAAAATAATTATTATCCATATATTTAATTTTTTTATGATGCATTTTACATCATAAAAATACATGATTGTTGTATGCTGCCCAGAGTCACTTCTGATGAGATTGGCAGCTATATAAATTTGATAAATAAATAAAGAATATTAATGAGAGTTAATCTCTTACCTTGTCTAATGATGAAAAAGAAGACAACAGATTCAACTGTGTGCCCAGTCTATGGATAAAAGTTATTCACATGCATATTCACTGCAGAAATGTGGAACTATTCACAGTGTTTACTTTAAACACTGCTATTAAACAATTGCTATTATTAGTGACACCTAACAATATGGTGAACAATAAAACTGTGAGAAACACTTTGGGTTGATATCAGATCTTAGAGGTGACATATTTCACTGGAGCTACTGCTTTGATACAACATCACCAAGGCTAAATTTAGAACATAATTGAGAAGAGGCAAAAAGAACACACTTGAAATTCCTAAGTAAATGTTAAATTTGCTTCTTTTGTGGTTGTTTCACATGCTTCATAACCTTGGAATCATCAAGTTATATCAAAAGAGGTGAGTTGACTAATGAATCAACAACTAAAGATGCCATGTCAATTTTTATAAGTGTCTATTTTGAAAGGCTCCCAGACTTCATAAAATTCCAAGTCAAAGCTTGATTTTAACTTTAATTAAACTTAAACTCAATTCCCCCTTCCTTATTTTACTAATTAGCCTACAATAAGAATTCTGGTCTATCATCCTAGTACCATCAGAAAAGTAGTATAAAAACAGCTGGAGTAGAATGTATGAGATAAATTTGTTTCATTTCCCAAGTTTAGAAAGGTCTGGGAGACTTTGGACTTAAAAGCAACCCAAGTTACACTACCACTTAATTTTTATTTTAAAGGGAGAGACAAGTAACTATATGAATATATATATAGTACCATGGGCTACAATTTATTTTCATTATACACATATTTGATGGCTTGATTTTTAATTTAATTTAATTTAATTTAATTTTAATTTTATTTATATTTATATGCTGTCCTTCTCCGGAGACTCAGGGCAGCTTACAATGCGTTAAGCAATAGCCTTCATACTTTTGTATATTTATACAAAGTCAGCTTATTGCCCCCACAAACTGGGTCCTCATTTTACCCACCTTAGAAAGGATGGAAGGCTGAGTCGACCTTGAGCCTGGTGAGATTCGAACTTGCAGTAATTGCAGGCAGCTGGATGTTAAATGCTGCCTTAGCAGGAGGCATTAGCCTCCTACGCCACTCAGGCTCAATTGATTGATTGATTCATTGATTGATTTCTATGCTTATACATTTGTTAAAAACATGTAGAAGAAAACTTTAAATATAAATTAGTATCAAACATAGAAAATAGTTAGGTTTCCATATGCCTTAGCTTCGTTATTTTCAAGTCATTAAATATTCAAGTCAGAGTGGCATCAGAGCCATTGTACTAATTCCTTTCCTCCATAATGATCACTATGGTAGCTTGATAGGTCATTTTTTGGCACTTCCCATTTTAGGAAGTTCACTATTGTTCCTTATTTCTCACTTGCTAACTGTCAATGAACCTGAGAGATCTATTACAGACATAACTAATTACCGGAATAAATGGAACAACAGACAATAAAAGTCTATCTTGAAAATGATTTTGAAATAAGTCAAATTTTGGCCAAATATAACAACTGGTTTATCTTACTGTTGGAGAAGGTTATTTTAGAAGGTTGTCACATACCAAAAGCTGTACTCAAAAAGAGGAACAGATGTCATTATACTAAAAAGTAAGCATATCTGTAGATGATTAGTTAAGCTGCATAAAAGTGTATAATACTGCACAAGTCAAAAAGAGGGCTGTAAAAATATTTACAGACCCCCTCACATCCTGGACATAAACTGTTTCAACTCCTACCCTCAAAACGACACTATAGAGCACTGCACACCAGAACAACTAGACACAAGAACAGTTTTTTCCTGAATGCCATCACTCTGCTAAACAAATAATTCCCTCAACACTGTCAAACAATTTACTAAGTCTGCCCTACTATTAATCTTCTCATCATCTCATCATTCCCATCACCCATCTCCTCCCACTTATGACTGTATGACTGTAACCTTGTTGCTGGTATCCTTACGATTTATATTGATATTGTTTCCTGATTGCTTATTTGTAACCTATGACTATCATTAAGTGTTGTACCTTATGATTCTTTTTTTTTTATTGAAAAAGTTTTAAAAAATTTTACATACATTTTCTCCCCCCTCCCCAACCACCCCCCCGACTTCCCAGAGCAAAAACAAGTACAAGATAAAATACAGCTCAAATTCTCTAAGTTAAACTCCATTTCACACTTATCATAATCCTAATCATTAAACAAGTAGATAAAAGGAAAGCAAGTCTTCTTTCTTCTTATTCCATCTAATTCAACAGAATTAATCTCCATGTCTCCATTTATAGTTACAGCAGTTAATAAAACAATTAAGTATTACGTAATCACACCTATCATTACTCAATATAACTAATTAATACTTAGCAAATTATTAAGTCTATACGATCTAACAAGATATTTTATAACTTCTTTCATTTAAAACAGAGAAAAAAAACCCAACAACAAAGAAAAATAAGGAAACCCTCAATCAAAAAAACCCCCCAAATTTAAAATAAAATACTATATAAAGTCTTCCGTCCTCCATTTTTAAACCATCAAGGTCCAGTTATAGTTAAAACACTTAATAAAAAAAACCAATAATAATAAAATTTTTAGTCAAAAAAGGAATATAACAGTCAAACCTCTTATAAATTTATCAATACAGATAAAACATCATTTAATAACTATATCAAACATTTAAATTCTTCATACTAGATTAAACCAGTTGCTAATCTTCTTGTCTTCACATCTTGCAACAGCGTATAGAATATCTTCATCATTTACATCTACCCACCTAAATAGTAAATTGCTTCTTTATAAACCCCCCCCGAGTGACTTTATAATTATATTTGTAATAATATCCATCAAATCCAGTCAAAAATTAGATTAGTAGATTCATCAGACGTATTAAGGAAACCACCAGATCAGCTGCAATTGGTCTAGATCCATAGTCCTTTTGCCTTATATTTATTACCATCAAACAGGAAGCTCCAGTTTAGTATATTCAATAAAACTTCTATGTTTACAGTTAGATCCAGATTTATCACAGTCCTTAATAAAATATTCCAAATCCTTCAAGTCAGGGCATATTTCACAGCCCAACACACCAGCATTGCTGTGATCTGTTTATTCTTCTCAAAATATTCCAATACAGCTATAGATTGCCTCCTCATCGTTCATCACTTGGTTAACTGGCATTAAACTGCTGTCTACTTTTTTTTTTCTCCCAAAAATTCAAAATCTTTAAACATTTAAACAATACTTTTTAAGGACCATCATCTCGTCAAGCAGGGTTATTTTCCATTTCTCCAGGCTTTCTTCTTTTCCTTTTTACGAACTTTCTTCTTAACTTTGATCCCTCTGCCTTTTTTAACTCCAGTAAAATTTTGCGGTTTTTGGGATTGGATATTATAAACTTTTTGCAGGAATGTAGCTTCTTCTGGAAACAGCTCTTTAAGTACAGATTGAATTTTATAAAAAAAAATTCGTATAGCCAAAATTTCATCAACTTCCAGAGTTTCTTGCTCCTGCTCAGCCTTCATCTTTCTCTCTTCTGTAAAATCTGCTATGGTCTGTTGTTGTTTTTTTTCCTCTCCCAGCTCTTCATTCAATCCCCCACTGCTAGATTGCAACTCAGTATTTCCATGTATTTCATTGTTTCCAGCTTGAGAAGCTTGAAATATAGTATCAATTCTTTTCAATAAAGCAGAGGTAATTGAGCTCAAAGCTTCCTTAAAGTCAGACCATTGAGGGTTAAATAACCCTCCTTTACTTTCTTTGTTTTCAAAAAGCCCAGCCATCTTGCCCCCCTTCTTCCTTCCCTTCCAGAAGGACGGGGAAAAAAAAGAAGAAAGAAAAAAAAAGAATTTCAAGAAGAAAAAAGGGAAAAAAAAGACTTTTTAATTTATATTGCTGCTTGAGTTATTATTATTACATCCTTTCTTATTTCATCCACTTTTCAAAAAGGAGTTTTACGTTTCAAACAGGGGCTTATCAATAATTGCTTTTAACTTTCACTTCTTCATGCCCCGTTGAAACTCAAACGCCATCTTGCTTTCACTTTCCACTTAGGAGAAATCTTTTAAGAAAGTAAATCCCTGGAGTCAAAAAAAAAGAAAAAAATACTTGCTGTTTCCTTCGTGCAACTTGTGCTCTGCCAACTTGGTTCAAGAAGTATTTGTTTAAAGTTGTTTAATGGGGTGGCCGCGGCATCTAGTTCTGACAGGGAAAAACTTCCCCATCAGAGGCATCCCAGGTCCGGAGCTTTGACAGGCTTCACGGGGAGCTCTCATCTTCGATGAGAGCTCTACCCCACCCGTCTGCTCTCCTTCCCCCCTTCTTCCTGGGGGGAAGGATTCCAAACCGCAAGACAGCCGATTTTCGCTGTTCTTGCGATTCTACGGAGTCTGGGGCTGGCGCTTCGCAAAGAAGCGTCTGGCGATGCCGGCGGCTCAACCAGAAGTCCGTACCTTATGATTCTTGATGAACGTATCTTTTATTTTATGTATACTGAGAGCATATGCACCAAGACAAATTCCTTGTGTGTCCAATCACACTTGGCCAATAAAAATTCTATTCTATTCTATTCTATTCTATTCTATTCTATTCTATTCTATTCTATTCTATTCTATTCTATTC
>WNWU01000001.1:18787144-18801916 GCA_012654045.1 Ptyas mucosa | reverse complement strand
TCTATTCTATTCTATTCTATTCTATTCTATTCTATTCTATTCTATTCCATTCCATTCCATTCCATTCCATTCCATTCCATTCCATTCCATTCCATTCCACCGTTGTCAGAATCATAAAATTTACTAATCTATTATTTGTTCTAATTAATAAAGCTCAAACATAGTGTTAAGCAAGTCAGTCTAAATTTTATAAGTGAGCAATGTAGACCTGCCTGCTTTTCCTTAGAAATTCCCTTCCATGTATGAAGATGCCCAGGGTTCATATAATATAATTGTAGAAATGGGAAATCATGCCAACCTTTAACATTTCATTATCTGTGGCAGAATCAATTCTTGGAAGCGAGAAAATACTTTCCTGTAAAATAATTCATATTAAATAGAGATAATATATGTCAGCAGAATATTTCAAATTTCCAGGGAAAATCCTTCAGCTAACAATAAAATGGAAACTTAATCTATTTTAAAGCAATCAAGACAGATTTTAGTGCTACTCCATCTCTTGCATATTTTGTACAATATGATGATGCAAACATAAACAAGCCAATCATGTCTCATCCTTTTGGCCTCTTTGTGGCTATATGAAGTTGGTAATCAACTATTTTATATAGAGAGTAAAACCCAAGCTTTTTCTTTTTCCTTCCTGGCTCTCATCTGCTTGTTGTTGTTAGTTATGAAGCCTTCCTTTCCTCTACCATCCTCTGGGGTCCATTTAAACTCATGCCCACTGCTTCAGTGACTCCATCCAGCCACCTTGTTCTCTGTTGTCCCCTTCTTCTTTTGCCCTCAATCTTTCCCAGCATTAGGCTCTTCTCCAGTGAGCCCTTCATTCTCATTAGGTAGCCAAAGTATTTGAATTTCATCTTCAGGATCTGGCCTTCTAAAGAGCAGTCAGGGTTGATCTCCTCTAGGACTGACTGATTTGATTACCTTGCAGTCCAAGGGACTTGCAGGAGTCTTCTCCAGCACCATAGTTCAAAGGCCTCAATTCTTTGGTGATCCAACTTTCTTATGGTCCAACTTTCATAGCCATACATTGCAACTGGGGAAACCATAGCCTTGACTCTATACACTTTTGTTGGCAGGGTGATGTCTCTGCTTTTTAGAATGCTGTCTAGATTTGCCATATATTTCCTCCCCAGGAGCAAGCATCTTTTAATTTCTTGGCTGCAGTCCCCATATGCGGTGATCTTGGAGCCCAGGAAAATAAAATCTGTCACTACCTCCATTTCTTCCTATTCTATTTGCCAGGAATTGAGAATTTATCTGCTAATGTTTGTGAATTTTGGGATGGAAGGCAGGAGACATGATGATGAGGCTAGTTTCCCAAAAATAAGATCAATGAAGAAGGTCAGAAGATAGGCATTTTGAATAGAAGCAGAGACATGGGGCAAAAGAAAAATCTTGGAGTCAGATTTCTTAGTCATATCCAAGTACATTGTCTCCAGAGTCCAGCTATATCAGCATTTTCCTTCTACTCATTTAAAACTTTATGTATACGCTGAACTTCTCAAAGGTAATGTATATCCCCAATATTAAAGATGCAGTCCATCTGGCTATGAAAGTTTGAGTTAATTCAAGGTCAAGAATTTTTGCCTCTTTATTTTGCCATGAGACCTAAACAGGAATTCTGCTCTTTCAAAAGAATTGGAATGCATGTCTTCTTTTCTGAGAACAGTGAGCCAAAATGGGAGCTGAGAAGTTTTGATTTTGTCATCTGTTACCCTTTCTTCACAGGACAGCTGGTATACTGTTGGGTCCCCCCCCCCATTCTTTTAATTTGAACATAAGTCATGATATGTTCAAAGGCCTACTTAATCCAGCTTCTTATTTCCCCAGTAACCAAGCCGAGTTCCATAGGGAAATCTTCAAACGAAACACAGGAGCCACTTCCTCATTAACAAGTATTCAAGAATGTTATGTCTGTTTCTGGAGATAAAATAGTGCCGACCTGGCTAATAGTCAGTTTTACATTTTATAGGACATCAGTAAAAAATGTTCTAATATTACAGTAAGGCTGGGCATATGTACTGGTGTGGAGAGTACACAATCTATTGTCTCTACTCTCAATTAAAGTCGAATGAAGCTTAAGCATGTGATTCATGCATGTACTGTAAATGATCTTACAGGGCAGTTGCTACAGAACCAGGTTTAAGGCATTTGTAATGTCACGCAAGTTGAGGACCTGGATATTTGACAGACCACCTGCTGCCTTATGTACCTCTCTGTCAGCTAAGATATATTCATAATACTTGTTTTAGCTTTCTGCATCTACAGGGAATTTACTACAAGAAGACACCCAAGGGACACCATTCTTGATATAAGCAAACCACGTTGGAAATTCCCTCTTTGTTCATAGATATTTCTTTGTTCACTTATGATTGACACCTAGCCTTTTATGCTTTTAAGCTTCTGGAACCAGCAGTTCACCTATATTTTTAGTTAAATCATTACCTTGGCATCTTTGTGATCTGATCTGGTCTTAACTCAAGCTTTAGAGTTTTATAGTTTATTTAACATTTTGGCACTTATATTGATTTGAGGAAGGAGTTCAGTTGTTTCTAACTTATGGGAAAATGTTTTTAGTGATAAATGGAACTTGGGACATTCATTCAGTGATCATGTGACAGAGATAAAAATAAATAAATTCTAATTTGGGCAGTCATGCCAGTGACAAGCACATTTTCCCAACTTGCCAAAAGACTCATGGAAAGATAGCATAGGAATTTGGTGATTGCCATAGACTTCCTTTTTCATGTAAACATTGCACACTCCAACTCACTTCTATGATGAGCTTTAAGAAATATAAATTTTATGCAGATACATTGGCTACACTGGAGTGAGGTGAAAGTATAATGCATGTACAGAGGATTATAGATAAGAATATGCTAAACCAGTGCCAACCTCTCCATGAAATGCCACAAAGCAGTGGTAGATTTGTGGATGGTAATAATTTTGGCCAAGTAGCTAAAATTATTGGAATAAAATTAAGACATGGTTGGAAGATACATATTGATTTAAAACCGGAGCTGTTCCTACTGGGTATCCTCCCAGAGAAAACTAGCAAAGAAAATATTTATTTGATTATACATGTAATAACAGCTGCAAGGATTGTTTTTGCACAAAATTTGAAAGCAGAGAAAATACCCATGGAAGGAGAAGTAATTTAAAAAATTCTAGACTGTGCAGAAATGAATAGATTAACATTGATGATTAAAGAAAGAGAGGATTTAGAATACTTTAAGATATGGGATCAATTTTACCATTGGTTAGAAAAGAGATATGGATAGGTAAACTAATAGTTATGTAAGAAAATGGTATAATTAGAATATTGTATTTTTGGAGATATGTTGTAATAGATTTGGTGAAAATGAAGATAGAAGAAACAACAAAAAGACGAAGTCATGAAGAAAACACCGAGATGTCACGTGGAAGGAATGACTGATGTATTAAATGTTTGTTTGTGTATAAAATTTAAAAAAAAAAAAGAATTCTCACCACAACTGCATTCCTTCAGTCCACTAAACAGCCATGTGGCTGTTTCATATTGGAATAGTTATATCCAAATGTCATCTTCCTTAAGGAAAATCCTCTCTTCCAGATCTGCCAAACTGTTGCTTTAGCCTGTGGGTAATCATACATTGCTAAATTTAGAAATATGTACATTGTTTAAGAAGGCTGGGAAATACAGTTCAGCAAGATCTATAGTGTTACAGGATACAGCAAAGTGAAGTTGGGGAAATTCAGGGAATTTTATACTGCAATATCATTACCTCAGTGATATTTGAAGATAGGTAACATGCTTAAGTTTTATGGGGCTAGAACAGTGAAGAGAGAAAGCTTACATAACATACCAGTTTTAGCATCATCTATATGTCTTTTATTCTACATGGAACATCTTAATATTCTTTATCCTGTAGCCTACTTGATGTCTTTTTTATACTGAGATCAATGACACTGGGGGGGGGGGTTCAAACATTCACCTATAATTTTAGCCAAGTGCCACTGCTTCTTTCAATGCATGAATGACATTAAAAGAAAAGGGGCCAAAACCCCACGATCCTATGTATCAAACACTTAATAGGCACATTGTGTGTTACTTTAAAAAGAAAGTTCTTCATGAGAGTTTAATAAATGAGCCATGCTTGATGCATTTTCATATTCATTCACATCTCAGATGATCCTGTGGATTTCATAACTAAAAAATGTTTATGAAATGACCAGAATGGCCTTTCTTTGTGATTTTTTAAAAACTTTGAGTGTGGTTGGCCAATGTTTCTGCCTTCAATAATGCATTTATGGCAATAACGTTTTGGTTTCTAAACAATAATCGTTGTCATGGTAACAAAATGGTGCCGGAAAACAAAATGGTCCCTTGCACAATATTAATTATGTAAAACCAAATTCTGAAGGAGGGCTGTATAGTTATAGAGGTTCCTTGCTTAGCATACCAAATCAGAGGCCTAATAACTAAGCATTTACAGACTTGAATTATTGATACTGCAAGGGCCAAGTCTGAATGAAAGAGAATGATGCATCTTAAAACCCTGTGTGCCTGTGACTTGTTTTTGTAATAATACACATTGACATATACAAAAAGCTTTTCCGCTTGTGAGTTACTGTTCCTTAAAGGTCACCAATGGATGATAGTAGGATTTTTTTTAAATGTTGGTTTTTAATAAATATTTCTATTTTTTATTTTTTTAATTTCTCCCACAGAATCCACATAATGAGCTTCTGAAAAACCAGAATGTGGCCTTTTTATAATTTTGCAAAATACTTGTCTTACTCTACACGACAAAGAGGAAAATAGAGATTGAAGTATTCTCTTCTCTTCTATTCATTGCCTTTCAAACCTTTCAAAATAATAATAAAAAAAAGGAAGGTAACCCACATGGCCATTTATTACCTGTGGAAAATTGAAAAGAAGAAAAACGAGTGGAAGCATGGTAATCGCAGGTGAGATTTTAAATATATGGGGTCACTATGGCAACACATTCAATAAATGAGTTTTTTTGGAAATGTCGGGGGTAGGTGACCTTGATGATGGATTAAAACTGTCTAATAATTTCAGAGATGTTTTGAATCACGGTTACTCCAACAAGAACAATTTGTTTTTTTAAAAAAACAGAGTAACCAAAATGATTCAATCTATATTTTTATTTATAAACATTTTAATGTATGTTTATTTTTTTTACCATTTTTACAACAAATGGTAAAAATGAGGATGAACCTATACTAAATAATAATATAGCTCTGAGAACAAAATAAAAACTAGTAATTTCCTGGGCTGGTAAAATCTAGGCTAGATTTAATTTTTTTTTTCCTTGCTGAATCTGGTCCATTTCTGTTTTGATTTCAACAAGAGACTACAGAAGTACCACATTTTCCCCAAAATAAGACTGGGTCTTATATTAATTTTTGCTGGCTTATTTTCTGGTTAGGTCTTATTCTGGGGGAAATACAGTATTAAACGCCTCCATCTGGTTGACGATTATGACTGGGGCTTATTTTTGGGGTAGGGCTTATATTATGAGCATCCTGAAAAATCATGTTAGGGCTTATTTTCCAGTTGGGTCTTATTTTTGGGAAAACAGGGTAGTTGTTTTTAGAGACATGATAATATATCAGGGTTGCCCTTAGCTTGCATTGCATTCACTGTGTGATTTTATAAAAATCATTCTGTTTTAGTTTGATTTATGTCTCATAATTGCCGATACCAGGATACTAAACCAAACAACAACAACAACAACAACAACAAAGGATTAGCAAAAGGATTGGATTTTACACTGCCCAAAGCCCCTTTCTGAGGGATATGAGTGGTTAAGATATAGGAAATATAAATATAAATAAATAAACTTTGGCGGGAAAGAATCCAAGATCTTTTCCAAAATCTGTAATAATCACTGCATGGTTTATGATCCTATGAAAGTTGTTAGGATGGGTCTTTAACAGCAATTAGCAGTTTAGCTAGCAGTGTCCAAAGAGAGAAGATGGAGCCCTGGTTGTGTAACTGAAGCCATGTCCTGTGTCTGCATGCATTAATATCATACGTGTTCAAAGGAGAGCAGCTTTGTCACTTTTGATTCTTCCATGGGCTCTGCTGATTGTCTGGATTTTGATCAAATGCCATTTCTGGATATTTCTCAAAGGCAGTTTTAGCTAGACTTTACACAACTGTGGTCCAGAGCTTTCAAAACAGGAAACATTTGGTGACAAGTGCTACTTGGTCCTGTTGTGGTATGAATAATACATTTAGGACACAAACACCTTGCACTCTTTCTTGCTAGCTGATATCCTTTCCCAAACCATCTCTTATTTCATTGTGAAAAACTAATAATAGGTGCTAGCCCATTTTTCATGAAAGTTTTCTCACCCTGGGAAAGAGGCTTCATGTTTCTATACCTCATTCTTGCTTACAATCTTTTATTTTGCTGCTGCTGTTGTTGTTGTTGTTGTTTCATGGCTTCAAATCTTTCCCTTGTTTTGCATCTTCCCTTACTTAAGAGAACTCTCCCTGAAGCCTTCCTTGTGGTCTGGTTATGACACCCAACACCGTAAAGGCTGCAGACCACTTGAGAATGCTTAGACAGTAGTAAATATGCAATAGAAATGCTGTTATGATAATTTCAATGAACTGATTTTTTCTCTCTCTGAAATTGAGGATAACTGGGAATGGAGAAACACAAAAAGCATTTTTCTCTTTACTATTGCCAGTTGACTTTGTAGAAGTCTCTATGGACCATGATCCAAGTGCTAGCTCTAGCATCCTGGGGAAGTAATAGCTATTTGATTTTTCTTGCCTGTCCTCCAACAATTAAAGCTTGGTGCTGCTCTCCTTTCTTTTAGCTTTTGGTATTACTCAGGATGGCAGGATTTTAAAACCAGCTAATAGCATTTGTTTCCTTTGCTTGGTAATTGAGATGCTTGGATCTCACCAAAAGTTGTGGCATGAGTCACAGCAAATATTTGTCTTGCAGAAAGTTGCAGCATGAGTCACCATGAAGTTATGTTCCTGTAGCATTTATCTTTACGATTGTGCATCTCTGATGAATGATTGATCCAGGAAAGTGATAAACAAGTAATCCTCACACAAGAATGCTGAAAATTGGACCACTGTTGTTTGCATTGAGCATTGGAGTAGATCCCAAAATATATCTGGAGCATATTGGAGCCCAGAGAAAGGAATAAATTTAGGGATTTACACCAGCCCTCCACACTAATTATTCAATATTCTTAAGAACCCCCATTTGTTAAGAATGCTGTAGAAACAATCCTGGAGGCTTCAGAATAATTATTTCCCCTGTTCCTGCTTCCAGAGCATTGAAATCTGCTGAATGTACTTCTGCAATTTTAGTTTGATGTATGAAAACTCTATGATGAAAAATGGAAATAGAGTCCTGTAGAAGACAGCAGAAACATGCAGTACAGATAGTCCTCAACTTAAGATCACCATAGAACCTGGCATTTCCATCCCTAAGGGAGTGATCTCTAATTGTATGACCCTTTTTTGGCTGTAGTTGTTAAGCAAACCCAGGTCCTCCCCCACCCCATTGACTTTTGTTTGATGGAAGTATCCTCAGAATGGCAATCGTGTGACTCCAAGATACTGCAGCCTTCATAAATACATGTCAGTTGCCAAGTACCTGAGTTATGAGGGCATTGTGATGGTTGCAAGTGTGAGGATCTGTCATAAGTCACTTTTGCCCACACTGTTGTACCATTGAATGGTTGTTAAATGAATGGTTATAAGTTGAGGACTACCTTTATAAATAATACAAATCACTTACAATAGCATTTGAAAATAATATAGCAAAAACAAAACAATATTGGTTTTGTAACAACCATTTCTGGAAAAAAAATATAAGTTAGGAATAGGGCATATGAAACTCCTCTTCAAGTGCATGATTTACAAGCACAATAGTTCTTCAAAGTACCCTTTTCATCTTCAAGTAAATTCACTTCTTCCCCCCAACAGATTGGCTGTTCTAGATGCTCAACTCCTTCTACCCTGAGGCTGAGTTCAGAACAAGTCCTTGCAGCAAGATATTATGGATAAGAGGTAGATACTTCAGTAGCATAGGGAGCCAATCACAATCTTCATTCTGAAGATCCCGTCAGAATATTGACACTGGGAAACAAGGAAGGCAAATATAAATATAGATAGAACGGGGTTCTGTAGCGCTCAAGCTTGGCCTGCTATTGATCTGCCAGACTTCCTTCTGGTAGAGTATGGGAGCTGGGGAGCTGCCTTACTCTACTAGAAGACAGAACTGCTGGTTCAACTGAGGCCCCAAGATATAGAAATCATAGAATCAAAGATTCTGGAAGGGCTCTTGGAGGTATGCTAGTTCAATCTCTTCTATTAACTGCACTGAAAATTAATTGCACATAATACTTAGGGAAAGCTTGTTTTTCTTCTAAATGAAAGTTTGATGGAGATTCCTCTGCCACTTCAAAATGCTTCCCAGTTTTAATTTAATCCCCAGCCACATCCATTCAAGGTAGGAAGACTTGCATCGGTCTTAATTTTTCAGCTGCCCTAGACTGTCCCAAAGTATTAATGGCCGAGTGATAAAGTTGAAATGGGAACTAAATTCCTTAATTAGACTCTTCTTCCTATAGACAATAGCAGATCTCTCAGCAGTTGAAGTAAATGACGAGAATCTGATAGCTACTATATCTTTTTTTATAGAAAAGAATACATTAAAAGCAAACTGGTCAGACTTGTTTGCAATAGTAACAATAGTAATTGTGTCTGAACCTGCAACCATAGGAAAGATTTGCTCCAGATTATTGTTTAAAGTTTCTGGGTTAGTAGTATTGATACGAAGAGTAAAATGTATTATGCCTAAATCAGAGGAGAGACTGAATTGAAGAGATTTTAATACTTACTATTACTAATTATTAATAATTACTTAGAGCAGGGGTGTCAAACTCAAGGCCAGCGGGCCACATGCAGCCCACAAGGAGGTTAGATCTGGCCTGCAAAACTGGCCTGGAAATGGTGAGGGACTGGCCCGCACTGCCTCAGCCTGGCCGGGCCGGGTGCTACCTCTTGGCACACACAGCTCGTTTGCCTCATTATATCTCACCCCACCCCTCCCAGCATTGCACCACCCAGCCTGGCCTTGCTACACCCGGCCTTGACTCTCTTTGCCTGGTCTCAGCTCGCTTTGTCTCGAGGGAGAAGCAGCAGAAGCCTTGAGGAGGAGGTAAGCGTGGCTGGGCACCTGCTTGGGGAAGCAGGGCTGGGAAGGGTGCCTGGCGAGGTGGCAGGCAAAGGCTGCTTGCGTGGCTGCTTCTGATGCCTGAGGGGATGGCAGGGCATCGGTGCTTACGTGCAGATAGGAAGAGTGCCTGGGGGGGGGGGGTTGAACGATGCTAGGGCATGGTGGGAGTGGCAACTTCACGGAGGAGCAGTGAAAATAGGAAGAATAGGCAGGCAGCAGTGAGCGGGGGCTTCTCATTTTGATCTCTTTCCACTGGCCCTCCACCTGGACTCCAGCCTAAAACTGAATGAACAGTTCAGCTGCCCCCCACCATACCGCAGCACCATTAGACCCCCCCAGGCATCCTCCCCAGCCTTGCATAAGCACCGATGCCCTGCAACTCCCCCTGACATCAGAAACAGACTCACGACAGGAGCAGCACAATACACTCTTGGATAAGGACATAGAGGCCCTCAAGTTCCCATTGGCAGGCAGGCAGGATCAGGTGCAGGTTGGCATGGGGCAGCAGGCCAACTGCCTGTTCGGGGTCAAGTAGACAGGATCAGGCAATTGGGTGGTGGCTTCTGCAAATGCAGGGAGGCTGGGCAGGCAAATTGCCTGTTAGATGTCAGGCCAGAGTAATAATACTGGGGCTCCCCCAAGCTGCATGCCACCTCCCTTCGCTTGCCTGCATAGCCCCCCCCAGGCACCCCACCTGCAATACCAGAAGACGCACCGTTCTTGCTGATTATCTTTGTAACCTCCCCCCACCACCAGACAGCAAGGCTTCGCTGATAGGCAAGACTTTGGTGCTCATCCTGGTATCTCCTGGAGACCTCCGGATCCCCTCTCCCAGCCTTGTCTGGCCCACCACAGGCACCCCTTGACGTGAGCAACATCAAGCTGGCCACACCCACCCAGTCACATGGCCACCCAGACATGCCTACCCAGCCACGCTCACTTGGCCCTTTGAGGACAATCATAATGCTGATTTGGCCCTAAATGAAATTGAGTTTGACACCTCTGGCTTAGATTGGGTGAGCATATTTGTGCTCCAAAAAATCTACAATCCTCAGTCTATGAATCCCTTTCCTGCCATTCAGCAGCCATCCAGGTTTAAGAATTAGAGTAAGGAATATCAGAATCCTGGCTCTTGTTCTCCATTATATCATAGTCCTTTCCAGTTTAAGTATTAATTTTATTCTAGAGCCTTTGATACATTTCCCCATATTTTCTTCCTTGAAAATAAGATTGACAAACAAATGTTTCATGCTGACTAACATGCATCAAATTGTTAGGTTAAGCTTAAAGAAAAAGAAGGGGAGAAGATTGATTATTGCTTTAGACTACCAGGAAGCAGTGAATAGGATGGAATATATTTAGAAACCTTTAAAAAAAATGGTTCAACATTGGGCTTTTCAAAGGCATCATCCTATAATGCTGCTTTAAAAATTTCACTGGTTGGAGTTTGTAGTCAGGATGTTGGTAAATTATATGGAAGTATGATGGAAACTATGATGTCAAAGTCAAGGTCAGAGCCATCAATAGACAAGATAACTCAGGTTAGAAGAGAGGCTCAAATACTTGTTCAGCTAACCCCTCCCCCCCATCTGTCAAATGTGGTTCTTCCTTTGTATTTCCTAATGTGTCAGATCTACAAGTATTTACTCCATGGCATCACTGCACCCCTACAGGTGTCAGCTGCACCATAGATGCTGGATGGTTTATAATACATGTATCCCCATATGCTGTGAAATGTGTACTGCAGCAAGGTATTATTTTTTATATCTTTATGAATGATCTTGACGTTGAGTTAAGCAGTGAGCTGGCTAAGTCCACAGGATACTTTTCCTTTTTCTTTAAAGGGTAAATGGTCAATCAGCTGGAAAACACAGATCAATTTAAGTAAGTGTAAAGTGACATAAATATCAAAGCAACCACCAGCCCAGATCCCTTTTCACTTATGTGTGGCTCAGTCTGAGGTATCCGAGATATAGGGAAGTCATTGGGATGGTATTGATTAGCTCATCCAAGATGTCATCCTAATGTGCAGTAGCTTTGAAAAAGGTACATTCCAAGCTAGGGATCATTAGCAAAAAGGCTGAAAATAAAACTGCCAATAACAGTACAATGCCATTATGCAAATCTATGCCATGCCCACAATTAGAATACAGTGTATGGTTCTGTTTGCTTCACTTGAAAAGAGATATAATATGGCTAAGGGGAAAAGCCCAAATGATAGGCATCCTAAGACACATGCTTTATGAGGATATTAATGAGGCTGTCGCTCAGGGGGGAAAAGGTGAATCAGGGTTTTTATTGTCACATAGAAAAAATGGACAATTTTTCTCGCTCAGTCAAAATAGAAGAACCAGAGATCATTCCATGAATTTGCAACTGGGACAAAATTTCTAACAGATAAAATAAATTACATTTTCACTCACCATATAATTAACCTATGGAATTCATACCTACAATTGATGGTGATGACCACTAATTTGAATAGCAATATAGCAATATAGCAATAGCACTTAGACTTATATACCACTTCACAGTACTTTACAGCCCTCTTTAAGCAGTTTAGAGTCAGTATATTGCCCCCAACAGTCTGGGTCCTCATTTTACCAACCTTAGAAAGGTGGAAGGCTGAGTCAACCTTGAGCCGGTCAGAATTGAACTCCTGACCGATTGCAGATTGTAGCTGATTCTGACAACGAGAAGACTGGTGTGGTGCTGCATCAGCAACCTGTGCAGCTGGCGCTCGAGTCGGACAGTGAGGAGGCTGGAGAAGATGTGGTGCCAAAGGCAGGGATTCAGCCAGGGCCTTCAGAACCTCCAGAAGCTCCTTTAAGTGAAGAGGACGAAGAGGAGGAGCCTCTTCTCAATGCAAGGTGGCGCAGAGCTGCCAAAAGGCAGGAGTGGCTCCTCAGGAGGAGGTCTCCTCGAGAGTAAGGCTTGGGGCTAATTGGCCACTCCCTTAGCCTATTTAAGAATGAACGCCACTTACAACAAGCTGTATAGAACAACTTTAGTTCACTTTGTGTCTGCAAAATTGCTTCTGGGCTTTCTGCCAACTCTAGTAAGACTGTGATTATCTTAGAATTCTGGTAGGCTGTTAAGACAGTTCATTAACAGCCTTTGAATGATAAAGACTAAGTTATTTGAGAAAAATAAGCTTTGTATAGAGTTTGTGTGTACTGCGTTCTTTAGGGTCCATAGCTGGGGCAGAACAGGCTCTTAGTTTTTACACAACATGCTACCAAAACACTACTTGCAAGGGAACAAATGTTGGAGAGAGGAATGTCTTGACTTCCTGCTTGTGAGCAACACCAACAATTCTGGTTGGCCAATCTGAGAAATAAAATGCTGAGCTAAGGCAAGTCTTGGCCATACTTACATCCTTAAACCTAACTCTTTCCATCAGTAGAATGCTCAATCAGATTAACAACATTTGAAAAATGAAAAGATTGGAAATACAAAAATGAAAAAAAGCCACATTGAAGTATAAACAAATGTTAGAAACATTCAAACTATTTAGGCTATCACTTCAAAATCATATTATGAATCTAGCTTCAATCATGTCCAAAGGGAGGTGGCTTTTTTCCCTTGAAAACTATACTCAGGTTATTTTCTTTTCCTGAATGAAATGTTTTATTTTATTTTTCAGTAGAAAAATATATTTATAGGCGGGTGGCATCATCTTGTGGAGAGATGGAATCATTTTGTAGTGATAGTTGATAGCCATCAACAAAATCCATTAATAGAAAGAAGTGCAGGTCTTTGTTAAGTAAATTTAGTTAACTTTAAATGTGCATTCATTTTGAAACATCAGATTGAAAGAAAAAGGAACAGAGGACAGGATGAGGAAATGAACAGAAAATATAACCTTTTTTTTTCCTTCCATGAACTGATAAGATATTGTTTTTGCTTGGTGTTATATTCTTCAGGTAAAGAGTATCTACCTGTCATTACAAACTGCTTTCCTAATAAAAAAATTAAAAGAAAATGTTTTGACTTCCTTTGCCAAAGCTGTAGGTTTTATTTTTTTTTAAAAAAATATACCCTTATCAACTATTTATTTGTTTAGTTTTGTTTGTTGTGTCAGTAAAAAATGTGCACCTGTTTATTCTGGCACCAGGAACAGTTACATTTCTGTTCTACATAAATATTCCCACCTGTTTTACTTACTAAGTAATAAACATCCAATTCACTAGTTGTGGATAATTATCCATCCAGTTTAATCAGAAAGAATTATTTTTCTTTGGGCATCTGTAAACAAGGCTTCATGTTGCCAGCAGATCTTTATTAGGAATGTTGCTAAGACATACATTCAAAAGAGAACACAAATATGGAGTGTTGTTCCTTTCTCTCTCTCTGCCTCCCTCCCTTGCTCCCTCTCTCCCTCCCCCTCCCTCTCTCCCCCCCTCTCTCCCCCTCCCTCCCTCCCTCCCTCTCTCTCTCTGTCTGAAGCATATCAGAAGGCATTTGTAATTGACGTACAAAATGAGTTATGGAGCCTTAAGCCATCCTGGGGGACTGCAGTGATATCCTGGTAACCATGAGAGCAAAACCCATGTAGACTATAGTGACGAAAGATGCGTGCATAGCTTAATATGCATTGCTCTCTTCTGTTATGCTTTTTAAATATACTGAATAGCCCGTATGACATTTCAAGAAGAATATCAACCCTCTTCACTAAAGGATGATGTAAAACATTTATGCTTTGTGAGACACAAAATAGCACAAGCTGCTTCTTTTCCCTGAAGCCAGGCACAGGAGTCATTATTTTTCATTCCTAGCAAGTTGGCAGTGTCAGACCATAGACAAATATTAACTTATCACAGATTCCAGTAGATAGAGGGAAGTTGGTTTTTGCTTTCCCAAAGGCTTCTTCTGATAGACAGTTTTCTATTGGTACACAAGGGATGCTGAACAATAGTGCAACAGAGTTATCTTAGACCTCCTAGTATGGACTTCCAGTGCTGAAGACATCAAAGAAGGCAAATTCATCTCAGCAGAGCAGAAGGAAAAGTCCTTCTCTGTTCCTCTTTCCTCCCTACCAAGGAATATATTTCTTTTTACAACTGCATGGCTGGCTAGAGAGTTGAAATGCCATTGATGCCTGTGGTGCCAAAGCATTCCATGAATCGTTCATGGCACATTTCAGGGCTCTACCTATTCTCACAAGGCAAAATAGAAGCCTTTGAAGACAGGCCCTCCAAAGGAGATTTTCACTGCCTGATCTCAGAGAAGGAAAATTCAAAAAGAACACATGGTCCTCAAAGACTGCATTATAAGTCTGTACCTTACATTTATGTTGAGAATAAGTCATCCAGCTGTTGCATGCCATCAGCCTTTTGTCATCTTCCTCAACTCCCTGCTCCTGCCTTGCTTGCCTGTTCATTCACAACCCCACTTTGTACCGCTTGTTTTTTTTACCTATTGGCAACAATGCTGCTTTCCTTCCTCTGGTTATTCCTTTCTTCTCCTCACTACTTCTTCTTCTTCTTCTTCTTCTTCTTCTTCTTCTTCTTCTTCTTCTTCTTCTTCTTCTTCTTCTTCT
>WNWU01000001.1:18770283-18787134 GCA_012654045.1 Ptyas mucosa | reverse complement strand
CTTCTTCTTCTTCTTCTTCTTCTTCTTCTTCTTCTTCTTCTTCTTCTCCTTCTCCTCCTCCTCCTCCTCCTCCTCCTCCTCTTCCTTCCATATCCATCATCAGATGTTGGCGATCATGTTGGCAATCCTATTTTTATCAACAGCCGCATGAAAAAGTGCTGTTGAGTTTTGTCCAAGCCAGTCCCTTAGATTGTGAAGCCATGATGTTCTTCTTCTGCCCGACGTTCTCATTTCCCTTCAATCTTTCCTTGGAGGATTAAGTGAAGTATGCCGTATTTTTCTGGGTGTCACATCACATGTCCAAAATATTCTAACTTTCACTTTTTTAAAAAAAAAATTATTAAATTTCCAAAGATTAAAATACACAGTACAAAAAGAAACATAATACACAAGAAAAACAAGAAACACACACACACACACACAAATCCAAAAAACATAAACAACCAAAAACAAACATATCAAAATTTCAATACTAATAACAACTTTTCTGCATCAGTATCTCTAGCCTATTTAACCCCTTTACACAAATTCTACTTCTAAATATCTGTATCTTAAACTTACATCTTTATCTAAATTATCTTGACTTCTATTTACAACTCGATCTTGTAACAAAAACATCCCTTAAGTTTTATGTTTACTCTCCAACCAGGAATACCATTTTTTCCATATTAAATAGTACTCGGTAGTATGGAGGACACCGAGTACTAAGTTTCACTTTTTAATGGCTTTGATGATTTCCCTTTGCTTTCCCAGGCTTTTCTGACAGCCTACCAATGTATTTTTGTATGACATCTGTCAACCCTATTCTTCTGTTGCCACGGTCACCTCCATAGCTATTGCATTATTTACTTTTTTGAAATAAAATATTTCTCTAAGTATAAGGAACAAACAGCAGACCTAATATAGTGTATGAAGAGAGAGAGACTGAGAGAGAGGGGGGAGGGGGAGGGGGAGGGAGAGAGAGAGAGAGAGGGAGGGAGGGAGGGAGGGAGAGAGAGAGAGAGAGGGAGAGAGAGAGAGAGAACAGAAAAGAGATTAGGTTTACTGATGCTCCAACACCTTCACTGTTCATCCAGCATGAATTTAGGTGCCAGAAAAATATGTTTCCATGATCTCTCCCCCCCCCCGCTTTCAAATGGTGTACATCAGCAATAGTCTGATTGACAAGCACAGATTGATATCATTGTCACTGGTACTTGAAGGTCCTGCTCAACTGCAGACCAAGAAACTCTCCCCTCTCTGTCTTAGTCTGAATTTATCTTAGGTCTTTCTCCTTGAACACCTCAGGAGAACTCTGGAAGCCATCTTTAATAAACATACCTTATAGACTTTTGTGACACTTGTTATTGCTGCTTCCTTAATTCTGCTTTTAGTAAGTCAGAAACCGGAGCTTGTCTTTTGCTATTTAGACTTTTTTTTCCCATATTCATATTACAAAAAATTCATAAAGCAAGAAATAAATGCATGCATAGTTGGTACTCCCTCCCTCCCTTCCTCTGTCTGCTGTAATTTTTACTAAGGGGTTCATTTGTTTCCAGAAGAATTACAATACGTTCAAATCAGATATTCTTGTACCCAGATGGTCTCTACACCAGGATTGGCCTAACATAAAATAGCAAGTAGTTCATCCAAGATAAAAAAATGGAGAAGGAAAGAGCAAAAGGAAACGAATAGAAAAAGAAGGAAATGGGGTGGCAGATTGAAGCCTCCACTGACATCATGAACATGCAAAAATATGCCACTTCACCCTTGAAGCATTTAGTGAGGCGGATTCAAGGAAATTGCCAAGCAGCTTGTTCTGAAGAGCTTCTCTCAGCAGTTCCATCTGTTAATGAGGAAGAGAAAGGTCTGGCTGCATGAACTCCAAGAACTTGATGACACAGGGACTGTTCAGATGGCATGGAGATGGTTTGGGACAAAAGGAAAAGCAACAAAATCAGACCAGGAATATTAGTTGACAAGGGGGAAAAAAATCTGGATACCTCATATTAATTTGGACAAATAAGGCAATACGGAAGCAGACATTTTTGTTAAGATATTATGACAAGGCATTATCAATATTGGCTATGGACACGAGGAACCAAGTCACCTCTGTTCAGTTGAGGGGTGCAGTTAAGTCTTGGTAGGTGGGAACTAAGCAAAACATTTTCATTGATGAAGAACTAGAGGCTGTGGGGATTATCTTTTCTGCCCGTTCAGATAGTATGAACCTGGGGTGTTTGCAGTGGTGAAATATAAAATTTGTTACTACTAGTTCTGTGGGCATGGCTTGGTGGGGAGCATAATGTGTCTGGGTGGGTGTGGCCAACTTTTTTTTTTTACTTTTAAAAGCATTTTTTCTACAATCTCTTCGGCTGAAGAGGTTGTAAAAAAATGCTTTTAGGAGCCTCTGACAATCCCAGCTGAGTTGCTTGATCATCAGAGGCTTTTGGGTTTTTTTTAAAGCATTTTTTGGGCTGAAGAAAAAATGCTTTAAAAAAAAAAAGACTCATGGGGCTCAGCTGGGCATGGAGAGGGACAGGGATTTTTACTACCAGTCTCCGAACTACCACCCGCCATCGCTACCGGATCGGGCGATCCGGTCCAAACCGGGAGCATTTCACCCCTGGGTGTTTGTTATGAGTATTATGGCTACTCCCTGTTCCCTGCCAATGTTGCTCTAAAAACACCATGTAATTCATGCATTGAGAGTAAATGTTTGCAGAACAAAAGCAATGTTCACTTCCATGTAATGACTGGTGGACACAGACGTTAACATCAATAGTTACCTCGACTCATACCAATCGGGTTTCAGGCCTGGGTACAGCATGGAGACGGTATTGGTCGCGCTGGTGGATGATCTCTGGAGGGCCCGGGACAGAGGTTACTCCTCTGTTCTGGTCCTATTGGATCTTTCGGCGGCATTTGATACCGTGGACCACGGTATCTTGCTGCGTCACCTCGAGGGATTGGGAGTGGGAGGCACTGTTCTACGGTGGTTTTCCTCCTACCTCTCGGGTCGAATGCAAGCGGTGTTGGCAGGGGGGCAGAGATCGACCTTGAGGCCCCTCACTTGTGGGGTGCCCCAGGGGTCGGTCCTCTTGCCCTCCTGTTCAACATCTATATGAAACCGCTAGGGTTTCATATAGATCATTCATGGTTTTGGGGTGAGGTATCATCAGTACGCTGATGATACTCAGCTCTTTATCTCCACCCTGAACCAACCCAGTGATACCCTCGACGTGATGGCCCGGTGCCTGGAAGCAGTACGGGTCTGGATGGGTAGAAACAGATTGCAACCCAACCCGGCCAAGAACGAGTGGCTGTGGGTACCGGCATCTCGGTTCAGGGGAGAGGTGACATCGTTGACTATAGGGGTAAAGTTTTGCCCCCTGTAGACAGGGTGCACAACTTGGGTGTCTTTCTGGATTCACGGTTGAGTTTAGAAGACCAGATAACGACCGTGATCAGGGGGGCATTTGCCCAGATAGGTCTGGTATGCCAGTTACATCCCTACTTGGACCGAGATGCCCTACGCCCAGTTACTCATGTGCTGGTCACCTCGCGGATTGACTACTGCAATGCTCTCTACATGGGACTGCCCTTGAGGGCCACTCAGAGGCTTCAGCTGGTGCAAAATGCAGCCGCGCAGGTTGTGATGGGAGAATCCCGATACTCCCATGTTACACCCCTCCTGCGCGGTTTGCATTGGCTACCGGTTGCCCCCCAGGTGAGAGTCAAGGTGCTGGTGATGACCTATAAAGCCCCACATGGCTTAGGACCAGGATATTTGGCAGACCACTTACAGCCAGCAACGATATCCCATCGCCCGGTTTGCGTCCATAGAGAGGGCCTACTCAGGGTGCCGTTGGCTAGAGAGTGGCAGCTGGCGGCCCTCAGGGGTAAAGCCTTCTCTGTGGGTGTCCCCACCCTCTGGAATCAACTCCCCTTGGAGCTCCGATTAGCGCCCGACCTTCGCACCTTCCGCCATGAATTAAAAACTTGGCTTTTTAAATCCCTCGACCTGGACTGATGATGGGGTTTTAAGGGTTAATTTTAAATTTTTTAGATTTTAGTCTTATTTATATTGTGGCTTGTGTTTTATTTTTGTGAGCCGCCCTGAGTCCATTGTGAGATAGGGCGGCACATAAGCAGAAATAAATAAATAAATAAATAAATAAATAAATAAATAAATAAATAAGTGATATTCACTTACTTTCGCTACTGGTTCACAAATGTGAGAGTGCGCACCACCTCTGCGCATGCGCATGTGCATAAGTGCCTCTGGTGACATTCGGTTGGGTAGGCAGAGCCTCCCACTGCCACCGCTACTGGTTCATCTGAACTGGGTAGAACCAGTAGAATCTCACCACTGGTCAACATGAATATAGTTATGCGCATCTGCAGTTCCAACTACTTTTGTCAAAATGATGAAAGCGGCTTTGTATTGCAACTTCTGCCTCCTTTGGATGTGCATGTGATGTCACAATGCATATAAAAAAGGAGATGGCCTTACATCATGATGTATGATATCATGATAGCATAATGTCATCTTTGTTGACTAATTAGTTTGACCCTCCCATATCTCCAATGTATACAGTCACTACCTACAATTGCATGTGCATAGGTTTTTTTTTTCCTGAAGACATAAGAAATGTGGGAATGACATTGTCATGGGAAGCCAATTTGAGAGGGGTGGAACTTTTCTAGAGCGTCTATGAAGCAACTACTCCATTTTAGATAAAGCCTGAATGAGGCTTTCCTATTAATTCATTCTGGAAACCTGTGAGTGTGTACATGTATAAAATCTTGCTTTCCTTCACCATGATCTAATAGCAGAAACCATTGCCTATCCTACTGAGAAACAGAAAGTAATTAAGTAATTAGTAATTCCAATTATCTGTTATGAGGCTATAAAGTTCAAAACATGAATTTGCAATTGGGGGATACGGAAAATATGGCACGCTTTGTTCCTAACATTTAAAAGAAACAAGAGGACCAGCATTCTTATGCATCCTTCCCATTCTTTATCCGACTTGTACATCTGACTTGTATGCCTTTGTACTTCTCCTATGAAGGACCTTTGACCCAGAGGAAGATGTTAACTGAGATTCAAAGGTGGACAAGATTTGCATCCCTGCAGAATTCCCTCTCACATGCTGCCACTACATATCTCTCAGTGTATGCCAGTCCATCCTGCTTCCTCCTTCTTTTCATGTGTATCTTGGGAAATTAGATCAATAAGTAGCTTATATAGACAGTGTGAGAGCTGTCTATTATCAGTATCCCTTTGGAACCTTAAAATGTCCCTTAGAGCAGGGGTGTCAAACTCAAGGCCCACAGGCTAGATCTGGCCCTTGGGGTGCTTAGATCTGGCCCATGGGGCCACCCTGGAAACAGTGAAGGACCGGCCCATGGTGCTGGCGTAGGAGGCTAATGCCTCTACTAAGGCAGCATTTAACATCCAGCTGCCTGCAATTACTGCGAGTTCAATTCTCACCAGGCTCAAGGTCGACTCAGCCTTCCATCCTTTCTAAGGTGGGTAAAATGAGGACCCGGTTTGTGAGGGCAATAAGCTGACTTTGTATAAAATATACAAAAGTATGAAGGCTATTGCTTAATGCATTGTAAGCCGCCCTGAGTTTCTGGAGAAGGGCGGCATATAAATATAATTTTTTTAAAAAATGGAGCTCGGGAGGGCTGTGTGCAGCCCCCGTGGATCTGTTTTCAGCTCTGACAGCTTCCTGTAGCCCTCTGCCAGCAAAAACAGAGCATGGGGGCTGTGCATGGCTCTGCTGAGCTATGTTTTTGGCTGGGACAGCCTTCTGAAGTCCTCTGCCAGAAAAAATGGAGCTTAGGGGGTGCATGTGGCTCCCCCGAGCTCCATTTTTGGCTACGACCCCAGCACTCTGCCAACCGAAAATGGAGCCCATTTCTGCTGGCAAAGGGCAGCAGGAGGTTGTCACAGCTGAAAATAGAGCCCGGGAGCTGTGCGCAACCCTCCCAAGCTCCGTTTTCACTAGCAGAGACACCGTGGGCTGGACTTCGCTGTTTGCAGTGCTCCGCCAACAAAAAATGGAGCCCATTTTTGCTGGCAAAGGGCAGCAGGAGGTTGTCACAGCTGAAAAGGAGCCCACAGGGGTCTCCCAGGCCACCACAGGTGCCCCAGACATGAGTGACATTGAGCTGGCCACACTCACCTGGCCATGCCCACCTGGCCATGCTCATCCAGCCCCCTGAGGTCAAACACAACCCTGATGTGGCCCTCAGTGAAATCAAGGTTGACACACCTGCCTTAGAGCATCAAAGCCTGTCTGAAGTGCTCAGGGCCAAAACTTCAGCTCGTTTAAAAAAATAAAACAAATAAGATCAATTTTCCTATTTAGGAAGGCTTAGGGGGCAAAAGAGGTTCCTGGTGACTTTGTTATGAGAAGACAGGCTACCTTAGGAGGCAAAGAGGAGGACTGAAAATGAAAGACAATGGAGGGAGGTTGGGGAGAAGCTTAAAGCTTGGTGGTACAAAGTACCACTTGGGATAACATTGTCAGAAACTGGAAATTTTAACATGAGGAAGATACTTGAAGTTAGTTATTACTGAAAGAAATAGATTATACTATAGTTGTGAATTATTTCAGCTAATTAGAACTCAGCAGGCATAGCTACCTGGAACCTTGTTCTATAATATACATATACACCGTATATAATTATATTGTTAAAAATGTATTTCACAGCTTCTCTTGGGGCCCAAGCAAAATAAATTCTGAATTCCTAACATAGCAGAAAGCCTGAACAGCTATACTATATCAGGCATAATTTTTCTTTTGTAGTACAAAAGTTCTTTCATGCTAGATGTTATCATTCTAACAATATTATATGTCTCTTTAACGTAAGGATATCAAATCATTATGGTTATTTGGGTTCAAGTCAAGCATGAAAAAATCTATCAAAGGTAATTTATAGTTGCTGTAATAAAACTATTCAATGTAATAAGTAATCTTTCTCTCCATTAAGCTCTGCCAAGTTCTGTTAGAAAGCACATTGTTACAGTGAATCTATATACCACTACCATGAAAATTGATAGAAATATTGGATCTTCCTTAAAATGAAAACACGTGAGGTTAGATTGTGTATGTGTTTGTGCATGTGTGTGTGTTTCAAAGCTTCACAGCCTTTTACAGCAGATAAACTATATTTAAAAGACATCCTAGACCAGTGATGGATAACCTTTTTGCCATCGTGTGCCAAAAGCGGGGGGAGCATGGGGGGTCATGTGTGTGCGTGCCCACACCCATAATTCTATGCATCCCACCCCCCGTGCATGCATGCGTGACCCCCCGCCCCCGTGCTCCCCCCGCTTTTGACACAAGATGGCCCGGTGGGCCCAGTAGGCCCGTTTTTTGCTCTCCCCAGGCTCCAGAGCCTCTCTAGGAGCCTGAGGAGGGCAAAAATGGCCTTCCCCACCCACGCCCCAGAGGCCCTCTGGAGGCTGGAAACGGCCCATTTGCCGACTTCCGGTGGGACCGGAAGGCCCATTTTTTGCTCTCCCCAAGCACCAAAGCCTCTCTAGGAGCCTGGGGAGGGTGAAAACAGCCTACACCCCACGCAAAGGGATATGGAAGGCCGTGTTCACCCTTCCCAGGTTCCTAGAGAGGCGCTGGAATCTGGGGAGAGCAAAAAACAGGACTTCCCCACCCCCAAGGCCCTCCGGAGGCAGGAAACAGCATGTTTCCCTACTTCTGGGTGGCCCAGAAGGCCTGAAAATCAACTGGTTGGTGTGCACATGCATACCAGAGCTGAGCTTGCGTGCCCACCAATATAGCTTCGTGTGCCACCTGTGGCACGTGTGCCATAGGTTTGCCATCATGGTCCTAGACTTTGAAGTTTGATGAAAGGGTAGTCATCTTCTTGCAAATGGCTGTCTTTATGACTGTTTCCTTGCCATGTCAATGGGCAAGAATGTTTACTGTGGACACTGGAATAAGAGATTCATGGTGGGTTTTTTGCAATATTAGAGTTTGTTTAGAATTGAACTGCATATAAATTGCAGGAATAGTTAATTAATTAGTTAACTTTAAGCTGTCTTCTCTTTCTGTTTAACTCCCCTTTTTGCCTCTTTGCCTGCTTAAAAAAATTGCTGTTTCTCATCAAAGTTGCCTATGTATCTGGAATAACTGTTTTAAACTAAGCCAATTAAGTAAGGAGTTGATATGTCTTGACTTTATTTCATCTTTTGAAATTGTAGCTTTCTGTATCAGGATCCTAATACAAGAAAAAAAAAATCCCCAAAGATGTTTCTCTTACAATTGCTCCCATGCCCCATAAGTTAGCCTATCCTCCTAGGGATTCTGTAATGCAGTTTTCATATCCCCCCTCCCCCTCCAAAAAGAAATGATGTGAGGAATAAGCAAGCAAGTTTTATCCTAAATAGCCTACAGATTCAAGATCCTTCACAATTCATAGATGCAATAGTAAGGGAAGCTCCAAAAAGTAAAATCAAGACATGACATGACATGACATGACATGACATGACATGACATGACATGACAGGACAGGACAGGACAGGACAGGACCAGAGATGGGTTTCAGTAGGTTCTGACCAGTTCTGGAGAACCGGTAGTAGAAATTTTGAGTAGTTTGGAGAACTGGTAAATACCACATCTTACTGGGCCTGCCCGCATCTATTCTCTGCCTCCCAAGTCCCAGCTGATTGGGAGGAAATGGGGATTTTTCAGTAACCTTCCCCTGGAGTAGGATGGGAATGGAGATTTTACAGTATCCTTCCCCTGACAAGCCCATCGTGCCACACCCACCAAGCCATACCACGCCCACCAAACCACACCCACAGAAACAGTATTAAAAAAATTTTGAACCCCACCACTAGACAGGACAAGACAGGACAGGACAGGACAGGATGGAAAGGAAAGGAAAGGAAAGGAAAGGAAAGGAAAGGAAAGGAAAGGAAAGGAAAGGAAAGGAAAGGAAAGGAGAAAAGTTTTTAATAAAATCAAATTTTATCAAATTGCATGCCATTTGTTGCTATTTGTTTCTTATAGCTACTAGACAAAATTTGGCTACATTATGGGCAACATGGCCCTAGGGTCTGCTGCGTGAAAGGAGAATTATCAGTTATCATGAACTACCTGCAGTTCTTTTATGATGAGTTTAACTAACATGGTACACACAAAAATCCAGTTAAAAATTACAATATTGTGAGACATATCCCACATTCTTTGTAGCTTGGGAATCAGACAGGCAGAAAGTTTCATGGTGGGGAATCTAGTGATAACTGCCATCCACGACAGCATAAGGTCATGACACATTCACTCTTGCTGGAGAAAATGCTCTACAATGTTTGCAATTTATTCAAGGGTTGGTCATGTCAGCTGGCATTGTAGTAAAGACTTATATTGTCTTGATTGCATGCTAACATCTTGTTGCCATCCTAGGTTTTAAATTCTTTCCTTCAGTAGTTTTTCTGTTTAGTCATATCTCATCCCTTCTAATGTCTCACAAGAGAAGCCATAGAGAGTCCATTTTTCTCTAAAAGGGATCTTCTATAAGGATAGCAACTATCCTTGATTATCAGAGAAGTTAGCCCTTTTGGGATAAATCATAATTTCAGACAGTAATTAAAATTAACAATCCAGATTCAGGCCTCTCTTCCTCTAATTCCCAGTTCTGACCTTAACTTTAAGGTTGGGCATACACTGGGGGATTTATATAGTTGCACTTAAAAACTCTCTGTGCTGTAGCTAAATCATAGCAAAGTCCTAATTGTGCACCATACAATAGCTGTGCCATTATTTTTTGTCTCTTATAATGACTGTCTTTAGGGAAATAAGAAGACAAAATAGTCAAAGTACTCTGTTGGGTGATCTGGGATACATAAACCAGATGTGCAACTCTATCTCCAGATGCTGAAAGTAGATTTCCAAATATTTAAAATATTTGAGTTGTTTTATTTTTTCCCCTTTAATAGACCAACTATTTTTTTTTTCATTAATAGACCAACTATTAACTCTGGGTTTTTACCAAAGATCATAATTTTTATTTCTGACAGTTTATCAGCAATTGTTCATCTTTGCTGTTTAGGAATAGAAATTAATAGTTAAAGTAGGGAGGGTTATGGTACAAAGTGGGAAACGTATCAAATAGGACTAGCAGGATTGTTTTTATTGTGTTTGAGAGAAAGGGTTTTTTTTAGAGATTTCTTCACACACACACACACACACACACCAATTTTAAATTTTCTAAGATTGACATTATTTTTTTTCTAATATGCCTCAAAACGGTGGGAAAGCAGTAGCAAAAGTATGTGCCTACACCTGTAGTAATTTTTCTCTTTCTAGCAGAAATGGCCAGCTTGAAAAGCTTATATCATATGGTAGTCTACAAAGGACCATGCATCTTTAGGTTTTAATTCTACTGTATTTATGGCTGTTAAATTGTGTGTGATCATTAAAATGCTGACTTAGATACTGGGAGAGTTCTAGCCTTCCTGTTGGCATGTAAACTGGCCATCTCTTTCTCTTAACTCAATCCCACTTACAGCATGGGAAAAATAAGAGGTGAGAGTATTATGTATGCAGCCTTGAGTTGTATAAAATAAAGATGAGATAAAAATATCATCATCATCTTTATCATCTTCTTCATCATCATCATCATCATCATCATCATCATTTTTTTCTCCAGAGGAATACTCATCAAATGCTGGTACTTTATAGTCAACATTAATTCAATACCATTTGTAAACTAAATGCTGAAAGATCAAAGAATTCTAATTTTTTCAGCTGCTGACAACAGTGTAGTTACAGCTATAACAATTTGGGAAAAACTTTTGCCGATTTATTCTATAATCTCTGGTTTTCAGTGTCCTAATACTTTACAAAGTTTCCAATGTCTTTTGAGCTATTCTGCTGTGGTTTAATATTGCCACATTTATAAGTAAATCTTGTTTTCTTCCACTAGTATGTGGCTTGTGATATTCTAGATCAGTGGTGGGTTACAAAATGTTTTACTACCAGTTCTGTGGGTGTGGCTTGGTGGGCATGGCTGGGTGGACGTGGCAGGGGACAGATACTGTAAAATCTCCATTTCCACCCCACTCCAGGGGAAGGATAATGCAAAATCCCCATTTCTTCCCAATCGGCTGGGACTCGGGAGGCAGAGAATAGATGGGGGTGGGGCCAGTCAGAATTTTTACTGCTGGTTCTCCGAACTATTCAAAATTTCTGCTACCGGAATTTCAGCAGGTTCTCCAGAACTGGTCAGAACCTGCTGAAACCCACCTCTGTTCTAGATTCAAGATTCACCTGAATTTAGAAGTCCCTGAATTCAGAATTTAAACGGTCATCCTGAATCACTTTTTCAACTTTATGAGCATCCTACTATTTTAGGATATCCAAGCCACACCATGTACATAAATTTCAACAGATCATTTTGCCACATAATTATGGCTTGTCTGATGATCTGTCTAGGCTATTTTGCAGCAACCCAAAATAGTTCCTAAAATTCTACACTGTGAGAAAAGAAAGTTAGGCAGCATCCAGTGGCTTCCATCACTAAAGTCAGGTGAAAATAAGCATAAAAGAAATACATTAAAATTATGTAATGAAGAAATGCTTAACAACAATAAACAGTAAAAATCTGTACTTTTTTCTTTTCTACCAAAGTTACTTGCCACTAACTAGTAAATGATGCTAAAGAAATTGTAAGCTAAAGAGCCCATTGTGAGAAGTTAAACATAATATGTCTGATGACGTGCAATTCTAACCCCAGTTTATTTTAATGCTATTTGTAAGAAATTCTTCAGATAAAATATGATTAACCCAGGCCCTTTTATGACTTGTTGGATATCAACCCTGATGCTGTTTCAGGAATTCTGAAAGTTGAAGTCCACAAGTCATAAAGGGCCATAGTCCCCAACTTCTGGATTAATCCTTGGGTTCCATTTTGAGATCATTATTCTACACAATACAATCACAGAAAGATTGCCTTAGAAATAAATTCCATTTCATTTAATGGTGCTTAGACCTGTATAAAGTCCTCTAAGAGAAAATTGTAAGGCAATATATTGACCTATTTTTTCTCCATAAGTTGCTGCGAAGTTCTCCAACCCTTGAATTCTGTCTTCAAATCTCAAGTTGCCAGATGTTATTATTTTCCTCTCTCCTACAGATAATAGAAATCTCTATATCTGAAGGATCTAAATGAGCACTTTATCTTGATGCATAAAGGGGAGTAGAGGATTTATTTATTACTTGTTGGATGAAGAGGGACTTTTGATTTGAAGTATTTTTGCCCATGTTTGTTAACCATGTATATTTGCTCAGGCAATTTGTACTGTAATTTTAAAGAAAAAAAATGAAAATGAAAATCTTCACAAGTCTCATTTCAGTAGGACCCATTGTACAGAACTTTTATGCAGTGATTTTATACTTATAGACATACTTCATCACATAACTATGTTATCCCCACAACTTCATCTCACAGCTGCTTAAGACAAAGTTCTCAAATTGATTATCTTCACACAATTATTTTTTTTCTCATGCCTAAAATCAGTGGTAATATACCAGGCATTTGAATAATTGTATCTGTGTCAATGTGTTCTACAATTTCCTTCTTGAAAGAGCAATTATAATTGACAATTTGGCAAAGTATAGTAAGAGATAATGAGTTGTGAGCACAGATTGTAAGGATTTGGACATGGAATTTCATCTCAAAATAAGTTTCTACAGAAAGGGCCAAAAGTTGCTCTCAGTTCTAGGAGCACAATTACAAATATGTAAGAATTCTTGAATAATTTTCTCTCTTCATGAAATACATGCAGTGTCAAATTTGAATTCTGACATACATCTCATGTTGATGTATGGAGAATTTTAACTGTTCGTCAGATTTTGCATTTCTCTGAATGTTGCAACATAGTTTATAGAAGCTAACACACACACACAAAATATCTACACATAATTTTTTTCAGGGGAAAAATCACATTTAATACTTATTTGGAAACTTTCTTTTTTTTTTAAAAGGGAGAAAGCTTGCAATTACTTTGGCAATTGACTTTTTAATAAATGTATGTATTTATATAAATATATGCATATCCACAAAGAGACAACTTTCCCCCAGAACTTTATGTGCACGTGTAATAAACAGATTTGTGAATTATAATCATGGGCCATTAGCAAGGAGTATATGGAATGATGTTGACAATATAATTCTCAGCCTGTTAGTCCTATATAATCTCTATACTCACATTTAATATAGTCAGGTTTATTCTCTTATTAATGATGTATATTACTCAGAATTTTAGTAAGAAGCAGTTGTGAAACCTGCTATTAGATCTATTACATTTGAGGAAATGGAATGTTTCTCCCAGGAAAGCAGTGGTATATAAAAGAAATTAGGCTAAGCCATTTGGGGAGGAGGGATATAATATCCTAGTGCACTAAATCTGATGTCCGGGGGTTCAGCATCATTCTTCCTAATGGCTCACTTCAATGAACTGTGTTAAAGTGGAGACAAAAAGGAAGCTGAAACACTTATCTTACCTCTAGTCACCTATGTGACCATTTAATACTAATTGTTTTGGATAGAGTAGAAATGTGTCTTTGGTTGTCTCAATAGTAAATACCCTGTGCTAGAAGAAAATGTGACAAGATCAGAAATCTTGTCTTGGGGAAAAAGAAAGGAAAAGGTAAGCTAGGAGATAACTGGTGCAGAAAGTCATCTGTGCTTGTTGTAATATATTTTTTACTGTAGC
Source organism: Ptyas mucosa (assembly GCA_012654045.1). Classification (NCBI taxonomy): domain Eukaryota; kingdom Metazoa; phylum Chordata; class Lepidosauria; order Squamata; family Colubridae; genus Ptyas; species Ptyas mucosa. The sequence goes on along the minus strand of WNWU01000001.1, from coordinate 18,773,396 downwards.
AGTTAGCAATACTGAAACAAAACACAATGAAAAAAAATACACTCAGCATCTCTTTGGGATAATCCTTTACAATGTCAGCACTGTCTCAGCATGAGCGCTAAGTATGTGTGCTTGGTTAGATAATTGTGCCCTGAGAGAATGAATAATATTATTAATAGCTATACTTACCTTAAATAAATTCAACACTAAATGCATGAAGTGTTCTCACTAAAAACAGAATGATGGTGTTAAAAATAAACCCATACTACTTCCTGGCTGCTAAATGATTCAAGAAGGTTTTATTTGTACCTCAGCAGTACTTCCATAGAAAGAAACTACCCCACCAGATAAACAGTCTGTAGGAGTCCTAAGAATACATGAAGTCATGGCTTACGCAGGCTGCAACAATCACAATGGAAAAACAGAAGAGGAAGTTTAGGGCCTAAAGAAGTTTCAGCAAAAATATCAAGAGGCTAAGAGTTAGAGTCAATTCCTGTAGTTCCTGTTGGGTTTGAGGAACTCAGAATAAAATATTTTCTTTTTGCTGTCAAGTGTACCCACACCCAAAGTTTTGTTTTGTCGATAACATGTTCATCAGCAGGATCGTAAATAGATACACAGAAATGCTTTTGCATCCTCCTGGGTGATTCAGAACTGAGAATCACTCTACCGAACTTCCAAGCTCTATCTCCTTAGTAAATAAAAAATGTTACTTTAATGCAGTTCCAAATGAACAAACCACTAGCTTGGATTTGCTCAAGTTGCATTACCCAACTTTCTTTATAAAGTACAATTTGTGAGGGTTTTTATTCAGTTTGGGATTGTACTGAGGTTGTTATTTTGTTCATGCTTCAGTTTTCTGCCCTTTTATCTTTCCCCTAAGTATATTTACTCATTTGATTTTAAGCATGCTAGTTATTGTGGAGTGAACGCTTTGTCTCTATTCCTTTGACATGGGCCAGATTTAGCGGCAATATAATCTAAGTTCCTTTAAAAATAAAATTTATAGGCACATAATTAGAAATTCATCTGTATTTTGGTAGAATTCATTGCCTACTGAACAATACTTCATTTTTCTTCACTTGTAAGCTGTGCAAATGTGTTCTAATTCTCAAACAAATCAAACAAATTTAATGCAGTTTTCTCTTATGTGACCTCTCCAACCAGCTGCCTGTAAAGCAGATCACAATAATAATACGATGCACATGGTAACATCCTCCAGCAAATGCCACAATTATATATTTGCATACCAACCTCTGATAGAACAATGAAATTTGTGCCATTTGTGTGATCACACTGTCACATGTATTTTAGCATTTACCACTTCCCTCTGCTGCCAGCTTTGTTGACTTTAATTTCCAGAATTGTCAGCAATGCACAGTAGCTTTGCATCTGATCACTGAGGTTTGTGGAGAGTCAGGAGGGTAGCATAGGAGCTACTTTGTTGTGATGGGTAAGGCGTCAGGCTAGAAAATGGGAGACCTGAGTTCTAGTCCCACTTAAAGTACGAAGTCAGCTAGGTGACTGGGACCAATCATCATTATCTTTCAGCCCAAGGAAGAAGACAATGGCAAACCACTTCTGAAATCTTGCCAAGAAAACTGCAGAGATTAGTCCAGGCAATCACCAGGAGTTCACACTGACTTCAAGGCAGACACAGACAAATGGAAGGTGACATAGCTCATTGGAAAATTGATCCTTCATGGAATGGCCTTCTCCTCATTGAGCAGAACATCATCACCATCATTGGAACCCTTTGGGTGGAAATCAGCTGTATCAGGATTGTAGCCTGTTTATAATCCTCTGTATTAGTTAACATAGGCAGCAGAGATAGGATTCCGCAGTGTGATATAATTGCACAGAGGTAAGCAAGCTGCAGAGAAAGAAGCTGACATACAAGTCTCATTATTTGTAACTTTTCTACTTCCCGGTTCTTAAATGCAATAAACCTAGGCACAGGGTCTGAAAGTGTTGGCATGGCATCTAATAATTCATGAGGAGAAATTTAATAATCTAAGATCAGGATTTCTATTTCTAGTGATCCAGGTTTGTGTGCTAGTTCTTGAGTATATATGCAGAGTATATATTGAGTATATATTCAGAGAGCAGAGAGTTGAATTGAACTCAGTTTTGTTGACAGGACCAGCATAAAAGTAATGTATTCTATTAAGCCAAGAAAGGGCAAGGACTTGTGGCTGGCCACAATAAAGAAGTTGAGGGAAATAAATGAATAAAATCCATGGTGTTAGACTATTCCAAAATAGCCCTGATAGGCAGACAGTTTAATGAGGTGATAACTTTAAATTCAATGTTCACACCATTTAACCTTTCCAGTCTTTTCAAATATGAAACTGAAGCAGTGTATATTGTCTATAATAATGGCAGAAACAGGAAAAAGTCATTATATCTGTACAGTGGTTTAAAAAACTCTTCAAAGTGCTTTGAGGCCATTTGATTTGATCTACTTCATTGATGTGGATCATGTTTAATCCCCAAAACTTCATTGGAATTATTCCATCAGAGGTCACTGAATCAAGACTATCTGAATCTTTGAAAAACCTTATTTACTGGACAATTTTCATAGGGTTCAAAAACTCTGTGTCCATAAATTGGGTTTAAGTGATTATCAGCATTTAGTGATTGAGGAAGTAAATGAAAATAGATTTATTGATGAGACTTACATTACCACACATCTTATGTGCCACAACTCTGGGAAATTCATACCAACAGCAATAAAATCATTACAGAATTAATAAAGGAAGACCAGCCTTCCCCCCAAAATCAACAATTACCAAGAGTCTGAAAAAACACTTTCTAGTGCATAAACAATCATTGGACTCCAACCCATTCAACCCCAATGCTTGGGGGAAAGCCAGCTTTTAAAGGCCTTTTAGAGGTCTAAATGTCTAAAAACGTGGGTGAGGGTGTGCCATAACATGGCATTAATAGTCTTTTGTTGAGGCAAACATTTAAAGACAGATCACAGTATGCCCTATACTGGGCCTGAGTTGCCATTGAGTAGATATTACTCTTATAACCTGCTAGATTACAATATTTAAGAGAAGGGATCTGGAGCACCTTGACTGTGAATAGAATAGAATAGAATAGAATAGAATAGAATAGAATAGAATAGA
>WNWU01000001.1:18747375-18770273 GCA_012654045.1 Ptyas mucosa | reverse complement strand
TGGAGTGGAGTGGAGTGGAGTGGAGTGGAGTGGAGTGGAGTGGAGTGGAGTGGAGTGGTGTGGAACGGAACGGAACGGAACGGAACGGAACGGAACAGAACAGAACAGAACAGAACAGAACAGAACAGAACAGAATAGAATAGAATAGAATTCTTTATTGGCCAAGTGTGATTGGACACACAAGGAATTTGTCTTGGTGCATACGTTCTCAGTGTACATAAAAGAAAAGATACATTCCTCAAGAATCATAAGGTACAACACTTAATGATAGTCATAGGGAAACAGTCAATATAAATCTTAAGGATACCAGCAACAAGGTTACAGTCATACAGTCTATGTCTAGTTGTTCTGATGTGCAGTGCTCTATAGTGTCGTTTTGAGGGTAAGAGTTGAAACAGTTTATGTCCAAGATGCGTGAGGTCTGTAAATATTTTCACAGTCCTCTTTTTGACTCGTGCAGTATACAGGTCCTCAATGGAAGGCAGGTTGGTAGTAATTGTTTTTTCTGCAGTTCTAATTATCCTCTGAAGTCTGTGTCTATCTTGTTAGGTTGCAGAACCAAACCAGACAGTTATAGAGGTGCAGATGACAGACTCAATAATTCCTCTGTAGAACTGTATCAGCAGCTCCTTGGCTTTCTGAGTTGGCACAGAAAGAACATTCTTTGTTGTGCTTTTTTGATGACGTTTTTGATGTTAGGTGTCCATTTTAGGTCTTGAGATATGGTAGAACCTAGAAATTTGAAGGTCTCTATTATTGATACTGTGTTGTCTAGTGTTGTAAGAGGTGGTAGTATGGGAGGGTTTCTCCTAAGTCCACCACCATTTTTACAGTTTTGAGTGTGTTCAGTTCCAGCTTGTTCTGGTCACATGACGAGGCTAGTTGTTCAACGTCCCGTCTGTATGCAGATTCATCATTGTCTCGAATGAGACCGATCACTGTTGTGTCATCTGCAAACTTCAGTAGTTTAACAGATGGATCGTTTGAGATGCAGTCATCAGTATAGAGAGAGATGTGGAGAGAGCACATAGCCTTGTGTGGCCCCTGTGCTAATTGTACAGGTATCTGATGTGATTCTGCTTAGCTTCACCTGCTGCTTCCTGTCTGTTAGGAAGCTTATGATCTATTTTCAAGTGTGTTCATCTACTGCTAGCTGGTTTAGCTTAGAAGTTAGAAGAATGTCTGGAATGATGGTGTTGAATGCTGAACTAAAGTCTACAAAGAGGACCCTTGCATAGGTCTTTGGAGATTCAAGATGTTGTAGGATGTAGTGCAGAGCCATATTAACAGCATCATCTGTTAATCTGTTTGCTCGATATGCAAATTGCAGGGGTCTAACAGCAGATCTGTGATGGTTTTCAAGTGAGACAGCACTAGCCTTTCAAAGGTATTCATTTATTTATTTATTTATTTATTTATTTATTTATTTATTTACCAAAAACTTATATGCTGCCCTTCTCCCTAAGGACTCAGGGCAGCGAACACACATTAAAAACATACAAGATAAAAGGTAAAATCAATTAAAACCCAATTAAAACAACAACAATCAAAATAATAAAACCCAAGGATCAGAGTCAGCCCATTTGTTGAAACAGCCAAGTCTTTAAGGTCCGACGGAAGGAGCGGAGATCAGGCGCCATCTGAAGCTCAGTGGGTAACTCGTTCCAGAGGACAGGAGCGCCTACAGAGAACGCTCTACCCCTGGACGTCGCCACCCGACATTGTTCGGCCGATGGTACCCTGAGGAGGGCAGCCCTGTGTGAGCAGACAGGACGGTGGGAGGCAGGTAGGAGATGGCCCTGCAAATACCCCAGACCTAAGCCATGTAGGGCTTTAAAGGTAAGTACCAGCACCTTGAAGCGAATCCAGAGGACCACTGGTAGCCAGTGCAGCTCGCATAGTAGAGCTGCATAACTCTAACTACATAACTACAGATGTTAGAGCAATTGGTCTGTAGTCGTTCAGTTCCTTGATGGTGGGCTTCTTCAGCACTGGGATGATAGTAGAGCATTTATAACCTGTTGGAACAGAGGCAGATATCCTCAGGGAAAACAGTCCTGTAGCTAGAGTGGTCTTCTTCCATGCAAGGCTTTAAAAGTAATAACCAGTACCTTGAATTTTACCCTTAATTCATAACCAAATTTCTGAAGAAAGTTTAATAGGAATAAAGAAGTTGAGTAGAAAAAGAGATAGAAAAAATTAAGCTATGACTACCATTTCTGGGATGACAAAACCCTGACAGGTCTAAATGACTACAGAGAGCTCACTATTTCTTTTGCTAGCCTGGGTTTTGGTAACTCAGAAATGGTAGTTCTAAATAAGTGTTGCAAACCCCCCCCCCCCAAAAAAAACCAACAACCCTAAGTATGATTCTAGTCACCAGATTGCTGAACTTTTAGTTCACACATCATTTTGCTGAACTTACTAGATATAGTACTTGATATTTTGGCTATTATTATATCTGCACAATAGCGGAAGGAATGGTTTGTAAGGCAGACATGCCATTTTTGAAATTATTTTCAGTACATTGCAATAGGCAAATGAGAAATCAAGCATGTGAGTGAGCCAAAATTACTAAATCTAATTAGTTTCGGTGTTTTTAATTAAGGTTATTAAAACTTCAAAGAAAGTTTTGGGACAATTTATTAAGACATCATTCTAGAAATCATGAGGAAAAAATAGGACATTGTTTTAACCCTGAAAGGGCATGTCCCTTTGTTGAAGTTGAAATTGAGCTATCATGTGATTTGTATGCACTGTATAGATGTTTGTATTATCAAATAACTTTCAATATACACAGGAACTGATATTTAAGTGACATTCCCAACTGTAATATGAATCATAAATGTTTCCTTGCCTGTAACTATCTTTCAATCAATCGCAGAATACCTGAGAATTGTGTACCTTGTAAAACAGAACCTTCTAAATCAGAAATATATAGAGAATTGGCAACATTTATAGCTTTGGATAAAACTATAGGAATATTTTGGAATTCAAATGTGGATTTTTTTATTGATATAAAACATTACAAGTAACTGAACAGATGGTCAGTGGCTTAACGGCAGTATGAAAATTAAAAACAACTTTTAAAAGGTTTCATTTTATTACATCTATTACATTAGATTTTATCCTGCTTTTCCTGTGGGAATTCAAAGCAGTGTTTATAGAATATCTCCTTTCATTTTATCCTCTTAACAAAAATAAAGAAACAAAGAAACTAAGCAACCTCAAACAAGGAGTAAAAGATGATGAATGGTTCACCCTCACCACATAATCTCTGTTAACGAATAGGTTCTTGACCCACAGTACCTTATCTATTTTACTAGTAAAAATAGATTTTTTACTACTACTATTTTACAAATAATTGCCAAACAAGTTAAGCTGTTTCCTTAATTATCTACTCCAGAGTAGTAAAGATGATACCATTTATCTACACTGCTGTATTTCATCTTTATCAGGAGCATCAGTGCAGCTTTAAAAAACCCAACCAATTAATTATGTCCAAGTAAATGTGTTTCTATAACAAATGCAGTTGAGAAGAGAGGCTCACAGCAATAGTGGCAAGTAGCTATTTGAAACTGCTATGCATTGTGCGGCACAAAAGAAGTATAATTGGATCCAGGTGACTAGAAGCAGCCTTACACTTTGTAACAAAATTGTTTTTAAAAAATGATAAATTGCTTTAGATTGGGGTCTCTGAAATTAAGAGGCAATTCAGGGAGTTTTCAGAACTCCGAATGTATATGTAATAGGTAAAACTAATATGACTTAATCAGCACTTGTTCTCACAAAACCAATGAAGAAAAATTAGAATTAGAATAATTTCTCTGGATCTCTTTAGTTATATTTAATATCAAAGCATACTGTATGAGGCAGGAAATCAATGAGGTAGGTAGGTAGGGAGGAAGGAAGGAAGAAAGGAAGGAAGGAAGGAAGGAAGGAAGGAAGGAAGGAAGGAAAGTTAAAGTGTAAACAGTGAAATATTTGCTAATAATAACCAATGTCACCGGGGTGAAATCTACTTACTTTCCTTACCAGTTCGGAAGTGCACGTGCCACGCGCAGACCTTCTGTGCATGTGCAAAACCTTCTGTGCATGCACAGAAGGTAAAAAATCATTACTTCCTGGTTAAAACCAGGAAGTAATGACACCTGGGTGGGTGGGTGGAGCTTTGCTCCGCCATCGCTACCGGATCGCCGAACCAATGGCCAAGATAGCTACCGGACCAGGCGATCCAGTCTGATCCGGGAGCATTTCACCCCTGAATGTCACTGTGAAATGTTATTCCTTTCTTTATTGCTTGAATTATCTGAAGGGAATATATACTGATTCAAACTGTAGCTGGAACTTAGGTATCTAGGACTCTTCTTCATAAAAGTGGGGCAAGGAACTCATGGCCATTCTCTTGACCACTGGTATTAAGCTCTTCACAGCTCAATATCTCCTCCCCAAACCAAGTTCTGCCTAAAGGTTATTCAGAATGGATTCATTAAAAAGAGGGAAGTGTTTGAGTTATATAAATCTCAACAATTTAATGCATTTGTTTTTAGGATCCAATTTAGATCTGATTTCGCTAGGGTGAAACTTTCTTCATTCTTTGGGTAACTATTGCTTTTTGAAAAGGAGAGCTAGCTAGCTATCCATTTGCCATATGATGAATACATGTGCATTTGTTCTGATAATGCAATATATTTGAAACACCCTCCATTGAGAAGACTCTGATAGTTGCAGAAATTGACTGTGTTTGATGGTATAGCCCCGTGATGGCGAACCTATGGCACGGGCAAGAGCCTTGGATAGTACAGTGGTCTAAAGCCCTGTTATTAACATCAGCTGCCTGCAATTATTGCAGGTTCGAATCTCACCAAGGCTCAAGGTTGACTCAGCCTTCCATCCTTTCTAAGGTAGGTAAATTGAGGACCCAGTTTGTGGGGGCAATAAGCTGACTTTCTATAAATATACAAAAGTATGAAGGCTATTGCTTAGCGCATTGTAAGCCACCCTGAGTCTCCGGAGAAGGGTGGCATATAAATCAAATTTTTTAAAAAAAGGTGGCACGCGGAGCCATATCTGTGGGCACGTGAGCGTTGCCCTACTCAGCTCCAGCATGGATATGCGCACCAGCCAGCTAATTTTTGGGCCTTCCAGACACACCTGAAGTTGAGAAATGGGCTGTTTCCAGCCACTGGAGGGCCTCCTGGGTGAGGGACGGAAGGCCGTTTTTGTCCTCCCCAGGTTCCAAGAAAGCCTCTGGAGCCTGGGGAGGGCGGAAAACGGGCCTACTGGGCCCACTGTGCCATCACGTGCCAAAAGTAAGGGTAGCGTGGGGGGGTCATGCACGCATGTGCGGGGGGTGGGTCATGTTGAATTATGGGTATGGGCACACGTATGCGCGACCTCCCCACATGATCCCCACTTTTGGCACGTGACAGCAAAAAGGTTAGCCATCACTGGTATAGCCCAATAAAATGCATAGTTTGCTCATGTCTTTCTAAGAGAATGATACTGTTCCATTATTACCTTGCATTGTCTCTCAAGACTACGGTAATAGGATTGTCAGCCTCTGAGGTTTATCACAATTGTTATCAAAAACAATACTAACAAAATCTAAAAAGACTTGCTTCAGGGTTAAATAATAGTGAATAAAATATTCCTGATCTTACTCCTGTAAGAGGTCTGAATCGTATGCTCTTTTATCTTATGTTTATTGGAATATATCAGAAGACCCCAATTAATTCCAAGATTTGTAACATAAGTATATAACATTCTTGGTGACAGATTTTTTTAAAAAAAAGTCTTCAGAGTCTTTGAAGCCTTATCAATATTATAAGCACTGAAAAGTAACAAATAATAAGAACAATAACAATACTCATGAACTATTTTTCCCTGGGTTTCCCTGTGTTATCAAGAAATAATAACTTATTGTCAAATGATGAGTTTTCTTCTGTAATATTCATGTACAGAAGCCATACCCACTTTCCATAAGGATGGTAGTAGATACTCAGTGAAAATCAAATCAAATAAACCCAAGGAAGACATGAAGTTCATGAATAGTACTAATTAGATAAATATATGCTTAATGGGAAATACTAGCAGGTATATGAAGGGAGATTCCCAGATTTTGTTTGCCTTGGTTTATTTATTTCATAGTTTGCACCTCCTTCTCTCTCATCATCCAATTTTCATCACACATCACTGTTTTGTGATGCGTATGCTCAGCTAAACTTCATACATATGTATCGCCATATGCTTCACACATCATATGCTTCCTCATCTACATTTACAAGTTCAACATCAATACCCTATTTCCCTCACAGTTATAAACACTTAGTTTGTTCATTTCACACATCCCAACATGCTTGTAGAGAGTATGTACTTTCTTTACAATTCAGAAGAAGATGTTGCATTAGTCTACATATAGTGGAAGAAAACAGAAGTTTGCTACCTATCTTCTACCAAAGATAGACCAAATTCTCTACCATTCTTGTCACTGATGGAAAAATTATTAGTTGAGTTGATAGCAGTGCCAATAGTAGTAAATTGATATTAAACTGAGAGTAATGCCAATAATAGTAGCTATTGCTACTATTACCCAAATTCTCTAATCTATTAGTTAACTTTGTAGCTTTGTTTAATATTCTCAAGGCAACTGAAAGTCTACAAAAAGTTGAAAAACTTTTTTTTTCCTATAATGTATTTATTGGAAGTGCTGGATAGACCTATTTTGTTATTTCTGAATGTCATTGTCCCAGAAGTATAAAATAACTTATACATTATAGTTTTGTTTCTTTTCTTTCTTTAGGAAATATTTACAGATCTGACTACAGTTCTCTTATGTGTGACTCGTGCTGGCTGTTTTTAGAAAAATCAACATTCAACTGAATTCATGGCCCTGATAGAAGATCACACCTGAGGTACTTTGATCCTCTTGGTAAATTTGCAAACTTTCACAAATAGGAACATTATTGCCTTATTGTTTTGAATAGAAAAATCTCATTTTCTTTGTAGAATTACAAAGAATAATATTATGAGAATTATTGGCCCTTAAAAATAAAGCCATCCAGAATTTTTTTCTGGAGAAGAAAAACATAACATTGCTTGTCCATTTTAGGTTAACTTTTGTTCAGGCCTATGGGGCAATAGTATTTGGTACTTAACCATGTAGTTACTTTCAAAATATTGGTTTGCACGTGAGCATCTTCTTGAGGATATTTGTAAATATAGTATACTTTTTTTAAAAAAATAATTTTTATTGAAGAGGTTTTTTTAAGAAGGTTTAAAAAATTAGATTTAAGAAAGAGAAAGTAATGCAAAAGCAAAGTAATAAATAAGTAGAAAAAAATGAAAGAAGGACAAAGAAACAATAGAAATAGAAAGACAAGGTATAAATGAACTGAACCTCTTTACAGCAGATATAGATGCATATATATTTTATCCCCTCTCTAAGTTTTTAATGGATCTTTTCTCTCATATGCTATCCTTTCTAATCATCAAACCCATAAATTACAAATTAATTTTTTTCCAGTTTTTTTAAAAAGTCCATAAAGGGTTCTAGTCACCAATAAATGTAGTTGTTGTCTTTTCTCTAAAAGTCAACAAAAATTTTGATGACAAAATTTTGTCATCTCAGCAAATTCTTCACCAATAATTCTTCCATTGCGAGTATTTTAGAGTCTTTCCCTTTTTGTGCATATAATAATCTTGCTACATGTATAAAAATAGTTGGTCATAAATCTTTTCCGGTTTGTCTATCCATTAATCTCAACAAAAAAAAGTCCTGATTTAAGTTGAATATTAATCTTTAAAATTCTTTGAAGTATCACTGTGTATATTTGAACCCCAAATTTTCTAGCTTGTTTACTAGTCCAGCAAGTATAATAGATTAGAACAGGGGTGTCAGACTCAAGGCCCAGGGGCTGGATCTGGCCAATGGGGTACTTAGATCTGGCCCGTGGGGCTGCCCTGGAAACAGCGAAGGACCAGCCCACAGTGCTTCTGCCAGCAAAAATGGAGCTAGCGAGGGCTAAAGGTGGCCCTCCCAAGGTATGTTTTCACCGGAAGAGGGTTGCAGGAGGCCATTGCAAGCAAAAATGGAGCTTGGGACCCTATTTTTGCTGGCAGAGTACCCAGGCCACCACAGGCACCCCCGATATGAATGATGTTGAGCTGGTCATGCCCACCCTGGCCATGCCCACCCCTAACCCCCGAGGTCAAACACAACCCTGATGCAGCCCTCAATGAAATTGAGGTTGACACCCCTGGACTAGAATAACAGGGTTGGAAGGGACATTGAAGAGCCTGAGTGGCGTAGGAGGCTAATGCCTCCTACTAAGGCAGCATTTAACCTCCAGCTGCCTGCAATTACTGCGAGTTCAATTCTCACCAGGCTCAAGGTTGACTCAGCCTTCCATCCTTTCTAAGGTGGGTAAAATGAGGACCCAGATTGTGGGAGCAATAAGCTGACTTTGTATAAAATATACAAAAGTATGAAGGCTATTGCTTAACGCATTGTAAACCGTCCTGAGTCTCCGGAGAAGGGCGGCATATAAATAAAATAAAATAAAAAATTGTTTACACTCATTACAGTAAGTTTACAACCATTACTTCTTGTCTTGCCCTTTGGTGCTCTGTGGCAGCCTCTCAAATATCAGAAACTGCTATCAAGTAATCCCTACTGCTTCTCTTCGTTAGACTAAACATATTCAGTTTCTGCAACCATTCATCGTGTGTTTTAACTTCCAGTCCCCTAATAATCTTTATTGCTCTTCTCTGCATTCTTTCTAGAGTCTTAGCATATTTTTTTTGATCATGGTGACCAAAGCTGTCACCATGCAAGTGTGATCAAACGCAGTATCAAGTGGTAGTAGTACTTCACGTGATTTTGATACTAGCCCCTGTTGATGCAGCCTAGGACTGCATTGGCCTTTTTGGCAGTTATAGCACATTGCAGGCTCATATTTAAGTGGCTCACTAGGACTCTTAGATCCTTTTCACAGTTACTGTTATTGAGCCATGTACCACCTATTTTACATGAGCATTTAGTTATTCTTGCCTAAGTGTAAACTTTTCTTTTCCCCACCAATAAATTTCATTTTGTTAAAATCACACTTCTTTGTTTCACATTTCCAATATAGTTTGAAGTCCCTTTATACGTTGTAGAAAGTTTTCTGATGTCATATACTTTACCAATAATACAAAGTATAGGATACTTTTATATAACCCCTTATTTTAAAAAAATCAGGTCAAAATGAGACTGGGAAAGTGAAATGAAAAGGACTTTGTTGACAGATTTCCTTAAAGGAACAATAAGGTCATTGAAATAAAAATATTTTTAAGCAGCTGTCATGTACAACACTTGGTGGGTGGGTGGGTCACAGTTTTTAAGAGTTATTAGAATGATAGCACTTCTAGGAAGGAAGAAAATATAGGCAATACTTATGCATTATGAAAAGCTTAAAGCCCACACACAACGTCATCTTCAGTTGTTATGCTTTTGTTCTTTAGCTATTAACCTTTGTTAGAGCAGCACCTCACTTGGACATCATCCTTTCAAACTGCCTAAATATCAAAGGAAAAACCTTGTATTTGCTTTTTTTTTTATTGTGGGGGACTCTAACTATACAGTTCTATATTTTCATCTGACATTTATCTGTAACTACATTATGGCTGTTGAGATAAATGTCAAATGAAAGGTTCCTTGTTTGACATTTTTAACAGATTGCCTAATAGTACTGAAGTGGAATAAAGAACTCTAGATGTACATGGTACTTAAGAGAGTTTATCTCCCTATCTGGATAAAATAAGCAGATAAGAATCTATAGTCAAAGAAACATTATTACTGTTAGAAATACACTCCATGGCACAAGTATCAATCACTGAAGGATAGCAGAAGCTTGAGAGAGAAATTGGGAGAGTTGCATAGGTTGGAAACTGATTTTTATATAAAAATAAAAATCACTGAGCGGTGACTCAGTGGCTAAGATGCTGAGCTTGTTGATCAAACAGTTCAAATCCCTAGTGCCGCGTAATGGGGTGAGCTCCCGTTACTTGTCCCAGCTTCTGCCAATCTAGTAGTTCGAAAGTACATAAAAAATGCAAGTAGAAAAATAGGGACCACCTTTGGTGGGAAGGTAACAGTGTTCCGTGCACTATTGCCATTTAATCATGCTGGCCACATGACCACGGAGACATCTTTGGACATGTTTCAAAGTCTCTGTTCAGCTTTGAAACAGAGATGAGTACCACCCCCTAGAGTCAGGAACAATTAGCACATATGTGTGAGGGGAACATTTACCTTTACAACAATAGCCAGATAATGCTAGAAGGCATTTTGAATAATTGCTGGTGAAAATAGAAAAATGCAAGACTTGATTTTCTTCAAGACAAAGACTTGTATATACTTTCCTACTTGTGAAAAAGATGTAGGTAAACTAAGCCACAATGGTTTTATTTGGAGTTCTGAACTAATTCTGCTGCTATAAAAATACAATAGTATGCAGTTCAAGATTTGGTATTTAATGAAAACAATGTAACTAAACTATAGTTGCATTTGAATTATTATTCTGATCTGCAATCTTATACAAATTCAAATATCCATACAGACGAATACTTTCTGATTTGTGAATTGAAGCATTTTCATTATATGAAAATTTATTATATTATGGAGCATAATATAATAAAACAGAGAATCTTAGATGGTTGTCAAGGCAAAAAGAAATGTCCTTTAGCTTAAATACTTGTGTCTTTTCAAATAGAAATTAACACTATATTTGGAAGAAAACCAAAATCCAGAAACAAAACTGACTTATTTGGAAAAATGGGGGGTTGGGGTGAGGAAGATGTACACTAAATATAGTAAATGGAAGCCAAAGGTTAACTACTGGTTTAAAGATAAATTGCATTTATTTTTATACCTTCAAATCAGTGCTGGCCTGAACATTTCCCTCCCTGTAGTTTTCTTGGCAAGATTTCAGAAGTGCTTTGCAATTGCCTCCTTCCTAGGAAGAAAAAGTGCCTGGCCCAAGGTCACCCATCTGGCTTTATGTATAATGAGAGACTAAAAGTCATGATCTCCTGGTTTCTAACCTAATGCCTTAACCATTACACCAAACTAGCTACTGTATCTTTTATTAATAAGTAAATAAAGGTATCTTCAATTTCTTCTTTCTGTATGGATATAAACTCAAAGGTGGGATATGGGAGATGAAATAGCAATAGCACTTAGATTTATATACTTCCCCATAGTCCTAATTTTGGAACTAATGGGTCCTAATTTTACCAATCTCAGAAGGAGTCAACCTTGAGCCATGAGGATTGAACTGCAGACTGTGGGCAGAGTTAGTGTGCAATACTGCATTGCAACCACTGTGCCACCAGGGCTCCTAGTGAAATGGTGGCATACAGGTCTGTGTCACGTTTGAGATAGGTAATTTGATTTGCCAAAGCTTTGATCCGAATGGTGAATCAAAACTGGGATTTGCTTTAAGGAACAACCTAATCACATGAAGCCAAAATATCTCAAAACCTTCCTATTTTGCAAATCTGATGGTGATTCAGTGGCCGGCCAATGAGATTTATCATTTCATTAAATTCTTTGCCCATTGGAGCTATTTAGGGATGGAAAAACTAGCAATACTCCTACTTTGATTTACTTTCTCAGCTTTCAAATTCTTTAATATGGCCAGCCATAAGCTATTACTCAAATGATAAGTCATAAGCCTGGTCTTACTTTTAAATTCTGCATAATTTGGCAAATTTAAGTCTCTTGGTGACAATGGATGGCCTCATATTAATACTTTCAGGGACTGGCCCAAACTTTTACAACTGGCATAGGATATAAATATCACTTTCACTGTGACTTGTTCAGCTTTATGTAATTCTATCTCATTCTTTCACCCTGCTTCTACTGCCTCATTTAATGAACACCAAGAATCACCAACAAGCCACAACCTTGACATAATCAATTCCACCAGTAATGAAGAGATCTTCCAGGGAAAGCCAAGCTTGCCAAGCAATTATGCAAGGCTCCTGACATTCTAGAGAACCCAAGAAAACTATAACATCTGCAAAGGACAAAATAGATTTTTTTTAGTTACACACAGAAAAAAAAAATCAAGCTGGTGAGCGTTAACCTGTGCCTTATGAATGCCTGATTTAATAGGGTCCTTCTTGAATAGGTCCAACCATTAATGGTACCTCAGAAAACCCAGAGGTGAATGGAAGTAAAGCATAAGATTATGGCATCTCAGAAAAATAAGAACTCATATTTTAGAAGAGTTGAAAACTAAGCTGGAATATATATTATTCAGCCAACTTTTCTGTAATTATTTTTTTTCCCAGACATTAGACAATTTGGAAGCATCTCATATTTTCTGTCATGGTCTATAGTAGGTACAGGGGAATACTTCCACAACTGATTTATTATTAAATCTCTTGAAAGTATCTGGCTAAAATCTAGCAGTATTAATATTCTCTAAAGTACTTACCAACCCTCTTTCTTTTTCATCCCTTTTTGCCAAAAGAATGAAGCAGCATCTTGACGCTTCCTCATTATAGTCTTTGGACAAAACTTGTTTTAATCTGAATTTTCAATCTACTCAAAATAGACTAGCAAGTCATCAACTCCTGAATGGTCATTGAATCAAGTCATTTTTCATGTCAGTAAATTCATATATTGAAGCTGATTTGTACAGGATTAGTAGCATTGTGATGCAGTGGTTAGAATGCAGTATTGCAGGCAAACTCTGCCAATAGTCTGGAGTTTGATCCTGATGGGTTTAAGTTGACTCAGCCTTCTGTCTTTCTGAGGTCAGTAAGATAAGGACCCAGATTGTTGGGGGCAATATGCTGACACTGTAAACCACCCAGAGAGTACTGTAAAGCACTATAGGGTAGTGTATAAGTATAAGTGCTATTGTTATTGTTATGTTCTTTGTTTTCTAAAAACTTTCATCCCTGTGTTTTGGAAAAGGAAAATTAATATATTGGAGGGACTATTCCATTACTTAAGACTCATCACTATTTATCTTAGGAACAGAGAGTTTTAGTAAAGTTTGTGGTATCACAACAACTATGACTCTGGATGTTTATTTAGAAAATGATGTTATTATAGATACCAAAAATAATTCTATTTTTGTTGCTGGATGTTTCACATTATATGTTTTATGTCTGCCATTTGCTCTTCTCTCAATCTTCTGACACCAGTGCCAATTGAGCAAAAAAAGATTTAGAGACCTTTTCATTCATCATGTGACATGAAATACCATAAGTTTTTTTCCCCTGTAAATATGTTTGTAATCTGTGCGATTTGCACGGAAGTTACACTTTGGAAAGTAGTAAGTACCTAAATAATGAGAAAGATCATTTTTTTCTTCTTTTCCCCAAAAGCTAAAATTCTACCTTACCCCTGAAAATTTGCAGATTTCTTATTATGTATCCCTGTGTTTTATGTTATTTTTATAACAATCTCTCCAAGCTGTCACAGCTGCAAAATGATAATAGTTGTACAACAACTTTAAAATGTGAAATCTAAGTAAATATACTCAGACTGGAGACTTATGATCTAAAACTAGCTAAATTTATTTGAGTTTGCAGATCAAGATTCAAGAAGAAATTGATTTTATACAAAGCACTTTGAGATTTGTGTCAAAAGATTCCCTGTAGACTCTTACTTTTTAGACAGAGTGGGATTAAAAGAGCAGTGATGGTAACTTTTTAGAAGATATGAACTGGATACTGTCAAATATTGAATCATAATATACATAATATACATTTTAATGTATTATGTACATGTTCCTTTTAAAAGCTGAAATAACAAAAATAAAGAAAAGAATGCAGGGCAGTCTTAAGTAAAAATCTAAATTATGTTGAAGCAATACAGAGAGAGTCCAATATAAAAATGAACACTTTCAAAACCTGTTTAAAAATTAATCACTTGTTTTTTCGAGATGTGGGGTGTTGTGGCACCCAGGAATGACCACTGAGATGACTTTATTTTGTGTATTTTGCTTCTATTAATTGAATACAAAAAACAAATAAGCAAAGAAGGACTGGGGTGACATGATAGGAATGTTTCAATGTCTCAGGAGCTGCCACAAAGAAGAGGGAGTCAAGTTATTCTCCAAAGCACCTGATGGCAAGACAAGAAGCAATGGAAATTAATCAAGGAGAGAAGCAACCTAGAACTAAGGAGAAATTTCCTGACAGTTAGAACAATTACTCAGTGGAACAACTTGCCTGCAGAAGTTGTGAATGCTACAACACTGGAAGTTTTAAAGAAGAGATTGGACAATCATTTGTCTGAAATAGTATAGGGTTTTCTGCCTTGCCAGTGGGTTGGACTAGAAGACCTACAAGGTCCCTTCCAACTCTGTTATTTTATTTTATTCTAAACAAAAGGAAAATATCCAATATGCAGCATTTTAAAGGAAGAAAAAGAGGGTAGAAAATAAGTCAAAAAAATTCAAAGGTAGGAAAACATATGGGTAATATATTCATGGATACTTATAGTAGTTCTACAGAAGTATGGTAGCCATATTTCATTATAATAAAAATGGCAAATTTATATCGATAAGTGATTCATTTGTAAGTAGTTCACTTTTGCAAGCAACCACATGATTGAGATCATATATTCACCTATTCATTGTTGAAGAGTAAGTCTTTTAACTAGAGTTACATAGGTGATAGAGAATCCACTTTTCTTGACAGTCAATTTCCATCCAATAGGAATATATTTCAAAAGAATATGAACACCTAAGTACATTGAATCTTGCATGAAAGTTAATAGATGTCATAACATTCTTTCCAAAGGGAACAACCATAGGCTACTGTACAACCAAATGAAATATCAATCTCATAGCTGTTTCTCACAACATGACCATTTAGTCAACCATTTTCTATATAAACTTACTGAGTTACCATTGAAAGGTGTTGTGCTTTGTTGTTACAAAAGCACCAGAACTTTGGTATAGTATCTCCTCCCCGCCCCCCCCCCCAACCTCTTCTTCTAATTCACTAAATTCAGTAGGATGCCAGGCTGGGCATGACACATTGACAAAGCTTTCCTGAGCAATTCGAGAGAATGATTTACCCATTCATTTGGGTAAATTGATTTGCCCATGTGAGATGGTTTAGCCCTACTGCTTTTCTTCATTAGATTTTATGGAAGACAGGAGGATTGGAGTTTGCAAAAGACATTTAAACTTTACTAAGAGATTCAGAGTCACTTGATTTGATTTGCCACTTCAAAGTTAGTCTTTCTTAGATTCACAAATTGGTCTTAATGGGGTGATTTGCTCAAAGCTTTGCTCTTCTGAAGCACTCTTTCAAAGCTTTGCACACCCAATAAATTAGATCAGGTGTAGTTCATTCATAGAACCATACAAATATAAAGCAGAGGACGGCATAATGTGAGGATAGCAATTATAGGAAAAATAGAAAGGACCTTTTTAATACTCTAAGCTTTCTGCTAAAATGTGTGTGTGTGTGTGTGTATGTATGTATGTGTGTATACACACACACTTTCTCACACAAAAATGCTGCAGTTTTGAAAACAAACATGACAGAGCTGATTGAAGCCTTATATTTTACAAGCAATTCATTGAAGATTCTTTCTTTTAAAATAATCATCTTGAAGCTGAATCACATAACATCTTGAGGTAGACAAAACTCCTGCTGCTGACATTTGTAGATGGTTCATGAGCAAGAGTTTCACCCATCACGAATCTTCAGTTATATTGGCTTATTGTTACCCTATTTCGGCTGGTTGTTAACAGGATATTTAATTCATTAAGAAGAAGTGTGTGTTGTGGGCCCAAACTACATCATTATGATATCCGCTTCACCTCAGAACTGACAGAGCCATTTTGCGCTGAATTATGAACCAAACTTGAGGCAACTTTAATACCATAGAAAACATTACCGAATCTGCTTATTGCTCCTGCCAAGACCACAAGGCAAACCAGTTGTACCCTGAAGGAGTCTTTTGGCCTTGTGAGAAGAAAAATGATCCATAGCTAATTTCACTGAGGGGATGCTCAGAAGGCCATCATATAGATCAGCAGATCTGTGAAAGATTTGCCTGAAATAAATGTGTGTGTGTGGGGGGGGGAGGGATATTTTTTTTTAAAAAAAAGTCCAAGTTGAGCAC
The DNA here is from genome assembly GCA_012654045.1 of Ptyas mucosa. Taxonomy (NCBI): domain Eukaryota; kingdom Metazoa; phylum Chordata; class Lepidosauria; order Squamata; family Colubridae; genus Ptyas; species Ptyas mucosa. The sequence goes on along the minus strand of WNWU01000001.1, from coordinate 18,754,126 downwards.
AGTGAAAAGAAGTACTATGTTGGGATTATCAATGTTTCCTTATAATATTCAAAAGAATCCTCTACATTTTAGGCAATTAAATTTGAAATGTTTCCCGATTATTTATTTTTTTTGCCATTACCTTTTAAAAGAGTGTAGCATATGAATTAATCTTATATTCCTGTATTTATTTTCTTGCCTGCCTAATTTCTGAATTTTGCCTTAGGGGATTAAGTATCCCTGTCTAAGTCAATAAATTGTCTTTATTTTGTTTCCTCTATAAGTAAGACTCAATAATGGGCTGAAATTGTGACTGTACAGTTAAATTTGTTTGACATTAAAATGTTTACCTACCTGGAGTATAAATATTTGAAAATCAGATACAATGCAGTAAGTGATTATATAAATTGCAACCTATGATGTTTCTATTCATATTAAAAATGTTCATTCCCAGCATTGGTTCTGTCACTAAAATCAACAAAGCCTTAGGTAACTGATGTCGAGAACAAGTAGGAAATGTTACTCTAACCCAACTTCTGCTTAGTTAGGTTTCCAGAGCAGTGGTAGATACTGCCTTATTACTGATACTAAAATAAGGCACTGTTTAAGCCTCTGTAGACATAAAATATAGAGGAAGCCTATGCTATGTTTCATACAATACAGTATTTTAGAAAAATCATTTTCCTTTTCCATGACTGAGTTTCAGAATTAAAATCTGCTACCTGAACTATAGCAAGTTATTTGTGGTGATGCAATAGTTAGAATGCAATATTGCAGGCTAATTCTGCTGACTGCCAGGAGTTCGATTCTCACAGGCTCAAGGTTGACTCAGCCTTCCATTCTTCTGAGGTGACTAAGTGGGGACTCAGATTGTTGGGGGCAATATGCTGACTCTGTAAACCACTTAGAGATGGCTGTAAAGCACTGTGAAGAGGTATATCAGTCTAAGTGATTCTAGAAGAAGTAAACATGTTTGATTTCTACCACTTCTTGCTCCACAAATTGCTCCACAAATTAGCAAAAGTTAGTTATCAGGGAGATGGTTTCTAAGGTAGCTCTTTTCTCATATTTCTTAGTATCAATCCCCCCCAACCATTTAAATTGTCCAGATTTTCCTAGATTAAAACTAAGTTTAGATCAAACCACGATCCATGAAATCTCTCTTGGATGGTTAAATCTTCCTTTATGTGCATAGCCAAAGTCTCTCTATAACAAAACATCTTCCTAAAAAAACCCAAGGTGTTGCATTATCTTGGTTTTATGTTTCCTTTGAATTATTTAAATTTTGAATGAACTATAAAATGAAAAGGAAAAAAAATGCTGAGATATTTCACACTTGCTGGCATTATGTGCAAGATATAAAATATAGAATAATAGTTGTTATCATGCGGAAAGTTATTATAGCACTAAAGCATCTACTCTGGGGAGTAGCATTGTACTGGAAGCTGAATTTGAATGATATAAAATACATACAAGTTCACAATTATGGCTATAATTAGTATGGAAATTGCCCAAATTTTGCTTTCATAATGCTAGCTGGCCAAGAAAGAATGAGCTGTACTATCTGCTTGATGCATACTATAGGAAGAGGAGGAGCTGTAACCCTCATTAGTGAAATACACTGGCACATTATTTTACACCCACAAACAGAAGTGGCCTCATTACGTAAAAGAAATAAAAGAGCCATCCAACCACTTCTGAATGAAACTGTAATTTAATCTAATCACAGCAGTTCTATTTTAGATTACTTTAATTGCAGTTTGTAAAACAAACACAGATGGATGCAGATTATGCTTGCTACTTCATACTATTTCTAAATTAACGCTGATTGAATTATAGTACTAATAAAAGTGAGTATTTGGGGATTCATTCATAGGAGTGCTAAAATAATCAGCTCCTTGAAAAGAAGTGAGGAGGAACATTTTAACCCGTTGAAGAATAATTAATGTCGTTTAAGTGACTCTTAAAGAAATTGCACATGGTTTTACATGTGTGGAAGTTTGAAAAGAGACACGGATGTTATAATAAACTGTGGAAAGGAGCTTTGCTTCTGTTTGTGTGAAGCCTGAAGCAATTCTCCTTAATTATTTTCAAAAGATACACAGTTTTAATAAATTCACATCCTATTTCCACATAGTGAGAAAGAGCAGGAAAGCTGAAGAAAAAAACAGACTAATTCTGACTGCACAAGACCAAGCTTTAAGAACAAATGCATACAAAGCCAGAATTGAGAAGACAGCAACAGACGGCAAATGCAAAGAAGTTGAAAAAACAGTGGACCATCTTTTTAGCTGCTTTAAGATGATAGCACAGACTACTACAAACAACAGCATGACAAAATAGCAACAACGGTGCATTGGAATATTTGCAAGAAATGCCATTTGCCTGCAAGCAAGAACTGTGGGACTACAACATAGACAAAGTAATAGAAAATGAAGAAGCTTAAAATGCTCTGGAACTTTAGAATTCAAACAGACAGGCACCTGCCACAAAACACCAGAAACTTAACAATTGTCTATAAGAAAGACAAAAAAGTCTGGATAGTGGACATGGCAGTACCTGGACATAGCAGAATAGAAGAGAAAGAACTGGAGAAAATAACAAATACAAAGATTTAGAACAACTGTGGCAAAATCAAGCAAAGGGAGTACCAGTAGTAATATTGGGTGCAATTCCAAAACAACTGGAGCCTCACTTGAACACCATTGGTATTGACAAAATCACCATCGGTCAGTTGCAAAAGGCAGCTTTACTTGGAACAGCTTACATTCTGCAACAATGCCTTTAACATCATCAAACATCCACATCTATTCATCTCAGGCCCTTGGAAAGGACTTGATAGGTGGACAAAATGCCAAATCCAGTCTGAACCTCTGGCTCATTGTGTGGCCAATCATCATCATTGTCATCATCATCATCATCATCATCATCATCATCATCATCACCATCACAACAACAACAACAACAATTTTATCATGCCTTTCTTTGGCCATTGGCATACCAAACTCTTAAACATTCTTCTGTATTCTTATCATTTAGATGAGAAGAACCATTCTTCTCATTCTTCATGAAGTAGAAGAATTTTGGCCATTCTTGGAAGAGTCATTTCCATTAATTTTATATTATTTGATCACCAGCCAAACTTTTATGAATGTTATGGTACATACCACATACCTATCTCTCTTACTGACTTTGAACTATCAGACTAGAGATCTATAAATGTTAATTTGTTTCAGCCACTTACTAGAAACCTCAAGATATCTTTCCATGTACTGTACAGTAGTAACTTTGTAGTATAATGGTTATGTTGACTGCTGACCACTAGACGGCACTATATGACTGGTTTCATTCTTGTTGGAATGGCATAGGTGTTCAATCTTATATATTATGTTCAACAAATTGAACATACAGTAAATATAACCAGTGTAACATTTTTATTTTTCATGGGATTTCAACATGTGATAATAATCAAGTTTAGTTTTTTTCCTTTCAGTGCTATTGGATTATTTTAATTTCAGTATCTGCTATTGTAATATCATGGAGCTTCATTAGTTTATTATTTTTTTAAAAAAAACTGTATGCTGCCTTAAGAGTCCTTCTTGAACTGTAATACAGTAATTCTTAGAATTCATAACTGTTCATGACCACTTTATCATGTTACAACAGTTGCCCTTAGGACTCTTACTGGAAAGAGTGGTGAAAGTAAATAATTAATAACTAAATAAACATTTTAATTCCCATTAGTTGGCCAATCAAGAAAGCATTAGGAAGCTTGACTAGATACCCATCTCTAGAGATGAGCCTGAATGTCTTTACAATGCTTTAATTCAATTATGGGCATTTTATGTTCATTTATACTCTCTGATTTAATTTGTGATTTATGTAACCTGTCATACTGATATTATAATTGAACCTTTACAAATGACATTCATTAAGAATGGGGCAGAGTTTATCAGTAGGAATTTAGAGAGGTGTATTTATCAAGAAAGCCGACAGATAGCTACTCAAAATAGAAGCTATTTAAGGCCAAATCAAAAGATATGGGGACAGACAGTAATTTTTTGAAGCTGGCAGGTTCTTAGATTTTCAGACTTCAGAACTTACATCTAGTTTTTGGTTAAGACTGTAACTGGCACTGGAATTTCCTTTGCTAAGCAATACAATTGCAAAGAGCTATGTCAAATGATGGTATTGCTTAGAAGTTCTTCTTGCCATTGTTAAATATGGTTCAGTCATTAAGTGAGGACCTCCTTGCAATTTCCAGCTGACAATTAGTGAGGAAGCCAGAAGGAAATTGCAAGTCCCAGGTAGCTTGCAAGAAGGCCAGCAGGCAGCTAAGTCATTATTGTTGGGTGGGTGGGTGGGATGCAGCATGGTGCAAGCAGGACAAGGTTGCGGGTGGCTGATGTAGGGGATGGAAGGCTGTGTGCAGGTGTGTGAGCATGGAATGGTGCAAGGGTAGTGGAGGTGGGAGTGGTACTACAGGATACAAGAAGTTGTATGAATATGAGCCAGTGCAGAGTGGGGCAAATGGGGCAGGGCTTGGAGTGGCATGTAAAGAAAATAGGAGGGTGATCAAGAATCCAGGAAGGCGTACAAGGGTACACAAGGGGCCTGTGCAGTGGTGGGATTCAGCCAGTTCACACCACTTCGGGAGAACCGGTTGTTAACTTTCTGAGCAGTTTGGGAAACTGTTGTTGGAAGAAGTCATTAGGGCAGAGAACCGGTTGTTAAATTACTTGAATCCCACCACTGGGCCTGTGTGGTATATGCATAGTGGGGCTGGGGTAGCTTGTAGGATGTGGGAAGATGGGCAAGTGTGCATGAGGGGACTGTGCAGGGCAAATATGGTGAGATGGAGTTGGCTACTGGTGGAAGATTTGTCAGAACAACTTGTGCTCTTCCCTGCTGGTTTCTCCATGTACTTTGCAATCATGTGAGCAAGCTGATTGCCAAGCACCCTGATTACAACCACATGACTGTAAGAGATGTTGGGACAGCCAGAAGTTCAAGGACGAGTTATAACCAGCATTTGTTGAACATCATCATAACATAGATCGGTTGATGAAGATGTGGTCATTAATCAAAGATTATCTGTCTTTATATCTAACCAGCTAAATTGCTCATTCAGATACACTTACATGTTTTTGTGATTAGCATTGTTATTTGTATAATTCTGTTTGTCACATTTTCTCCCATATAACTTGAAAAGAAAAATAGAATTTGGGTGGTTGGAAATAGATGCATTGTGAAATTTGAAGAAATCCAGGCATGCCTTCATTCATAAGTTTCCTCACTAAGTTTTACTTCCCAAGTAATTGGACAATATCCATTTACATAAAACCAGGTGTGGGAATGACCATTGCTAGTCTAGTCAAGGTTATCTGAAGTAAACCAGTTCTGCTGATGTCGATGTATCCAAGGCGAGTCAGCTTACCGAATCCTGTTCTTAGTTGTCAACAAGTATGCACACGGTTCAAAATGTTCTTGGCAGTGTCCTGGGCATGAGCCCTTGTATCATGTATCGCTTCCTGCTTTGATTCTTAATAAAAGGGATGCCTGACGTTTGTTCGGGGCATTCATCCCAAGGAAAACCTTGTTTCCAGTCTCTTCATGTTTGCCGGGCATCGATCGTAACCACAACCAGGCTCACCTCTGCCTCATGAATTCATGCCTCATTTCCTCACTTAATGCCTTTTCATTCCTGTTATTTATTTTCTTTATTATTACATTTCCAGTATACGGCAGTGTGAGTCATTCTCATTGCTATCCCTACAGCACCTTCCAAGAGCTGTGAAACAGTAAGAAGATTTAAAAAAGCTTTTCCATCTAGTCACAGGAGCTAACCTTTATTATAATGGCATTTGGTTTGTAACAGGACTTCATTCAATAAAGAATTATTTATAATAAGATTTCAACAAGTATCCTGCTAGTTCAGAGATGAGGAACTGGATGTGGAACATTAATGTTGAGAAGTTACAGCCAGCGTGGCCAATAGTCAAAGATACTGGGGGCCGTAAATCAGTAACCTCTGAAGAGCAAAGCATTGTCTTGATTCTCAATTCCCCAAGACACTCTACAAATACAACTGAATGTAAAGCACAGTCCCATTTGAAAGAGCTATGCACAGAATGAAAATTGATTTAAAGTTGGAAGCTTGCATAGGAAAGACCAAAGGTAATGATCCATCTGCTTAAATGGTTATAGTTAGTTTGGTTATTTTATGTCCTTAATCATTCCCAACTTCGATTATTCAATTTCTGCTCAGATTGTAACAAATCATATATCTGTTAGAAATTAGAAATGGACTTGTTTAATCTGAGAGCCTTTATATTAATATAGAACAGCCATGCTTCCTGTTCCAGTTTAGGCATTTCTTGCCCATGGGTCAAACAACACCAACAACTACAAACATAATTTGCATTCTAACCTAAGATGTTGCCATCTTATGGACCCTAGGAAGCATCCCCTCAGAGATAAGGACAGCAACTTCTCTCTCTGTAGTTCCAGAAAGCTCTGAAAACCTGGCTTTATTCCCAGGCCTAGAGTTGATGTTTGTTATTAGTTTAGTGGTTCTTGTTTTGATTTGCGCATTTTGTTACAAGAGCATGTTAGTCCGACCTGTCTATGGATTTAATATATTTAACTGCTTTTCAGGTTTTTTAAAGTTTGTGTGCCATCCAGAGTCACTGTAGATGGGTGGCATGCATGATGGATGGATGGATGGAAGGAAGGAAGGAAGGAAGGAAGGAAGGAAGGAAGGAAGGAAGGA
>WNWU01000001.1:18721643-18733370 GCA_012654045.1 Ptyas mucosa | reverse complement strand
CCTTCCTTCCTTCCTTCCTTCCTTCCTTCCTTCCTTCCTTCCTTCCTCCCTCCCTCCCTCCCTCCCTCCCTCCCTCCCTCCCTCCCTCAGGTTCAGGTTATATCAGACCTAGGCATTTTATAGCCTCTTAGCTATCCCTGAGAGGTCAATTGGAAATGAGAAATAAATTGTAAATAAATGTATGCCAGGCACACAATTGAGCAAAATTAAGTTCCGTCTATTGGTTTGGCTCTCCACAACTGTCCCAGTTTCTCATGTCTCCCCTTGGGAAAATTAATTGTCCACCTTTGGTCTATATTATCCCACAGATGGATATTAAACTTTCCCCAGTTTAATATACAAACAAGTGAGATGTATTCACCCTGTTTGTTTTGATACAGAGAAGCCAGCCATTTCTTAAAATTAAAGAATGTAGTTGTTTATTGTTCACTTCTATAGACAAGGGCCTACTTACAATTGTTTGTCCATCTAAAAAGTAAAGATATTCCCTTTCTGTCTTTCCTTGACATTGACTTTTTCTGAGATATTTATGGATTTTTCAATTTATTCTACATGCACAATATCCCCTATTTCTAATTGCAAGAACAGATAAGATAAACTAAGTTCTCCCAAGAACTGAGAGACAGTTTGCTGAGTGGTTAAAGGCTCAGGCTAGAAACAGGAGACTATGAGTTCTACTCCTGCCTGAGGCATGAAGCCACTTGGATTCGGGGGCAGGGGGGGGGAGCAGTCATTTTCTCTCAGTCCTAGGAATGAAGTAATGGCAAACCACTTCCAAAATCATTGCGAAGAAAAATTGCAGGGTCTTATCAAAGAAGTCACCAGAGTTTACACTGGCTTGAGGGAAAAAAAGTTGTTCCAAGTGAAGAGTCCCCATCTACCAGGTTTCCACAATCATTGAAGATCTATGGGCGTTATCAGACAAGCATAAAATTCATCTTGCAACCCAGTTAAAAATAAAGGAATGTAATGCCAACATGGAGAATAAAAACAATGAAGTTGGTAGCAGAATCTAACTGAACTCTTACTTACATGCCTAGGCAGGATAGAAAGCTCTTCAATTGATGAATCATAAAACTGAGGCAGTATAGAAGTCATGTTAATAAATGAAGGACAAAAGATCCTGACGTATGAGCTTCTCTAAGGAGAACATTTCACATACAGGGCAGGGCCTATCACTGAAAAACACCCATATCTGTATATATCTATTTCACCTCATTAAATGGAAATGTAAGATATTTCCTCAGGTAACCTGATGCCCTGCTATTACAGCCATTACTCATAACAATGGAGATGGCAAAGTAATAATACCATGGCCAGTCCCGGTTAGTCATATTCTGAACTAGCTTCAGAGCCATTTTCAAAGAAAAAATATATTACAATAGGAAGTTATCACAAAAAGTCTCAAGGCTATTTCTGTCCAGGTAGATCAGGGCAAAGTAGCTCACTCTCCACCACTCCATACACACACAACTACACATACACACACAAACTTCAAAGCAATGGTGTGGAGTGGTTGCCTAACTATTTTCCGCTCACAAAAGTGGTTTTTATGCACATCCAGAATAAGAATGCCTTTCAAGGCGAGTGACTAACCCATCATGAAGAGAACTATGTTGCCTTTATTACACAAAACCTGCAACCAAGGCACAAAGGCAAAGTACCCCCCACTTCACACATACAGTAATATAATAGCTTAAGTTGATAAAAGGCATACTAGGCAACTAAAGCCACCTGTGCCTCTAGTTATAGTGATGGGTCCAAAGCATTTGGAAATACCACTTAATTCTGACAACCAGACTTTGTCTGTACTTAGTCTCAATTAAATGGCTGTCTCCTATTTATTTCCTTCTTTAAGCACTAGAATACAAACTGTTTCATCTGTGTTAAATTAAATGACACAGTAACACTGGGTGCCAATTCAGCCCACCTCCCTGAAAAATATTTCCCAGTGGTTTCACGTAAATGATACAAGGCAAAGGAGAAAATAAAAGTCCCAGTGATCCCTTAAGTATACAGGAAATGCCACTCTCAGAACAACAACCCTGCGGTGACACACTGGACTTGGCCATCTCAAGCCAGGCTACCAATTCAGAAAGATAACATCCAACATTGCAAAGAGATCCAGTTCAATCAATACGCTGATACTCTTGCTCCTCATTTCTTAGGAGAGGCACCCCACCATCCTGAAAGACTGAACTTGGTGCCTTGGTGGAGCAGCGGACTAAAGCACTGTTAAATAGCACTTAACTGCTAGCTGCCTGCAATTACTGCAAGTTCAAATCTCACCAGGCTCAAGGTTGACTCAGCCTTCCATCCTTCCGAGGTAGGTAAAATGAGGACCCGGATTGTGGGGGCAATAAGCTGACTTTGTATAAAATTTTTTTTAAAAAGAACACCGCTTAGGGGGGGCCTGAAAGCCCTACTAAGCAGGTATATACAAAAGTATGAAGGCTATTGCTTAATGCATTATAAGCCGCCCTAAGTCTCCAGAGAAGGGCGGCATATAAATCGAATCAATCAATCAATCAATCACTCACTCACTCAATCAATCAATCAATCAATCAATGGGATGTATAAGAAGGTAGAGCTGTTCTTTGCTTTCTTTTGAAGCCTCCTTCGACCATTCCAATAGGCTTCTGTTCATAAATTGTGAATGGGCTATTGCAAGTGCCTCGTGAGGTTGTGATATGATACAAAACAAAGCACATTGTCAAAGCAAATGGTATCATCTTTTTGACATCCTGGAGGAGATCACATTACTGATACAGTGTTACTCAAATTTGGCAACTTTATGATGTGTCGACTTCAACTCCCAGAATTCCTCACTCAACAAGTCAAGAAACACTAAGTTAGAAGTTCTTTCACAAGGTGAATCCAAAGTGTTTGGATAGGTTAACCCAAGAAAATTAATTTTGTCCAAGTTTATTTGATTGTATGTCAATGACTATTTATTTCAGTATAAGTATTTTACTCAGAGAAGAGATACTATATTAGGAAATTGCCTATAACTATTTTCATCATCAGAGTCTACATTCAGTTTCTTTAAGAATGAGGTAACAAGAGCTAGGGGGAAGCTGCCAAAATAATATTTATAATCTGGTGAACTAAAAGCAACATCTATTCCATAATAGAGGTTATGAGCCAGGAAGATCATTAATAAATATACAAACGCTCAGCCTAAAATGACCAGACACCAAATTTACATCTCAGAAGGCTTAATGATTGTAATTCATCTAGCACAAGTAGTTGGAGTTTTGTTGAACACCTCCATTACTGCAGCTGTGCTAATTGTGGCATCTAAACTGGGATGGATGTAAGGAATGTTGGATTTGAAGTATTTTGCAAATATTCCCCTCTGTACCAAAGGTGCTTTTCAAGAGGCAACTAGACTTTCTTGTTTTTCTTTGAAGATGTTTCGCTTCTCATCCAAGAAGCTTCTTCAGTTCTGACTGGATGGTTGGGAATGGAAAGACTTATATTTCTTGCAGACAGCTGGTCATTTGCATTCTTTTAGAGAGTCATTGAGGCCCTTTGGAAGATAATCTGTATCCTCAGGGTCACATGAATAGTGCAAATGGGTGTGGAGCCTTCTTGGAACTGCGTTGTAGATTGTAGATAGATGATGTCATATTCCTACCCCTCTGTTGAGAGAGGGCTATTCAATTTTGGCATAAAGGGCCTCTTTGACCTCTCTTTCAAACCAGATGTCAACTTGCGAAGCATTCCTGACCTGCTCTCGAGTTGCCATAGGCAGGGAAATGGGAACCGAGCCTCGCAGCTGCATCATGGAATTTGCATTTCAGTCAAAACAAAGCACATTCCAGCCGGCTACATCAAGGTCACCTCCAGGGGGACCCACAGTGGCCGGAGGGAGTAACTTCTACAACCCGTCAAATTGCTTCGTTGGAGAATGCGACTGATGACACACCTTGGGGGGAGGGAGAAACAGGGTCAGAGCCAAGGTGCAAATTAAATGAGGTCCGAGTTGGCTTCACTTGGTTCGTGCTGACATGAAGCTCCTAATAAATAACTGGATTTTTTTTGAAGCTTTGCTTGAGGCTCATCATTTAATTAGGGCATTGGTCGGAACACTGACACCAGAGGACTGCTGGACCAGGACCAGAGATTTGTTCTTCCAAGCTTGAATACAAGACATATGTACAGAGCATGTGTATGCTCATTTGTATTATTGATATTGATACTGGTCTTCCAGATTTTATTTAAAAATGCAAAACCTCAAATGTTGATATGAGTAAGTTTGCTGAAAATGGAATGAGCTTCCTTTGTGCCATACCGGAAAGTATGTTTTATTTCCAGACTATATTTTTAAATGTCAACACTATAAAATATATTTAACATTATTATAATTTTCTTGTTTTCCTCTTATGCAGCACTGCTTTTCTTTCTAATTTCATGTTCTGGTTAAAAAAGAGATTTTTCAGAAATTGAGTAGAAAATAGTAAATTAAAAATAAGATGAAATAATCTTATATAAAATACAGAAAAGGTGATATGATACCTAATCAATAATGTAAAAGAGATGCATAAGCAAATATAAGAAAGTGTGTCTTATAAATGAACATTATCTGTCTCTTTATAAGAGATGCATGACATTAATTGCTCCACTCACATATTATGCTAACTGTTGTTGTTATTGTTGTTTTGAGATGGAGGATAGTTGTTCAATAGACTACAATTCAGGTGGTTCACACAAAACATTAGCACAGTAGAGGTCTCACTTATTTACAATAACCTTGTCAACTTGAACCACAGTACTTACTTCTGGCCCAGTGGTGAAATGCACTTACCTTCACTACCGGTTCGGAAATGTGAGTGTGTGCACCTCTTCTACGCATATGCAGAGAGTCAGAAATGGGGCATAAGGACGTCTTGGCAGGTGGGTGGAGCCTCCTGCCACCAGCCCTATCGGTTCACACGAGCCAGGTAGATCCAGCCAGATTTCACTACTGTCCTGGCCTCTACACAGAGACAGAGATCTGGACAATTTCTGTAAAATGATTGTTCTAGGCACTCTTTCCCTCTCTTTCTCTTTTTAAAATATTCAGATCTCTCACAGGTTTAAATATGTGTAGGAGTGGGAGTGAGGTTGGTAAAGTGACTGAAGAAAGGAATGCTAAACCTTTCACTGATATGTGAATTACAATTCCAACTACAATTAGTTTACCACAAATTTATAATTTACTTTTTCTACTCCTGTCAGGGAAAAAGGAAGATATACAGCCTCCATAAAAGTAGCTGGGATCCCAGCCCAAACAGCTGTTTCTAATATGACTTTGATAGCTTCATTTAGAGATAAAAGAATACATAACAAGGAATAATGATATTCTGAATCAGCAATAAAGTCACAATATATTTTATCCATATAGGATAAAAAATTAAAGTTATCTTGCCTAAGTATTATTATAGAATACCTATATTCTTATCGAAGAGAGAAATGTGTAAATATTTGAGGTTAGAAATGCCCTAGTGAGTGGAAAGGTAAAGATTAAGTTCAGTTTTAAACAAACTAAAACTGAATACAAAGTAGGCATCGGATCTCTGAAATTAAATTACTTTAACAAGGTATTGTAGGCCAAGCAATGCAAAATAAAAACAATATACACTTTGGACCCTCAAATGAGAAATTTCTGGGGATTCATTTATTTGTTGTTTGTTTCAAACTAATATTATCATTGTGTGCTAAACTGGAAAAAAGCCCATATAATTTACCTCATTATTATAATAGATAACTGTATAAAAAGTGGTTTGGGCAGGACAGCAGGAATATTGATGACAGCAATTGGAAGACATCACTAGGAATGTTGTAGGTTATGTATCCAAATCAATCAGATCTTGTGTGGTATTTTGTTGGAGGAATGGACAAGGCCAAAGCTCCTTTTGTAGTAAATTTTGGTCCTCTCCTCTTCTAAGTTTATACTGTGCTTCTAGCCACACAGTGCAAAGTAATTTACAGTATAGTAAACAGGTTCCACATCCAAGATATTTTTTTTTTTGTGATCATCTGAATATCCCATTAATCAAGAAATGAAGGTATCCCACTAACCATGTATTCATTATATGTCCCCTTGGTTCCTCTAATGCTTGGTGAAGTTTATGAAAGATTATAGCAAATAGTAGCTCAAACTCCAAAGAAGAGTTTTCTAAAGATTATTGCCGATTTTATTGCCAAAACTGGAGAAGAATCTCTACTGAAAAGTGTTGGAAAATTTGGACTAGGAAGATACAGTAATACAGGACAATAGCTCATAGACGTCTGGATAGAAAGAGAGATGTCTGTCACTAAAAACAGAAAAGATGACTCTACAGTTATGCATGTCCAAATCAATAACATCATAATCAAATAGATTATATGTTATAAAAAAACAGATGAACAAACTCTATACTGAATTGGAAATGCTGCCAGATGTTGACTGGACAAAACCATAAGACATTAATCAGTTACTACAAAAGTGTGCACTAGATCAAAAAAGATTAGGAAAGATCAATCCTAAAACTCTATATACTCTAGATCCTTTCCACAAAAATGTAAGATTTAGGTTAGAAACAGATTCAAAGACCTGGACCTTGTGGACACAAAACCTGAGGGAAATAAAATTAAAATCATGGTCAAAGAGGAAGTCAGAAAGCATATAACAAAAGCCAAGAAGAAATAGAGAAGACATTGGCTGTCAAGCAAAAGTGTAGAAATAGCTAAAGAAAACAGAGATTGGCTAAAGTCAAAAAAATTGGAGAAAGCTACATAATTTAATGTACACATTCCCTTAATATGTGAAAAGAGATTTGGAAGCCGAATGTTGACGTACACAAAGAACAGAATAGAAAGAGCAAAGGACCCACTAAGAACATTACACAAATGACAGGAACATTCTATCCTCATACCAACGTCATGAAACTATCGTGGAAAAAAGTTAATATTGAAGCATAATGTAAAAAAAAAATGAAGAAAACATATAAAATCAACTAGGTCCATGATGGTGAACCTTTGGCACGTGTGCCACAGGTGGCACGCGTAGCCATATCAGTGGCACGCCAGCTGAGCTCTGGCACCCATGCATGCACCGGCCAGGCCCTCAAGAGGCAGGAAACAGCCTGTTTCCCTACTTCTGGTGGACCAGAAGTACTTCTGGTGGCTGATTTTCGGGCCTTCTGGGCCCACCAGAAGTAGGGAAACAGGCTGTTTCCTGCCTCTTGAGGGCCTGGGGGGGTGGGGAAGGCCCATTTTTCTTTCTTACCTGGCTCCAGATCCTCTCTATGCATCTGCGGACAGTGAAAACAGCCTTTCCCACTCCCTCAGAGGCCCTCCAAAGGCCTGAAACAGCCCATTTCCCAACTCCCGGTGGGATAGGAAGTGACAGTTTTTGCTGTCCCCAGCCTCCAGAGACTCCTAGAGAGGCTGGGGACAGCAAAAAAGTCACTTCCTATCCTACTGAGAGTTGGGAAATGGGCCGTTTTAGGCCTTTGGAGGGCCTCCAAGGGAGTGACAAAGGCTGTTTTCACCCTTCCCAGATAAATAGAGAGGATCTGGAACAGGTAAGAAAGAAAAACGGGCCTACCAGACCATCACATGCCAGGAGCAGCGGCGAGAGAGGGGGTTTGCGCGTGCATGCACAGGGCAGGGCGCATAGAATTATTGGTGTGGGCACGTGCGCGTGAGCCCCTCCCCCACCCCCCCTCCTGGCATGCAATGGCAAAAAGGTTAGCCATCACTGAACTAGATGATATAATAGTCAAGACACAAGTCCATGGGGAAAGTACCAAATATACTTGAGGAAATTAGATGGATCATAAACCAACTAACAAATAGAAAAACCCCAAGGGCATGTGAAATTCTCACAGGGCTCTTAAAGGAGGCTGATGTGAAAACAATAAAGACCATAAGAAGCCTCTGTCAACGAATATGCAAAAAGCAACATGGTCCAATGACTGGAAAAAGTCTATTTATATCCAAATCCCTAAAATGGTAAACTTAAAAGTTTGTTCTAATTTCAGGTCCATAACTCAATACCACAAGAAATTAAAGTTCTACATAGAGAGACAGTGGCAATGGCTCAGAAAAAAAAATGGGAATACAAGATCATAGAACTAATATTAGATGGTTGATAGAAATAGCAAGAAAATGTCAAGAAGAGCTCTACTTGTGGGATATAGACTACTTTAAAGTTTTTTAATAATGTTGATCATTTTAAGATTTTGAGTGTCTCAAAGTCATGAATATACATCAGCATCCAATTCTTCTGGAAGAAATCTCTACAATAATACCAAATGGTTTACAAATGGAAATCAATTCTCTCACCATATCTTCTTAATATATACAGCAAATGTATCATTTATGCCATAAGGCTGGACGAATTGATGTAGAAATTGGTGTAAAGAATATCAATAACCTGTGATATGCAGATAACACTACTTTGAGTGAAGAAAATGAAGAAGACATAGAAGACCATTCTGAAACTAAAACAGGAGAATTAAAAAGCACTCTAAGAAAACAAGATGATGTCATTTGGAAAACTAGAAGAATCCAAGAGAAATAAGAAGGCAATAGAAGTAGTTGAGAGTTACAATCTTCCAGATTTCAGAATTGATAGATAGTGGATGTGCAAAAGAAATTCAAAGAATAACAATGGGTAAAAAGGAACTGGGAGATCTAGATAATGTTTCATGAAAGTCTGAAGTCGTTCAATCAACACAAAAATTAGAATGGCTAACTCAATGTACAGATGCAAAGGATGGACTCTGCAAAAGACAGAGGAAAAATGCCATCTCTTTTGAACTATGGCATTGGAGAAAGTTGCTTCACATTCTTTGGGTAACCAAGAGAACCAACCACTCAGTCCTAGAGAATTGAAACCACAATATACATTGGAGGCAAGAATCAAGAAACAGAAACTATCATGTTTTGGGCATACTATGATTGCTGATACGTCTATGGAAAATATGATAATGAAGAAGATGCACACCTGAGATGGATAGATACCATATTGGAAGTTACAGAATACACCTGCAAGAATTGCACAATATGAGATAAACAGAACAGCTTGAAGAGCTTTTGTCCATGGATTCATCAGGAACTGGTTACAGCTTGACGGAACATAACAACGTAACAATCTTCTGGAAGATCACTGGATCTTATACTAAGCATATATATAATAATTTTTGAAAGCCTGGTCAATATATCTGTGAAATATTGTAGAATATTAATGGTAATAATGTGTTTCCCCAAAAATAAGACCTTGTCATATTTTTTTGAATCCCAAAATAAGTGCTTGGCCTTATTTTCAGGGAGATCTCATTATTTTGGGACATGTGGAGCAAGATGGGGCTCCTCTTGCAGTCTTACCTGATTTCCAGTTTCCCTAACCCTAACCAGAGGAAATAGCGGGGACCGGCTGTGCATGAGCTTAAATATTTTTGGGGAGGGCTTATTTTCAGGGATAGCTTATTTTAGGGGGAGGGCTTATTATCAGGGGATATCTTATTTTCAGGGAAACACGGTAGAATCTTGCAAGTTTAAATGTGCTTCCCCGATCCTTTTCTTTGTATTCATGAGAATTAGGGAGGGTGATGTCTCAGATACTTCCTCAAATTACATTTCTGCCCAAGACTCAGTTTTCTGTTGTCTGACCAATGTCTTGGTTGTGGCTCTCCTCCTATTCCTTAAGGTTATTCCTTCTGCCATTACACTTGTGTTAGTGCTACTATTCTCTTGGAACATTTACCTACTTTGGATATTTGAACATGGGGTAAACTTGACAAAAGAGTTTTGTCAATTTTCCCTTCTAGCCTAAGGGACAGGAAGAAAATAAACTTGCATATTGGAAGATGACCAGAAATTCACCCTACATCCTTCTTCAACCCCAAACTTTCAGCTGGGCTACTTACAGAAAGAGATTTGCCAGTCTTCAAAAAATTGGTAAAACTGGTAGTTAAGCTTACCATTTATCTGACACCTGAACAGTAGATCTGTGTTTAAAATGATAGATTACACTAAGGCAAATTGAGAGGTATCTAAAACCTCCGTGCGTTTAAAACCCAAACCCATCTCGCCTTATTTTAAGGACAACAATTGGTGGTCATTTATCCTGACAGTTGTTGTCAATGGCTGGAGGGAGAAAACAAAATCTATCAACTTCTCTGCATAAATGGTCCTGCAGTAAAGCTCTACATAAAGGGACATTTTCAATCCTTATTGCATATTATACTGGCATTGGGGGGGGGGGGGCTTACTCAAAAAAGAAAGAAAGAGAAAGAAAGAAAGAAAGAAAGAAAGAAAGAAAGAAAGAAAGAAAGAAAGAAAGAAAGAGAAAAAAAGAAAGAGTGTGTGTATGTGATCTCAACAAAATAGTAAAGTTTCCCCACATTTTCCACATAGTATTTTAGTTGCCTACATTTACATAAATCATTTTCTAGTAACTCTTTCAGAATGATAGCCATGCTGCTGACACTGTCAGTTTTCTCTTTTAATATTTCAAGTAAAAAGTATTACCTAAAAATATTAATTCATCTTACCTGAACTCAATTCTTGACACCTCATAGAACGTTCTGTCCAATTTCTTAACTTTTCTTTTATTCTAGGGGGGCAATGACAGAGAATCAACCCTGTGATCTTTCTAATTCCATTATTCGTAGCAGCTTTTCGAGAATGAGAGCTTCACATCTATCTTTCTGCTTAGCACTTTAATTTCCGGGCAATAGGATTAAGCCCCTAGCATGCTGGAATAGTGCCAAGTCCTTGAATTGTGTTATATTTCATTGTGTGCTACCTTATTCAAATGTACAAGTCAAGGATCACAAAAGCAATTTCCCTTCCTTCCTGTTCTCGAAATGCTGTGCCTATGTGTTGTGTATGTGTGTGTGTGCCAGCTGATGTCTTTGTCAGTGAAATCTACCAGCACTTTTTCAAATCTCTCTTGCTTGATGTGTCATCTACCAATGAATCAAACCTGTTATGGAACAGCACTCCATGCAAGAATAGACTATGAGTGGGGAAAGTTTTGGTAAAGGATGCTTTGTCATTTCTCATTGATATGCCCGTTTGTGAGATATTTTGATATGAGGAATTTTAAACAAGATTGGAGGAAGTGAAAGTCCCTAGATTTTAACATAATATCTGTTTTTCTGACAGTAATATCTAACCTTCTCCCAAATATACTGAACATTGATGCTAATGGATTTTAAGCAGTTTTAACCAGAGACTGATACCCAACAACAGTGTTTTTCAAGCTTAGTAACTTAAAGATGTGTAGAGTTCAACTCTCAGAGTTCCCACAATTCTGTCTGGGGAATTCTAGGAATTGAAATTCATACATTTTAAAGTTGCCAAGCTTGAAAAACACTGTCCTACACAGATGCTATATATACTCTTCCATATCTCATATCATGCAGAGGTATGGCTGGAAGAAGGAAAGTGGCAGCCTTTTCATTCTAATTAGAATTTCATACGATGGGCTTCACACAAGAAATAGGAGAAGGGTTTAATCTGAATTCTGCATAAGCAGAATTCAGTGACCTAAATGGACTCTGGGACTTCCGTCTTGGTGAACAGTGTCCAATGATCAACACCAGTGACCTTCATTGCTGTCATCTATCTGTTCTGTGTGAGAGTAGGAAAGGAGGTACTTGAGGTGGAGATTAGAAAGGAGGAATCAAGGGACACAGAAATATATATATATATATATATATATATATATATATATATATATATATA
>WNWU01000001.1:18701180-18721633 GCA_012654045.1 Ptyas mucosa | reverse complement strand
TATATATATATATATATATATATATATATATATATATATATATATATTTCTGGAGAATAGGTTAAGTGAATGAAGGCTAGCATACATGTCCAAGGTTAATGGTGCAGAATCCAATCTGGGTCAGTCACTGGAACCAGAGGTTTAATCTTTTGAGCTTTTGGACTCACGTTGGAGCTCATCCTCAGGGAACTTCTCTGCTGTGTAGGAGACATTCTAGTAGAGAGAAGTTCGATGGGCTTCAGCGTGAGTCTAAAAGCTCGGAAGACTAAACCTCTGGTCCCAATGACTGACTCAGATTGGATCCTGCAAAAGTATAAGCATTATTGATTGCATGTGCTTATAAAAATAGGTGTGTGTGTGTGTGTGTGTGTGTTTGTAAGAGAGAGACACACACAGAGAAATACGGAGAGAGATACAGGGAATGAGAGTTCAGTGTAGTTGTTCAAAACAAGGCATCTGACATATTTGTAGAAGATTCTTATAGCCCATTCTGCTCTTTCTATATGAGTATGCATGCATGCACCCATATACACAAACCAACAACAGATACAATACATACATACTATTTTAGCACTATTACTATGTTCCTTGTTAAGAATGCCCCTTCTGCTTCTTGCTTACACTACCATCTCACTTTTCTTTCCCAGTGAACTCCCCCCTCCCAAATATTATATTAATGTTAATGAGGCTATATGAATGGCATCAATGGTTATTTAAAGCAAAAATCAAATTGACAGAAAGAAGTTGACACTGAGAAGATGCATCAATTTTCTTCCAGAGATTTTATTATTATGCCTGTGCACCAAGGCAACTGATGTGAGCAAAGATTGGGGGGGGGGGGGGGGGAATAATTCTGCTGCAATGATGAAAGGGTTAATGATGAGACAATAGAATTGTGTTGCTATGTGCCGCAGCAAGTACTTAAAAAAAAACCCACCACCCCCTTATTAGGTAAAAGGTGGTTTAAGCCAAAACGCACATGCTGACGTCCAACTATCTCCAGAGAATCGATGATGTGTTTGTAAATGTGTGTGCATGTGTGTGTGTGTCTATGTATGTCTGTGTGATCAACGTACAATTTCACAGCTAAATTTAGGGACTGTGCATCCTATGAAAATGGCACCTCACCATGACTAATTACCAATAAAAAAAAATCTGTGGTTGCCTAAAGGTTTAATTATTTGTTCTCCAAGGTTTTGATTAAATTAACACTCTTCACCTAAGGACAAAAATATATAGCAGAAATATATCTTGGATGCTGTTTCTTCACAAAGGATTATGTTCCAGCAAAGCGGGTAAGACCGTAGTATCTTTGCTGTTAAAGAAATGCAATAAGGGACAGCTTGCAAATAAATCTGTTCTCTTGTGTCAGAATATACTATGTGACTATTACGGAGCTCTCTCCAAGGCTATCCATATTGGCTATTTTTTTAAAAAACCTTACATATATAGCATAAATGAATTCCATTAAAAAAGAAGTGAAATAGAATGAAGGAAAGGCATGTTAAAATCAAGGCTGAATTAACTATTCATGTGCTACTCAGCAGTGGTTTTCACATGATTGAATTCCCTGCTCTTTGCTAACAAGATTTTTCAAGCTGTGGCTATTGGATGCATACACATTTAGAAGTCACCCTATTGAACAAAGTAGGACTTACTTCTGAGCAAATCTACCTGAAAGTATGCTTTCTACTTTATTTTGCTGGATAAGTTAGCAAGATCATGGGAAAGAGCTAGGAACACTCAGAGCCTGAGTGGCGCAGCAGACTAATGCTATGGTTAAAAGTAGTATTTAGCTTCCAGTTGCCTGCAATTACTGCGAGTTCAATTCTCACCAGGCTCAAGGTTGACTCAGCCTTCCATCCTTTCTAAGGTAGGTAAAATGAGGGCCCGGTTTGTGGGGGCAATAAGCTGACTTTGTATAAAAATATACAAAAGTATGAAGGCTATTACTTAATACATTATAAGCTGCCCTGAGTCTCCGGAGAAGGGTGGCATATAAATAAAAAAAAACCAAAACAAAACAATGTGTTCTAAGACAAAAATAATAGGGCCATCAATATGAGTGGGTACAGCTATAGGGACAGAAAATTCTGATATGACAAAGAAGATCTCGGACAGACATGAAGATATAAAGAAGGACATCACAACAACTACATTTTAGTAAAGAAAGTACAGGTAACTCCTCAACGTACGACCACAATTGTGCCCAAAATTTATGTTGCTAAGTGTTGTGGCCCATCAGCGGCCTGTGTGGATTGTAGCTGATTCTGACAGCGAGGAGGCTGGTGTGGGGTTGTGCCAGCAGCCTATGCAGCTGGCACTCGAGTCAGACAATGAGGAGGCTGGAGAAGATGTGGTGCCAGAGGCAGGGATTCAGTCGGGGCCTTCAGAACCTCCAGAAGCTCCTTTAAGTGAAGAGGATGAAGAAGAGGAGCCCCTTCTCGATGCACGGGCGCGCAGAGAGGCCAAAAGGCAGGAGTGGCTCCTCAGGAGGAGGTCTCCTCGACAGTAAGGCTTGGGGCTAATTGGCCACTCCCTTAGCCTATTTAAGGAGGAACGCCGACTGAAGCAATTTGTAGGGAACAACTTTAGTTCACTCTACTTCGCGTTTGGATTCTCTGCATATTGCTTCTGGGCTTTCTGCCAACCTTAGTAAAATTGTGATTACTTTATCTTTGGTTTCTTGTAGGCTGTTCAGAAAGTTTATTAACAGCCTTTGATTTGAAAAAGACTGAGTTATTTTAGTAAATTAAGTTTTGTACAAACTTTGTGTGTGCTGTGTTCTTTGGGATCCGTAGCTGGGGCAGAACACTAAGTGAAACATGTGTTAAGTGAGTTTTGCCCCATTTTACAACTTTTCTTGCCACAATTGTTAAGTGAGTCGCTGCAGTTGTTAAATTAGTAAGACAGTTGTTAAGTGAAACTGGTTCCCCCATTGACTTTGCCTGCCAGAAGGTCGCAAAAGGGGATCATGTGACCTCTGGACACTGCAACCATCATAAATATAAACCAGTTGCCAAGAATCTGAATTCTGATCATGTGACCATGGGGATGCTGCAATGGTCATAAGTGTGAAAAACAATCCTAACTCACTTTTTTTTTCATTGATGTTGTAACTTTGAATGGTCACTAAAATGAACTGTTGTAACTCGACGACTACCTGTATAAGGAAGCATTTCAGCAGGTGCATTTTCTCTCATTCTGAGAGCTAATGTATATGTATGAAAATTTAATATCATTTATGATTAGAATATACACATGGAATCTTTGTTTTCTTCTGTTGGGGTTAGGGCTAATCTATATACCGGTCACTGTGTTTGCATTTCATATTCACGAAAGAAGTAGGATATGCCACTCTCATCCTCCTCCAGTTGCATTATTTGCTTCTTTTTCTCTAAGCAGTGAACAATTTCAAATGATCAGTTCACTTGGAAAGCAGTATCTCTGGAGAGCTGGTGCTTTGGTAATACATGAATTTCTATACAATTAGTGAAGCATAGGAAACTACACACTGAGGCATTCCTTAATACAGTATCTCCAGAATAAGACCTAGCATCCTATGATGCTTCACATTCTTCAATTCCCAACTCAGTCCTTTCTGTCTCTGTCTAGATCTGACTCAAACAGTTTTTAATTGAGGAAAAACATGTTTCAATCCTAATAGTTCTTTTCCAAAAGTGGTTAAAATGTAATCCCAAAGTTAATAGTCCTGCTTTGTTCATTTTACAAAATGTAAATATGACAAGCTCAGTCTCTGATTGTTAATTATCACGGCACAATTGATCCATTCCATTCCTCTATATTTTGTTCAATCCAGGAGTGAAATGCTCCCGGTTCGGACCGGATCACCCGATCCGGTAGCGATGGCAGCGGGTGGTTCGGAGAACTGGTAGCAAAAATCCCTGTGCCCATCCACCATGCTCAGTTGAGTCTCACGATCATCAGAGGCTTTTTTTTTTACTTTTAAAAGCATTTTTTCTACAACCTCTTCCAACGAAAAAATGCTTTTAAAAGTAAAAGAAAAGCCTCTGATGATTGCGCGGCTCAGCTGGGATACTCAGAGGCTTTTCAAAGCATTTTTAAAAATGCCTTTTTGATGATCCCAGCTGAGTTGCCTGATCGGCAGAGAGGCTTTTCAAAGCATTTTTTAAAATGCCTCTCTGACAATCCCAGCTGAGTTGCCTGATCGCCAGAGGCTTTTCAAAGCATTAGAAAAAATGCTTTGAAAAGTTTTTTTTAAAAAAAATTGCCCACGCCCACCCAGTCACATTACCCCCCCCCAAGCCATGCCCACAGAACCGGTAGTAACACATTTTACATTTCACCCCTGGTTCAATCTCTTAGCCTCACATTAATATGAAATAAACCTATAGGTATTCCTCGACCGTCAGTATGACCACAATTATGCCCAAACTTTTGGTGGCTGAGTGAGACATTTCTTAAGTGAATTTTGCCCCATTGTACAACCTTTCTTGCAACCGTTGTTAAGGAAATCACTGCTGTTGTTCAATTAGTAACATGGTTGCTAAGTGAATCTGGCTTTCCCATTGACTTTGCTTGTCAGAAGGTTGCAAAATGTGATTACATGACCCCCGGACACTGCAACGGTCATAAATGTGAGTCAGTTCCAAAGCGTCTTAATTTTGGTCACATGACCATGGGGATGTTGCAACGGTGATAAATGTGAAAAACGATCATCAGTCACTTTTTTTAGTGCCCTTGTAACTTCAAATGGTCACTAAATGAACTGTTGTAAGTTGAGGACTACTATATTCAAGGTTTACCAAAAGTCAGCCACTATAGGCAATGTATTATATAAGTTAGCTTAAAAGTTCAGATTGGTAGCCATTTTCTCCTAAACACTTTCTTACTTGTGTGACATGATTTTTGAATGTTCTTAAATACAATAACATTCTCTCATAACTTACTGTGTTTGGCCTAAGGGGACTAGCTTTAGGTACACCTTGCATAATTAAGCCCTGGTTCTGTTTCTGGATTTGAATTTGCCTGTGCTAGAAATTTCCATTGTCCATTTATGAAGAGGTCATCTTTGAAGGTCAGGCTGAATGAACTTGAAACGTACGGCCTGGAGAAAAAAAAAGGCAAATATCACTGTTCAGATACATAAAAGCATACCAAAAGGAAGATAATCAGAAACTATTTTCCATTGCTACACAAACTAGATCACAAAATAATGAGCATAACTTTCAGCCACATAGATTTCTTTTAAATATAAAAATAATCTTCCTGATAAAATCAGTACTTATGGATTTTGTAGGTTTTCCATCTGTGGAAGTTTTTAAGTCAAAACTTGACAGTCCTCTCTCAAGAGAGTTTCATTCAGTGGTGGGTTGCCCCTGTTTCACACCAGTTCTATAGAACCGGTAATAAAACTGGCGGGAAGCCCTGCCCACTGACCCTGATGTCATGAAAATGCTTCTGCACATGCGCAGAAGCTTCTGTGCTTGCACAGAAGAGCATGTGTGCGTGTGAGCAAAATGAGCACAAGCGTGCGGCCCCATTGAAAAGGTAAGTAGTTCATTGTTCTCCAGCATGTCACCAAGCATTGGGTAGATTGCATTTTAGTCTTTTTCAACTCCAGAATTTTATGATAAGATTCTATGATAGATTAGATATGTCAAAAACAGAATATGAGTTACAATATTGATGTTGATAGAATATTGATAAAAATATCAATCGATCATCCAGAACAACCCAGAATAATGTCTTGTATTATAGGCTAAATTATCAACCAGATAATAAATAGTTAAAAAGTTGTGCTAGAGAAGAAACCTGAAGAACATACATGTGCAAAACTATGTATGAAGCCAAGGCATGAAGGGATAAACATTCTTGAAAATATTACACTAATAACATCTTTGTATTCGCTATGTTCATGAAACAGTCATGGAAAACAATAATTTGATCAGATGATCAGCTACTAAATTTGATGAATGATAATGACATGATCTATGATGCTGAAGTAACTCAGCAATCAAGCTGAGGCAATCCATCACTGTTTATAAGAAAAACAGAGAAAAGTATTCTGAAGTCATATCCCAGTCAATCAGAGAACACTGAAAAGGACTCCCAATGCTCCTTTACTACTTGGTCGGCATAAGAAAGGCTTTGTAAGAATTGAACGACTAAGGTAGTGAATCTGGTACTTATAAAATAAAGCTTATAAAATCTATCGGTAATCTCTTGCTTTGTTGGATGGTATTCACTGAGTTTGTTCTGGTGCTGCATAAAGGATTCCTAATTCAATAGACAAGCACAAACTTTTTCTTTTTGTAATCTGTGTCACAATGTCATCACGCAAGTGGTGTAAATTTTGTAATCTGCATCATTTGCACAGTGATGTCATGATGTATGTGATGTCATTTACTAGCTATTATCTCCTCCCTTCATAGGCAAAGATGGATAGCAAGCAAGGAACTTTTTTTTTTAATTTGATTTATATGCCGCCCTTCTCCGGAGACTCAGGGCGGCTTACAATGCGCTAAGCAATAGCCTTCATACTTTTTGTATATTTATACAAAGTCAGCTTATTGCCCCCACAAACTGGGTCCTCAATTTACCTACCTTAGAAAGGATGGAAGGCTGAGTCAACCTTGAGCCTTGGTGAGATTCGAACCTGCAATAATTGCAGGCAGCTGATGTTAATAACAAGGCTTTAGACCACTGTACTATCCAAGGCTCTTGCTGTTTGTTCCTCTCTTTGTCTTGTTTCTGCATTTAATGATTGGCACACTGATAGTCTTGTGTTCTCTTCTTCCATTTTCTTCCTACTGGAAGAATCAAATACTTCCTTCTTTTCCTTTCCTGCTATCAGGACAAAAACCATAGAGGTGCTACTATTTGTATGTGAGAGAGCATGTAACTTTCTTAATAATGTTTCTTTTAATCTTAAACTCAGTCTCCACATACTTTAGATGAGTTTGGTTCTGATCACATTCATATGTTTTGCCAGGCAATTAATGCACTGGAAAATTCCAGTTAGAGTTCTCTCATTTTTTTTCAAAACAAGAAAAAAAATAAGCAAACAGTGAGTAAGCACTATTTAGGGATGTGCCACTTTAGCACTGAATTAATGCAATGCCAATTAATTCAATCCAACACAGGATTATTGTGCCAGTTAATATCTTATTCCAGCTATTAACAATCAGGTGGTTTCCAGCTATGCTGAATAACAGCTCTGACCATCTCTAGTATGAACCATACTGGCTGATTATAATAGGCACTGTATTCAGTGGTGGTTTCAATTTTTTTTACTACTGGTTCTGTGGGTGTGGCTTGATGGGCGTGGCATTGCTTGGTGGGTGTGGCTTGGTGGGCACGGCAAGGGAAGGATACTGTAAAATCTCCATTTGCACCCCAATCTAGGGGAAGGTTACTGCAAAATCCCCATTTCCTCCTGATCAGCTGGGAGTTGGGAGGCAGAGAATAGATGGGGGTGGGGCCAGTCAGAATTTTTACTACCGGTTCTCCAAACTACTCAAAATTTCCACTACCTGTTCTCCAGAACTGGTCAGAACCTGCTGAAACCCACCTCTGACTGTATTCCAATACTTCTGGAGAGCATCTCACATGGAAATCTGACCTATTCTGACTTACTTTCTGTTATTTTAAAAATACTGCATCTCCAGATTAAAAGTCACTTTCTGTCTAAAGTAGTATTACTACTACTAATAATAACAACAACAACAATAATAATAACAACATGTCAAAAACAACAGCAAATGTCACTTATGCAATGAGAAACATGAAACAGTGAATCATCTTCTCAGTGGCTGCAGCAAAATCTCACAGACTGATTATCTACAACAGGGGTGTCAAACTGGTGGCCCACAGGCCAGATGCATCATGCACAAGCCACGCCCACCCCAGCTCTGCAAATGGGAAAAACATCACAAAACGTCATGTGACGGCAATGTGATGTGACGAGTTTGACACCAATGATCTACAACATCATGATTGAGTTGCCAAAATTATACACTGGAAGCTTTGCCAGAAGTTCAGGTTTAAATGCAGGAAAAAATTACTGGGAACAATTGACAAAGTTCTTGAAAATGAGCAGGTCAAGATCCTGTGGGACTTTCAGATCCAAACAGACAGACATCAGGCCCACAACACACCTGATGTAACTATTATGGAAAAGAAAAAAGTCTGGTTCATTGATATTGCAATACCAGTTGATGCATGAATGGAAGAGAAACAGCTAGGAAAAAACCACAAAATATCATGATTTTCAAATTGAAGTTGAGCAACTATGGAGGAAGAAATCAATGGTTGTACCAATAGTAATAGGAGACCTTGGAGCAATACCCAAAGGCCTGCTTAGATATATGGAAATTATGAACTTATTAGACCTGACTATCCTGACTTTGCAAAAAAACCACCATACTCAGAACTGTCAATATACTCAGACGCTATTTTCACAGCTCTTAGGTCCTTGGTTAGGATTTAAACTGTTAAGTTTTTACCAACCCCAGACTGTGAATTGAATTGAAGATTAAATCTTAAATATAGTAGTACTCTGTTTCCCCCAAAATAAGACATCCCCTGATAATAAACCCAATTGGGCTTTTGAGTGCATGGCAATAAGGCCAAGCGCTTATTTCAGGGTTCAAAAAAATATAAGACAGGATCTTATTTTTGGGAAAACACGGTAGTAGTAGTAGTAGTAATAGTAGTAGTAGATGACATCTTAATAGTCTTGTCTATCCAGATTGATATGTTTCACTTACATATTGGCCAATAGTTTCTTAATGAAATTAATAGAAGTGGATCACATTGATATATTCACTGGCTACCGGTCTGCCTCTGAGTGCAGTTCAAGGGTTTGGTTATGACCTTTAAAGCCCTTAAAGGCATAGGTCCAGGCTTTGTGATGACCCACTTATCCCACTAACAGCCTTGTTCCACTAACCACTTCGTCCCACTGGGATGAACCACCTATCCTATCATGCCATCCAGGGGTGGGTTCTACTTATCTTTACTACCAGTTTGCAATGGGGCCGCACACATGCTCTTCTGCGCATGCACAGAAGCATTTTCATGACATCAGGGTCAATGGGTGGCACCTCCCACCGGTTTTACTACCAGTTCTATAGAACCGGTGCGAACCGGGGGCAACCCACCACTGATGCCACCACAGAGCGACTTCTTCAGATCTCAATCGGTCAAAGGACTCTGACTATCAGGATCCAGAAGTAGAGTAGAAGCTCAAGCCCTTGAGAACATCCCCCACATTCCTATTGTTCCTCAAAACCTCTGCTCATTGACCTGCAAAACAAATGAAGGAGTTCTATACTGAAGGTGACTGCTGGATTCATGGCAGACTCCATCTCTCCCCCCTTCCACCTGTGGATCTTCTTTGGTTATCATATTGATGTATTCTTGTGTTCTTTTTCATTGTTTATTTTATTGTCATTATTTTATTTCTGTTCTGTTTACACTCTTGTAAATGAAGGCAAATATACAGGTCCCAGGATAATGTTGCAGGATCCAATTTGAATTGGTCAC
Source organism: Ptyas mucosa (assembly GCA_012654045.1). Taxonomy (NCBI): domain Eukaryota; kingdom Metazoa; phylum Chordata; class Lepidosauria; order Squamata; family Colubridae; genus Ptyas; species Ptyas mucosa. Next base: position 18,712,102 of record WNWU01000001.1, on the reverse strand, counting down.
CAGGACCAGAGGTTTGTTCTTCCAAACCAAAAAGGGTTGTTCTTCTTAATTCTGGAGATTGAGAAGTTCCCTGAGGGTAGGCTCCAGCATGAGTCTGAAAGCTTGGAAGAACAAACCTCTGGTCCCGGGGACTGACTGATTGGATCCTGTTTACACTCTTTTCATTTCTTCCTTTTTATTGTTGTAAGATGCCTAGAGATAGACATGGCAAATTAGACAGGAAATAAATTTAACAAGTAAATAAATATTTAATATTTGCCTTGATAGGCCTGTTCTGAAATTTGAGAATTAGAACTGATCTCTCTATGGAGCCCACTTATAATTCAATCTTATTAATGCTCATTTTCTGAAGGAAGTACCACCATAGATAATTGACCAATAGTCCAGTGGCCAAAGTATATTCAAGATTAATATCTTAGGCAATAAATGTTAATCAATTTATGTCAGTCTAAGAATTCCAAGATTCCCCAGATATTTGTCTAAGGGGAAGAATAAATCAAACCAAGAAATAATATGTAAGTTTTAGAAACTAATGCAATAGTTTTTCTATCAGTAACTTGAATCATTATGTTGTCACCTATCAGTGTTTACCCTGTGGCTATATATTAAGTTTCACATTTATTATTTTTTAAAAAAATACTACCATGATTCTCTCAAGAATCTCAGATATATTTTGATGCCAAGAATGTAAAAAGAGTAGCGCTAAGCCAGACCAATAATTGATTTTACAGTACATCATAGTCAGTGGTGGGATTCAATTTTTTTTACTACCGGTTCTGCAGCCGTGGCTTGGTGGGCATGACATGGCTTGGTGGGTGTGGCTTGGTGGGCATGACAGGGGAAGGATACTCTAAAATCTCCATTCCCACCCGACTTCAGGGGAAGGATACTATAAAATCTCCATTCCCTCTCCACTCCAGGGGAAGGTTACTGGAAAATCCCCATTTCCTCCCAATCAGCTAGGACTTGGGAGGCAGAGAATAGATGGGGGCGGGGCCAGTCAGAAGTGGTATTTACTGGTTCTCCGCACTACTCAAAATTTCCACTACAGGTTCTCCAGAACTGGTTAGAACCTGCTGAATACCACCTCTGATCATAGTGTTTTCCATGTTATTTATCCAGATCACACAATTCCAGATCCAAGGCCTTTTAGTTAGACTTATGATTTAAATATGTATCAAAGATAATATTTCTAAAGCAGGAAATCTCATGTCAGTATAACCTTGTGACAAGACCATTTCTCTTAACTGAAACTACTCATCCTCACTAGGTTTAATTATTCTGTTGATGCTTTTAGTATAAATGAGGGTGCAAAAATGACTCTAATGTATTAGAAGGATCACATCTTTCCCTTCCTCTTTATTCCATCAGAATGACCATCAAATTGTCATTACTGTTTTGACCAGCGTTTCCACAAAGAATAAAAAGCTAAATAGGTACAAACAGGCACTACATGTGATCCTTAAGGTCTCTAAATAAAGAACCTATGTGCTACACTACAGTCTGTAAGAATCTGTTCTTCTTTAAGTCTTGAACATCTCTCATTATTTAATATACCTGTGTATAATGTTGAAAAAGAAGAGTTCTGATTGTCAAAACCTTGTTTTACTCAAATTTATTGCAAGTTAACATAAATTAATTTACTAGCAATAACTCAGTAATAAGGCATACAGCAATGACAAGGTGTCATGAACAACAAAAGCATTTAATGCCACATACCCATTGTTATTTATTAACAAATATAGCCTTAGGCTAAGTTTTCGTACAGAAAACTGTCTAATGCTAACTTACTGAGAATTATATATGACTTTAAAATGCTGAGCTGGCATTGGGTTCAAAGGTTCATGCAGCTGATATTGAGATGAAGTTTTTAAATAATGCTGAATTAGCACTAAAATGATGTCTTCCTAATTCTTATATGTACAGACATAGGAGTAACATGGATTGTCACCCTTAAAGAATAAAAATACATGAAATACATACATATAAAATACATAGAAGCTGGCAGGAATAGCCAACATTCCAGAAGATAAGCTCAAGATAAAGAAGGATCTGACAAACTTGAACATTGGTCCCTGTGGTGGCACAGTGGTTAGAATGCAGTATTGCAGGCTAACTCTGCCCATTGCCAGGAGTTGGATCCTGATCGACTAAAGGTTGGATGCTTAAAACTGATTAAGCATTAGCACATTCACACATTCTTACACTACTGACCAGGAAAGGCAAGAGGTATTAGAGATGACCAGTATGGTGGATGTGTTCATAGGTAGTATCATTTTCTTCTTTTTAATTTTTTTTTAATTGAAGAGATCTTTTATAGAATAAACACTATACAAATTTAAAGGCAAGTGAAGAAAAGTGACAGGTAAATAAGTAGGAAATAAAAGAGAAGGGCCAGAAAAGAAAGAAAGAAAAAGAAAAGAATAAAGAGATATAAGGGAATGGCTTCTGATCTTTACAGCAGTTATAAATGCATTTATACTTTATCTTTTCTCTCTTTAGTTATATTGTAATTCCTTTCTTGTATATTCTACCTTTTCTAATCACCAAATCCATGTATCACATGTTCATTTTTTTTCTGTTTTCAATAAAAAGTCCATAAAGGATTTACAATCATTAATTATCTATGCCTTTTTGTGAAGTATAAATCAATTTCATCTATACAATTACATTTTTAGTAATTTTTTAGTGAAGTTAAATGTTGTACAGGTAGACCTCAACTTAGGACCACAATTGAGACCAAAATTTCCATTGCTAAGTGACACAGTTGTTGAGTGAGCTTTGCCCCATGTTACGACCAGTGGTGGGATTCAAGTAATTTAACAACCGGTTCTCTGCCCTAATGATTTCTTCCAACAACCAGTTTGCCAAACTGCTCAGGAAGTTAACAACTGGTTCTCCCAAAGTGGTGCGAACTGGCTGAATCCCACCACTGGTTACGACCTTTCTTGACACACTTATTAAGTGAATTACTGCAGATGTTAAGTTAGTAACACAGTTGTTAACTGAATCTGGCTTCCCCATTGACTTTGCTTGTCAGGTTGTAAAAAGTGGTCACATGACTCTGGGACAGTGCAACCATCATAAATATGAACCGGATGCCAATATCTGAATTTTGATCATGTGACCACAGGGATGCTGCAACAATCATAAGCCATTTTTTTCAGTGCCATTGTAACTTCAAACAGTCACTAAATGAATGGTTTTAAGTCAAGCATTACCTGTAATGCTTCCATCTCTGTTCCCATCTATCAGTGTCATGAGACTAATTATCTGCAAATGGTCTGTATGTGTGGATTTTGCTCTTTTAATTTCTAGTCCAAAACTGAGATCACAACTGAATGTGCCTACTGTTCTGTATAAATTGAGGCTGGCCATTCACTGCAATGTTGTACACAAAGGAGATTTGGCAGTTTGGATGACAGTTGGAGTAATTAATTTCTCCCCAAGGAAAACCCACTTTGCCAGGGCCATGTTTCTATTGCTGATGGCAAGTAAATTAAATGTAAGCCTCAGAAGAGGTGTTATGTGGATTTTTAATTCCCATGTCATTGGTGATGATTGGCCATGAATTCTGTGGCAGTTCCTTTATTATCAACCTATATTGTTGCAGATGGAAGCAGCAGTAGTACAATTACTTCACTGTGCTTTCCAGATCGCAATATTAAATACTAATACAATAATTATGTTACTTCCGCAGACCGCTTTCCTCATTAATTTCCTTTAATTTGGCTCTTTCCATTTTTGCTTCTCACTGTGCAACCGTGAGATTCTGTGCAACTATTAAATTCTGTGCTTTTTATTAGTCCTTTAAGTATTCTTGAGAAGAATACAATAGGTGAACCAAGGCCTATTGAAAAGGTAAAGGAACAACTCCTTCCCTCAAAAAGAATTCACTACTGCTAGAACCCACTCACATAACACCACTGGGTGCTTTCACAAGCCAAGAGGGGCATGGATCTAAAGAACAGATGGTTAAGCTCACAGTCCTAAGGACCTTATACACTTCTTCAGGTCCAACATGTTCAAACTGTTCCCAGATAATGGGCAAGACCCTAGTCCAGACATCTCTTCTGGACAAGGCCTGGGAGCAAATCCAAGCAATTTTGTCTGACAGATGCTGAGCAAATTTCTCCACATGCCCCTACAAAAGGATCCCTGGGCCCCCTTTACCTGCTGAGTATTGCCACTTTTCTTCTTTTATTACCACAAGGTAGGCCTTAATAGTAGCTCTAATCCATGTTAAATCAAATTAATCTTTAGTTGAGTGCCAATGAAGTTCAATATTTCTTTCCTCTCATTTCTCCCCCCCCCATTTCTACTGTAAATCATGGGGAGTGGCAGGATTCCCAAGAGGTTGTCTAGGCATGATCCAATCCAATGGTTCAGCCACCCCCTTGGGCCAAGAACTAACAAAGCCTTCCATGCAGCAGAACACATCTGAAACACATCTGAATCTATCAGCTGCCAAGGCCAGAAAAATCTAATGGCTCTGCTTCCCTGCAGTGGATCGTGGAACTGGAGAATTAAATGAAAATCAAGGCATGATCTGACAAGGAAGGTACTTTTATTTCAGTTCACATAGCCACTGCTCTGACAGGAACAGCAGATTACTAGTTGAGATATGATAGGCAGGCATGTAAAGTTAAGGTTTCTCAAAAGTGGTGTCCATATGATAGACCTAGCTATCTATGAACATGAGCTGCTAGCCTAAGGATATACCTAAATAATTGGTCTCCCTAAATGTATTGCGTATCTTTCCACTCAAACTGGAAATAATTGGCAAACCTCATGTACTGTTTCTCTCCCAGAGAACTGCCATCTGTACACCTAAGCAAAAAGATCTAATTTGTCCTCAGTGATGACAGCATTAGGAGAGGTAAAAAAGGAAATATTATTCTTAGCAGAATGTGGAGTTTTTCCACCTACGCTAACAGCTGGTAAGCTCCTGTGGGGTACAGGTTAGCCAGGTAAGAAAAAATGACCCTTTATAGACATTGGTCTATGTACACTATGGCAATAAAACAACTAATGATAATTTATGAGAATTTGAAATGTTGACTTAAAGAAAAAATGCACAGCTATAGATAGTATGCAAGGTCAGGATTCTGAAGATTCATTATGTCCATACCAACTGTTTATTAGCTACCAACTCCAATTTTTTCAGTGTAGTACATCAGTTTTTCATCCATGGGAATTCCAGCAGGCTCATTATCCACAAAACTAAATCAAAAATCTTCAGTTCATCTAAGATGCTCAATTCTACGATAGAGGTTGGGAATAATTAAGAGAAAGTGGGGGGGAAATCAATATACATGAATGGACTACTTTTCTCTTATACAGATCTTTCCATAGAACAGTGGCAAGAAGGAAGTTGGGAAGGAGTTGTCACCAGTACTTTCTTAAGATTCAACCCATTTCTCCCACTTCCTGAGATCTGGGTTAGAGTGTTACCCAAACATGTATTTATGCTGCCCACCATCTATTCTTGAACAATGAAATTAGAGAAACACATATGCAGGCCTGACAACCTGTAGTGTGGATGAGGAAGAACAGGAAATCTCTTTTCCTCAGAATAAGCTTTTTCCAAGGTTAATAGGCCCCAGCAATTTTGCAGGCTTCTGGATCTACTACAAGAACCTCAACCTATCCTATTATTGAAATGTCATTAGCAGAAATAACTTGAATATTTATTTTCAATGCACTATTCTTCATAGTGCTAATACCATAATGTGGTATTCAGAAAAAAGGTTCTACTAAATAAAGAAGAAAAATGTCTGAAATAACGAATACAAGCAACAGGGAACCTTGATATTCTTGGCTGATGTGCTACAGTGGGGACTTGGGAACTCTCAATCATACATGTTATGATTCCCGTTGGATGTGTTTTGTTCATGTTTTTACGCTAAGGAGCCATATTCCTTTCTTATTTATCCATTTTGTGTATGTTTTTATTTTCTGTTTTGTCATATTTTAAGCCTTTTAGAGTCATATGTACATTGCTACCTCAAATCTTTGTCCTTCTCGATTTTTACTTCCCTTCTATATAGAGATACAGTTTGGTTGTTTCCTCCTCCTCCTCCTTCTCCTCCTCCTCATCTTTGTCTTTGTCTTTGTCTTCCTTTTTCATATTAATTCTTAACAACTTATTAGATTTCACTTCACAATTGTTCTAGTTTCCTATTAATAAGGAATTTGCACTTCTGCAAAATGATTCCTGGTGTTTCCTTGAAAATTTTCATTATTATATTGTGGAAACTGATTGGCTTTGTTCTTCTTCTTTAGCTTAATTTGGAACTTGCATGTGAACAGTTTGTGATCTCTTTCACAATCAGCCTCTGAGCCTCTTACTTCTTATAACAAAGTACTTCTATCTCTTTTTACCTCCAAAAATATAGTTTGTTTCCATTTACTGGTATATGTATGGAATTTGGGTGGTTTAAAGATCATGTTAGCTAAAGTATTGCCTTGGCAGAAACCAGTAAGTCCTTCTATTTCATTTTTATATCCTTGGCCATATAGTTCAACTACATTTTCCTTCTCACTCATTTTCAACTTTGACATTCCACTTTTCAACACAAACAATGTCTTGTGCTTGTATGTTCTGTTAATTTCTAATTGAACCTATTGTCACCAACCCAAATATTATCTGAATACCAGCTACTTACTTACTTGAAATACAGAGTCACCTTATGGCAAAACAGGTTGTAAAAATTATAAATAAATAAATAAAACTAAGCTTTAAAGAGAGGAATTGCATCACTGCATTTGCTGAGCAAATGCATGTAGTACTGTATGTATTCTCAATTCCTTCACTTCAGCCACTGACACATGTTTCTGCCAGCATATACATACAAGAAAGGGTTTAGGACATGTTAAAGGGATGTAGCAGTTATGTTGTCCAACATGCTCACTAGCAATCAAGGTATGTTGGATGGCACTCATACTCCCAAGTTCAGTTTATAGTCATTGTGTGATGCACACACAGCTTATTGAATCATGTAAATCTTGTAAGACCCCCTTGCTTTCTACCTGGTTTTTTCCATATAGAGGAAGCTACAAATGCAATACACATAGCCCTGGTCAGCAGCTGGGAAATAATTAGGAGCACATGCAAATCACTTTCAACCAAATCCTAAGACATGTCACGTTCTTTTGGAATACACAGAGACCAATGAATTTAAAGTGGCAGCAAAACTTTGCTGGTTACAATATATATTTACTCTTTCCCTCTCTCACACCTACCCACAAACATTCCTCCCCATTTACCCATGTTGTTCTTAACTAGGCTGCCAAACACTAGCTTAGAGAGATGGATGGTTCCAAGTCTAGATCCAGGATGACTAAAAGAGTGGGCAAGCTTCAGGATCCTTTTTATCTCCAGAAGTTCTTGCCTAGTTAATTCACAAGTCTGCTAGTTATTGATGGGATAGGCGGTGGTATTCTAAGTACCCAACCTCCTTAGGCTGTTTCTGGTGACATTATTCATTTTATTTTTAATGGCTTGTTTCCTTTTTATTTACCTCCCCCAAGGGATCTTTTAGACAAGATTCCTGGCTTTTGTGCTCTCTGTTTAGTGCCTGCTTCATTTTCAGATTATGGCAGCTCAGCCTAGTCTCACAATACAATGCATAGATTGCTTATCAGGTAGGAGTGATATGGTTAGATTGCAAAATGTAATCTTTTGATTAGAAAAATGAAAAGCCATTTATGAGTCTAATTTATTGGTCAGAGTATAAAGCGTCATTACTCTTTACAAATGAAAGACCATTTGACCCCTCAGAAGGACTGACTGCAGGGGACTAAAGCAGGGACTTTGGCTTTAGAACATTCTTCTAATACTTGCTCTTGGAATAGAGCAAAGAAGGTCAACTCTTTCTGGCTAATTAATTGGCCATGACACCAATGCTACTGGAAATCTGCTCTTCCTGTTAGGAAGTATGTCCTAACAAAGGAAGATAAGCTGGAAGGAATATTTATTGGGAATTTTCTTTGCCCTTCCCTGCCAAATAAGCATATGTACTGCCAGTGAAAAATTCCCTTAAAACAATTGAAGAACACATTCTGCAGGATCCAATCTGGGTCAGTCATCAAGATCTGAGGTTTAGTAGTCCAAGCTTTCAGACTCATGATGGAGCCCATCCTCAGGGAATTTCTCTCTAGCAAAATCTATGCTTTGGGCTAATCTATGTTTAGTATCTATGTGGTACCTGGTTATGGATGGCTTTTTAGTTGTTGATTGGGGTGGGGTGTTGATGGCCAGTTATTAAGTCATTGGCTGTTGTTGGTTTGTGCTGCCAAGCCTTTGGCTCCAATTTTAATTCAATTTTAATTCAAAGCCACACAACCAGGCACTAAATAAATACTGTACACCCAAAACACACATTCTGCTAGAGAAAAATTCCCTGAGGATGGCAGGGGTGGGTTCTACTTACTTTTACTACTGGTTTGCAATGGGGCTGCTTCACTCGTGCTCATGCTCTTCTGCACATGCACAGAAGCATTATGATGACATTTGGGTCGGTGGGAGGAGCCTCCCTCCGATTTTACTACCAGTTCTACAGAACCAGTCCGAACTGGGGGCAATCCACCCACTGGAGGATGGGCTCCAGCAGAAGTCTGAAAGCTCGAACGATTAAACCTCTGGTCCTGGTAACCAATCCAGATTGGATCCTGCAACACTATCCTGGAACATGTATATTTGCTTGGGTATAGCCACAAGGCAGTGGAGGTTTGAGATCGGAGTTTTCCTTCTCCTACATAAGTTGCCTTCCAAGGCTAGTGGACACCATCTAACGCACACAGCTAACAAGACTTCCCACTTACACTCAATCAAACAGCCACTCTCCCCTCCCCCTAGAAACAAGCAGATTCATTCATGAGGAGAGCTGGAGAACTTTCCTCCCTGCAGTCACATGATTCACTCTCTCAAACAGAAAACAGAATGCTTTCATTCGTGAAAACATTCTGGACCAATTCATCAGCCAGATGAACTATTCTGTCGCTAATGTCCAGAAGAAGTAGTATCATGGAGTGTTCAAACAAAAGCTCCAGGAAGAACACAGCCTGAGCTAAATTATTTATTAAATTTATATGTCCTTCTCATATTGGTTACTTACCAGTTTTTTTTCCCTGACTTGAACCCATACTTTCTTCCTCCATCTCTCTTTCTCTTTTATTTCTATGAGCCAAAATAGGATGAAATGCAGTCAATCAAATAAGGCAACTACTAAGTAATATGTACGGATTAAATTATATTTTTAAAGGATGTTACTTTATCAGGACATCGGCATATTTATAAATGGATAATGACAGAGGCAATTCTGCCTTTATAAATCTTAAACACAACAGTGATTGAATCAGCTGCTTCATACAGGTCATCCACAAAGCTTTTCTTGATCAAACAGGTTTTAGATCATATCCTATTCACCTTTTAGGTAATGGTCCAGAAAGGAATCAAATAAGAGTTCTTATATCAGATGGGATACTGATATCAGATGGGCTCAAGTAAAACTAACATCTGATTGTCCACTAACAGGAAATGTGTTTGCTTCTTTTTTGTCATTGTGTATACTTAAAACATTATGGCAGATTGATAAAACTCTTCCTTCAAGACTTACTTTATCTTCAGAGATTGAATGACTCTGCATTAAACCAGATGTTTTGATGACCTTATCTGTTTTTTTATTTCAAACCAGTGGTGAAATCCAATTTTTTTTTACTACCGGTTCTGTGGGCGTGGCTTGGTGGGCATGGTGTGGCTTGGTGGGCATGGTGTGGCTTGATGGGCATGGCAGGGGAAGGATACTGCAAAATCTCCATTCCCTCCCCACTCCTGGGGGAAGGATATTGCAAAATCTCCATTCCCACCCCACTCCTGGGGAAGGATATTGCAAAATCTCCATTCCCTCCCCACTCTGGGACCAGCAAAGAGATGGTATTTGCCGGTTCTCCGAACTACTCAAAATTTCAGCTACCGGTCTCTAGAATCTGCCAGAACCTGCTAGATTTCACCCCTGTTTCGAACCCTTCTAAGATGGCTGTTTCAGAAAATATATGAACATTGTTTCCCAAACCTCATAATTTAAACAGAAAAATAAAATAAAATTGGGGGATAGGAAGTCAGTACTAATTGAAAGTTTCTTCTAAATCATGCCTATTTGTTACCTTACAGAGCTGAACTAGCAACTCAAGTTTGCAAAGTTGACTGATGCTCTTCTGAGATTGAGCCAATCCTCCATGTCCAAGTTTTTTCTCATGCTTTGTCCCTCTCCCAATAGTCAGTCAAATTGTCATGCCCACAGAGAATTCATTCCTCACTGAATTGCTTCAGGGTTTTTCTCATTTAAGATTTATTTCTGAAAACTTTGGGAATCCCACCTTCCTGCCAGGTTTTCTCTCTACCTACCTCTTTTATATGAGTGCACAAACAACATATGGCCCAATACAAATGTTTTTATGACCTCCTAACACTGTCCTTTAATGTCAAAACCTCAATTGCTTTATAAAACCTGAGATCATTCCTTTCTTGATAAAAATATTAGACAGCTTCTAGGTAACTTTCACAAACTTCTTCCATTCATAGATGACACAGCTGTGTAGAAATTAGTCTCTAAAAATACTTTCACACAACCTGCTTGTTTTCTAGTCACTGTCTGCTTATGTTATGCTCATTCCATCTGCCAATAGATATGAGTCACACATTCGACCTTTCAGTTTCACTTGCGCACATAAATCTCTTCCAATTTCCTGTGAAACAAACACTTTTAACTCTTTAGAGTTGTGTAATCCAACATTAAAAAAAAGATTTGGAAGATATATGTATGTGTGTATGTAGGTAAATATATTGATTGATTGACTAGATAGATAGAAGATAGATAGATAGATAGATAGATAGATAGATAGATAGATAGATAGATAGA
>WNWU01000001.1:18688269-18701170 GCA_012654045.1 Ptyas mucosa | reverse complement strand
GATATGGATATGGATATGGATATGGATATGGATATGGATATGGATATGGATATAGAAATAGAAATAGATAGATAGATAGATAGATAGATAGATACATAGATACATAGATATAAAACAATCTCTAATAGATTGACAAGTTGGATCCAATTTAGACCCAAGCTAATGCACTGTTGAAAATATTTTTTTAATAAAAGAAATCTAGAATAGTAAAAAATGATTCAGAAATGTGAATAAATAAATAAATAAAAATAAATAAATACCAGATAATGATAGAAGTTAATATGATCCTTATTTTTTTCCAACCACTTTTATTTGAAGTAATGGCATAGAAATGAAGATATCATCATTTTTTACTTTAATAACCACTATTTCACAATTAATGATTAAACACCTAAATGAAGTTAATATTTTGAGATTGAATTAATACCTAGTTCAGACATTATAAATGGACTATTTGTTTCCTCGCATTACATAGAGTGAATCTGACCACTCCTCTGTCTTCTACAACAGGAGTATCAAAGTGGTGGCACATGGGCCAGATGTGTCATGCGCAGGCCATGTCCACCCCAGCTCCACAAAGGGAAAAAAAACATTGTGATACATCACATGATGGCAATGTGATGCAGCAAGTTTGACACCCATGTTCTACAATTTTGCTTCCCTTCTCTGTCTGCAGCTATTACTAAATGGGCCATCATTCCACCATGCTTAATGGAAGAACCAGTATTGGAACAATTATATTCTTTTGACTGCTTTTACAGTAGATTCTAAAAGTATACCACTAAAAAGGAATTACTCTTGAAGGAATTTTCTTTTGAGATTTGAAATAAAGTTGAACAAATAGGTAGATTCGTAGATTTTAATTCAAGTTTTAAAATAGAATTTTAAAAAAGGTCATCTACTGCAAGATAATTGATTCATCATTTCTGAGGATTGTTTGTGGATATTTAATATTGCTGATGCTGTATGGAATAAGACAGCCCACATCTTAGCATGCTTATCTGTTCATAAATTCTAATATATATGCTTACAGAGTTTTCAGTCAGAAACAACATTAAAATTAATGATGACCAATGCTTGAGAATCTGCAGTGCGTATTTTAAATGCTGACGCTCTGTAAACTTTTCCTTGAGCTTATTTTAATTTGGATACAATTTCCTGTCTATTGAATGAGACTTCCATTACACAAATTTAGTATTATATTTTCTAGTAAAATAGAAAGCTGGAAAAGGCCTGTTGACTCTAAACATTGTTGATTGGAAGTTTGTTTCAGTTACTGCCAACTAGTATGATGCATTTATGATTTATTTAAAATATTTACAAGCTGCTTTTCTAGAAACATAATTGAGATAGTATACAAAACCCAAACAAACGAACAATTCAAGCAACTATCTGAACTTGCTAAACTAAACTAATAGCACAGAATAATTTCAATAGCATTATTAGAATCAATTATAAACTAAATTTACAGTATAATCAAAACACCACTAAACTACTGTTAAAATACATTGACAATAAAAGTTAATTTTATTGAAAGTTGAAATAATTGGCATATGTGCCTGAGCATTCCTAAGCAATCTTGCATTCTAACAGAACAATGATTAGTAAAGCCGGTTTTGTAATGGTAACAGAAAAAAGATTAATTTGCAGAAAATACATTACAAGTGTAGAAAAATCTTAGCATGTGGCTAGCTACATCCTACTAGGAGATTAGCAATCTCATAAACAAAGACCAGAGAAAGTAAACAAATAATGAAGAGATACAGATTACATCGTTAATTCTCTATCTACAGTATACCCTTCTAACAGGGGTGGGTTCCACCTACCTTTACTACCATCTACCTTTACTTTACTCATGGTGGGAGCGCACGCTGCATACGCAGATCACCCATAATGACGTCATGGCAGGTGGGCGGAGCCTCCTGCCGGTTTTACTACCAGTTCTATAGAACCGGACCAAACCGGGAGCAACCCACCACTGCCTACTACCCCTAGTCAGTAGTTCAGTAGGTGTTGAATTCAGTACCATTGCATTTGGACCTTCAGCACATTTTCTCATTGACTTGTGTGACAAGTATTTTTACATGTTGTAGATGGATTATTGTAATGTAAAAAATTGGGCCTACACTTGAACATAATCTGAAAGCTACAATTGGTCCAGAATGTAGTGGCATAGGTAGGGCATTCCTAAATATGCCCACATGACATCATTACTTCCTAAACTGCCAACTGGCTTCTGGGTACAATTCAAGGTGTTTTTTTAAATTTAAAAATTAGACTCAGGAAAAACCAAAATTAAAGAAACAAATCCATCAATGAGCCTCTAATATTACATTGCTATAAAATGTTACATTTTAAAATGTTCCCTATATATCTTGCATGCTAATTATGCTCAGACAACACTGATATCAATTTCTAGAAAATATTTGGCAATTTTTTTAGAGCATGGACATTTTACTGTCACATAACTGGGCTTACGTTATTTTAACTTCTGTATATCTTTTTAGAAATGTATATTTGTGGAAAAGCAATAAAACCTAATCTTAATCTTTGAAACATTGCCAGTTTCATATTTATTATTTTTTAATATTTTTATTATTGCTCTCTTGCAAGACTAATTACAGACACCACTAAATTTAACAATACATTATGTTAATGTTAAAGATTTATTGCTAGGGGAAAAAATGATCCTAAATCACACATTTCATATTTTCCACATATTTTTGCTTTTCTTGCCTTGCCTTTTTTTGAAAGAAAAATACAACATAATGCAGCAACACTCACAGGAAAGGCCAAAAAGTCAAAATAGCAGTTGCAACAGAAGCTCTGTTCCATTGTAGTTATGTATGATGCTGGTGCATGTGCAAAAGAGATGGTTCTATAACTTTTTTTACAAGCACCAGCCTTTTTTGATACTTCCCCAATAGATTCTGCTGATACAACAATCCACCCCATCAATTTCAGTGTGCATAAATACATTTATAATTGCTGTGGCAACTCAGAATTTAGACTAAAAACTGCAGTGACACTTCAATTTACCAACCTCAGTAGAATGAAATTGGCATGTGTTCAACAATCTAAATTTCCACAATGTTGTATGTGATTTATTTAAGGACATCATAGTACAAATGAAATAAATCACTATAATATTCTCCATTTCAGTGGGCCTTCATAAATAATAGAGCTGCCTCCTCCAATTGGTTCATTAAAAGAAGTAAAATAGATAAAATGGTGAAAGATTAGCAATCAAAGGAAGATTATGAATGGGAAACAAGTAGAGAAAGTCACCTGGATTTATATGACTCTATGTGGATTCACCTGTTTCTTAATTTAGAGATGATTCAGATATATGCACATAACAGAAACATTATCTCTGAAAAAAATGTTCTTCCCATTTATAAGGAGGTTAATAATATTTGCGAGAGCTCTGATACATAGCAACTGCAACAGAGAGGTATTTCCAATCATGTACCTCTATAGATGCCATACATTAAATAAAAATAATACATACAAATCATGCACTCAAGTTATGGTGGAGTTCATTGACGGTTTTTAGCTGAAAATTCTCTTTGGGAAAATTGTCCCTGAAAACCTTTCATTTCCTTTCATTTGGAACTGATACTCAGCAACAATCCAGAAAGGTAACTATAATGGTATTCATTTTTCATAACTCTGAATGCACAACTAGTGGTTTCTGCTTTGGCCTCTGAGATCTGATTCAGTTTTCAGCCAGCATAATTCTATCCCTGTACTTAACCAGCTTGTCTTTCTCTGTCTTTGAGACTTGTCATGCCCCTAGCTTTGAGTGGTGGCCAATTAATATACAACCAGAGGAAGCAATAATAAATGGCCTCTTGTTATGCTGACATGACCTGGATGATCCCATGCAATGCTCAACTTGTTATCAGGCTACTTTATGCTTTTTTAAAAAACACCCAACACCCCCCCCCCCAGTTTTCTCTCTTTAACACCGATTCTTATTCATTCTTTCACACAATACATGTCTTTGGACTTTACTGTAGCTGCAGCTGGAATCCAGTTACTCCAATTACATTTTTATTACACTGGCTGTGCAATTAACAGGGCTTTTCAAATGTCAGGATTCCCTATTTCACTATCCTTCTTATAATTCAATTTTTCTACTTAAATATTCCATTTATACCATCATCCTTATTCCCCTGTGATGCTAATGAAATAATTTATTCTCTGATCAAAGCACTAATTTGTCCCAGAAGACTAAGGGGCTAGCCAATTTTCAAATTATTTCCTTCCTGCTAACACCGTGGGTAGACGAACAAAGTAAAACCAGCTTCATTTATACTGACGGTTTGTGTCATGAAGAAAGTACACATCCTCAGTTTCACTTGCTTCATTAACTTGTTTTTTTTTAAAAAAATTCATTCTATCTTCAGATTGCCCCTCATTCTTCCTGTATAATTACTTACACTCCATAATACAGGAATATCAAATTCTATTGCCTTAATTTTGCAATGAAGCTATCAACAGAATCCATATTAAGCATATAGCAAGAACAATCTTTCTGCTTAGAATCCATTGTGATGAAGTTTTTCTTGTATCCAATGTCTTGACTTAAGTTGAAAACTCAACAAAGTATTTCAGCATACCGTACATCTGAGGGATAATAACATTTCTGGAATAAGAAGATGCAAATATGCATTGTAGATATGTAGATTTAGATATGTATTAATAGTTTTTTAATTGTTTGTGTTTGTGATGAGAGAAACTACTTTTGAGGACTTTAAGGTTCATTCCCAAATGGGCTCTCAGATATGGAAGATAAGAGAGGAACACTAATATTTATTATTAAGTAGTAGAAACATTAGCACTTGTCAGGGTGTTTTGCAACAAGTTTTAAAAGTTTTAAAAATCCCTTTGGAATGAACTGCCCCCGGAGATACGGAACATCCCTGATCTCCGTGCTTTCCACCATGCCCTCAAGACCCTGATGTTCCAACAGGCGGGGCTAAACATATGAACATGTGAATGATTTTTTAAAAATGTTATCTAATTCTGGGTTTTATTTAATTGACCAAACAAAGTAATAATTTTAATTAGCAATTTTATGATGTTTGTATGTCTATAGTCTTCTTGGTTGTACACTGCCTTGAGTCCTACGGGAGAAAGGCGGTATAGAAATATAATTAATAAAATAAATAAATAAAAGAACCAGTAAAGAAATAAAATTTATTAAAGCTAAAGATAAATCCACTTGGATGTCCAGTATGTCAGGATACTTAGATTCTTCTGTCAAACTAATGTTTGGTTCATTTGAGAAAATAGTTGCCCCAAAGGAAGGATTACACATTAAATGCACTCCCAGTGTGATTGCAATACATAAGGGCAGAAAAGCAAGTCAAACACTTTTCCCTCTTATAATCTGATAATAAACAAGTGTCTCTGCCTGCTTGCAGCAGGTTTCCCAATGTGATTGTGACATCTGCTTTGAAGCTCTTTATATCCATCATAGTCATTATTACAGGGGAAGCAGCTGAATATTATTACTTTGGCATTTTGCAATAAAATGTCTAATTTATCATGGTTTAGGATTAAGCACAAAAATAGTGTTTTAAAATTATCATTCTTGTTCTACCCCCTCCCTGCAAAAATTATGAGGAGAAAAAGCGCACTCAAATTATCCATTTGCATTCACGCCCACCCATCCCAAAAATGATATTTACAAGTAACACTTTGCTATAGGAAAAAGTGAAATACAGCACATTTCTCCAATATGCTTGTATGTACTTCTGGAAAACTTTCACCAAGCCCCCCCCCCCCCCCCATTTTTTAGAAAAGTGACAAGCATAGCTGAAAAACATCTTTCTGCGGGGATCATTTTGTATTAAACCTAGACACTTGCTGAAACATCTAAATTGAACAATGAGTGGGTGAGGGAAAAGACAAAATATTTTCATTGCTGAAATCTCTTTACAGTGCCAATAATTATCTCTAGGGTGCTGCCACCTACAGATCAGACTTGTGAGATCGTGCTGTGTGCATGCTGTGCCCCCTACTGGGAAAGAAATATGGAAATCAGAAATACTTTTTTTGTTTAGCTATCAGATTGGCTACTTATAGAAAAAAAAATAGTGCAATAGGGATTCATATGTGGGAGCATTTCACACTCAAATGAAGATGCTGACAGAATTCTATTAAGTGAGCAATTAATTTATCACACCGGGCTAGCATATTAGAATGGTGGGGCAAAGCACAAAATGTTTCAAGTGTTCATCTGCTTTTAAGGAACAAGCAGGTGTATCAAGGCCCATGCCAATTTCTTCTGAGTTCAATAGAAAGTGAATGTTACTTAGTTGGATAATTAAACCTTTGCAAGAAAACAAAGACGCTCAAGAGCACCAAAGAACTCCATCATTTTTTCATTATTACTTAACGATTGTTAAGTGAATCACTGCAGCTGTTAATTTAGTAACAGAGTTGTTAAGTGAATCTGACTTCCTCCTTGACTTTGCTCATCAGAAGGTTGCAAAAGGTGATCACATGACCCCAGGATACTGCAACCCTCAGAAATATGAACCAGTTGCCAAGTGTCTAAATTTTGATCATATGACCATGGGGATGCTGCACTGGTCATAACTGTGAAAAATGGTCATAAGTCACTTTTTCCAGTGACGTTTTAACTTTGAACCGTCACTAAACGAACTGTTGTAAATTGAAGATTACCTGTACACATATCCAGTAGTATGCTGGAACAGCTCATACCAGCTCATGAGAATTGATGGTTATTGTCTGGAGGTTTATGAATTTTGTGAGCCCCTTGAGAGCAGAACTGCCATGGTGTCTAGTGCACCGATCAGCCTTTTGGCAGCAGCCGTCGAGCCAGCAGAGCTGGTTGTTAAACATTTACCAGTACACCACTGCAAATATATAACTCTGCCTGAAGTTGTCTCAAAGGTGCTTTTTTTTTCAGGAGCCAACTGGACTTTCAGGTTTTTCTTTGAAGACGTTTTGCTTCTCATCCAAGAAACTTATTCAGCTCTGACTGGATGGTCTGACTGGAGGGAATGGAAGGATTTTTTTTTTTTAAAGAAGCACCTTTGGGACAAGCATCACCTGGATGCCTGAGAATCTCTATAGACATCTTCCTGAAGTTCAGCTGTTCTGGTTAGGGACAGGAAAAATTGAGACAGGAAAGCCACCATGTATGGTGCTGTGTCCTGTTCACATGGTGCTCTTGTTCTTTCTGATAGGTTCAAAGCACTACAGTTTCCATCTCCTTGCTCTCAGGAAGGCTGAAGTGGTAGCAGCTCGATACGTTAAGGTTGTAAATTGTTCTTCTCTGCTTTATCCAGTTTGCTTGTTTCTTCGAGTCTTCAGTCAGGTGTTTTTCCTCTCAGAGCATAAGCTGAAATCTATCAGAACAAGCCTTCCAGCCTGTATAGCCTGTTTTGAATGGGTCTCACATACTCCATCTCTCATAAATATCCATTTGTTCCTTCAGACACATGGCACAAGGGGCAAGAGATGTAGGACTCAAAGAACTACAAATCAATACATGTATCGGTAACAATATGGTGACATTTCTAGAGCCTCATCACACCTCATTAGATTCACTTCCCAGGACCCCACTAACATTTGTGCTTTTCCTTCCCAGCTCTCCATCTCAGTGCATCATCTGTCCCTTTACCTGACTTTCTAATCTCCTTAGCAACGGTTGCCGGGAGCCATCTATGCAGTCCTGATCCTTGTTTCCACCATTTATTTACATTTATTTAAGTATTGATTCCCCACTTTTCAACACAATTTGCTTTCTCAAAGCAGCTTACAATAGAGCGATGTTTATGTACATCAAAAACACTTTATTAAAGTTATAAGATGTAAAATCCTCGTAAAAGAATAGCTATAGGACAGTAGCACATGTTTCACTTCAGACAAGCAAAGATAAGGCATATATAATACACCAAATTTACCTTATGTCAAGGCCCTTCTGCTCCTGTTTTCACAGTGTGGGAGCTAGGAATGACTATATTGATTTTAGTTATTCTCACATTCATGCTGAACAGCTCATTCTGTTTATTAATTTATGAGGCATTGGGAAATTTTGGTAACTTCTTAGCCTAAAAATCAAACCAAATGGAGCACTCAAACACCTGCCCTGACCAAATATCATAAACATATCCATATCTACAGGAAGAGAAGACACTATCAATGCTTGTACCTGCCTACCCTGTTTTTAGTCAATTAATTAGTTGATTTATACAGTTGCCTTCTCAAAATGATTCAAGCTGGTATAAAATTAAAAACAAAAACAGCTAACATAAAATCTAAATACTACACTACAGGGTGAAAACAAAGTAAGCAAATAAGTGGTGGCAATTCTTATATTCAAAACTTCAGCTCAGACTCAGAAAGCACTTTTACTGCCCAAATGTATCTGCTGATATCTTTTCCCTTCTTCATCAAATTTGTTTATTCTCTAATTATTTTTGTCCCCTTTGTGAAGAACTTCACAGTTATTCATACAGAGGGAGAGAACTATAAATGCATAGACCTCCCAAACAAATTGAACAAACTTCCCACACGTGTCTCTTGGGAAGCCATTCATACAGTTCTCTCTTTTGAATACCCAGGCATATCAAAAGCCATTGTTCAGATAGGACAGTGTTTTTCAGTCTCAGTAACTTCAAGCTGTGCAGACTTCAATTCCCAGAATTCCTCAGCCAGCCATGCCAACCATTCAATGTTATGATGGATTTTTAAAAAGCTACTTACTACCTTGAAATTGTATAGCCTCTCTCTGCAATGACATGATTGCACTGACTTGGCAACCAGCTCGCATTTATGACCAATTTCAGCATCCCACGTAACCATGATTCACAATGGGGTTTTTTTTTTGCCATTTTCTGGCAATTTTTGTCAGTTTCCAGCATAAAATGCCCACTCAAAAGATTAGGTTTGTTTAATGACCATGTAATTCACTTAACGGTGATTTGCTTAACAACCATTATGATTCAGTTTATGACCATAAAAATGGATGTAAAATTGTGCTTAATCATGTGGTACCTCAACTTATGACTGCAGTGACTTACAACCAAACGTTTGGTCCAAATTGTGGCCATAAGTCAAGGACTACCCATACAGGAAGACTCATTCTATAATAAGGTCAGCCAAAAAGACTGGAGAAGTGGTAATTCTTCAGGAGCTGCCTGCTATCCTTAAACCTGCTATGTGAAATGGAGCTAAGCCCCTCAAAAGCCCCTAGGGCAGCTAGAAATCTGCAACTGAAAAGCAACTGCCTTTCTAAACCACTTTACAAATTCCTAAAACAAGAAAAGTTTAAGACTTCTTTAGTCAATATTGGGGGAGGGGGGCAGTTAACAAAAATGGTTCTTCATACTTTCGAGATGAGGATTTGCCCACATGTCTCATTCAAAGATTGTGTATGTTTTTGGGCTTAGCAACAAGACACTAAGAGCTTTCCTTTCTTTGGGAGATTTCCTTTTCAATTTAACAAAATTGTATTAAACAACATTGGGTGTTTGCAATTGATTTTTTTTCACCCACCAGGAACAATAGTGAAATACCAAAATCAATGTTAGTCTTTGTAAACACCTACTACTCCTGTCTGATTGTTTTATAGTGTTATATTAACAGCAGGGGGAGGAAGTCACCTAAACTTTCCACATTTTCTTTAAAGGCACCACATAAAATATTATGGTCCTGAAAACAGTTATATGGATTCCTCAAGCAATTCACCTCCCAGCATCCTTCATATGTGTAAAAGAGTGTACCCTTAGTATGTTAAAATCTAGGATTTGGGATAGAAATAATTTTAGCCAAGCAATGTTCAACAGAAGATGCAGATGATATCAGAGTTAAAATTATTGATAGGTGAAACTTTCATTGTTATCTTGACAACAACATGACGAAATACATATACCCAAAGTCTGCTGAATATTCAATAATTAACACTCACTCCTTAAACGTGTTAAGAATGCATTGATTGATTCTGATGAGTGGCAATGATATAATTGTTATTCTCTAAAATTGAGGGGCTCAATCTCTAATGCAAAAAGTTTTTCCATAGGTGATAGTAATAAGAGAAGATGCTGGGAAATTGTCAAGGTAGCAAGGTAGTTCTAGATGTAGATAAAACTGTTCAGATCTTTAGAGGCATATAGGAAGTACATTTTCAATGGTTCCAGGTATTTCTGCACATTGCTAAAGCCTGTTTGGTAGTACACAAGAACAAAAGGCTACTTATTTAAGTGTTCATGCAGCTCATCTATGCATCCATTTATTCACACACAACCTATATGTCAGTGGTGGGTTTCAAATTTTTTTTACTCCTGGTTCTGTGGGCGTGGCTTGGTGGACGTGGCATGGCTTGGTGGGCCTGGCTTGGTGGGCGTGGCAGGGGAAGGATACTGTAAAACCCCATTTCCTCCCGATCAGCTGGGACGTGGGAAGGCAGAGAATAGATGGGGGCGGGGCTAGTCAGAATTTTTACTACCGGTTCTCCGAACTACTCAAAATTTCTGCTACCGGTTCTCCAGAACTGGTCAGAACCAGCTGAAACCCACCTCTGCTATATGTACATAGTGCCTCCACATACACAGCACACACTTTTTCCTTTTATTTCCTTCTCCCCCCTCTCTTTTTCTGTTTTATGAACACCTGTACACATACATATACAGCTCCATCATTATGTATCCTGAAGTAGAATTTGAGCTGCTAAAGAATCATTTGGGAGATTTTCAACCTTAATTCATTTTTATTTCCTCAGAACTCTAAAGAGGCCCTAGGAGTCATAACATCTGTTTGTCATGTCACTTGAATTAGCTTCTATCGCTTTTTAAAATAATGTTGAATTATTTTACCATCTCCTTCATAATCTAAGACTTTCAGCATATGATTGAAATAATCTGTTCTATTGATAACAAATGGAATCAACATGGAAAACGAAGGCGCAGAAATGGTAGGTACAAAATCAAGCAATTGTGACGGAATATATGTTACATTGCTCAAAGCAAACTTTTGATTTTTTTTGTTTTAGAGCTTCCCATAAATGTATCTTGAAAAAGAAAAAAGCTTTATCGGCTGAAGAGTGAATTCTGAATATAAAATTCTTCATCACTTGCATGTAAATATTATATATATTGGGGTATATTCTGGAGTATAATTCATAATACTGAGGGAACATTGAGGTCTTTGCTTGTGTTCTCTTGAATACACTTGACAATTTTTTGATAATTTCAGGTATTATTAAATTCTTCTCTGTTTCTCAGTTATAGACAGAAAAGTTCAGAAAAAGCAATCTAACCCAACTTTTAGCCTTAAAGCAGCTCTTCGTGTAGTATCTTGCTATTTGTTTTGTTGCTGTTGTTATTCAAATATCCAGTTATTTCCTACTCTTTGTGGTGTAGCGAACAACAGTTGATCAGGATCGTCTGCCTAATTTTTGCTTCAACTTTATATGTCTAAAACACTTAAGTTTAGATTATCCTCTCCTACCAGTTTTTACTTCATATAGTCTAAAATTATTAGACTATATGAAGTAAAATTATTTGCTGTCCAAAGTATTATCAATAATTTGATAATCAAAGACACCACAAATCAAAGACATTGAGTTTTTCTTGTTCAGCCTTTAGGGTGGTCCAGTTTCAGGGATGTATATTATCACTGAGAAAACCATGGGAATATGTACATAGTTTTGATGGTAGTCTTCTCTTCAGATTCAATATTTGATATAACTGCATTAAAAATTCTGGACCAAAAGAGAAAAAAATGAAGGTGTTCTTTGGTGGTAATGATAATTGTGTTCAACAAATGTCTCTCTATAGTTACATATAAAGCTCTAAATAACATTTACTTTTGGATCCAATGTTCATTAATCCATGTCATAGATAATATTACTCCAGTTTCCGTTACTGCCACTACAGCTAAGCTGTAAGTATTTCTACTCCTTCTCCCTCGCTTCCTTATTCTAAGAATATTCCTTATTCTTCTCTGCAGTTTAAAATTAAAAGAAAAATCTAAACATGAATAGGCCATTTAGGGTACTGACATGGTTGTTGAGACATAACCACAAACTGGCAACAAATAAAATATTCTAACTAAATAACACCATCAAATGGTGCACAGCAATCAAATGAGAGAGGAAGTAGAACTATTTGGTCTTGATGTTAATTGCAAAGGCAAGCTCAGATTTAGTATTCCTTTCTTATTTTAAGTTAAACTAATTATTATTAGAATAATGATAAAATATTTATTTACCAGAAATAGGATTGATCAGATTTATACTAGTGGAGATCTGAAAACAACCGAAGAAAATATGCAAGAATTTTTCAAATCTTCAGATTTTCCAGTTAAGCAAAAAATGTTATCTACCAAAGGTTAATATATGATTTTTGGTTGTTGGAAACAGGGAGAGATTGATTTTTATAAGTGTTTATAGTCAAACCAGAGATAAACCAGATGTTTTGCATGGCTATTTTGCTAAACCTGTTTTAGTTTAGAGATGGAACTTATGAAGGTGACTATGGAGCCATTGGATGGAATTTTAATTCATTATGGGATCTGTCACTGGGCAGAAACAAACATTCCAATAAAAAGCATTCGAAGTTAGAAAACTGTCCATGTTTATATTAAGGCTTTGCTGATATGTGAAAAGAACTATGTTGTATCAAAAGAGAATGCACTTTTTTTCAACTTCCCATGGCCCATGTTTCTATTTGGATTATTTTTTTAGTAACAGTCTATAATTAAGTTAACTGAGACTTATTCTATATGTTCTTTTACAATATCTGATCCATGGGTTATAATCTCAATGGATTTTGGATAAGAAATGTTAAGCTAGCAGGTGATTCTCTACTGCATTATTATTATTATTATTATTATTATTATTATTATTATTATTATTATT
>WNWU01000001.1:18675693-18688259 GCA_012654045.1 Ptyas mucosa | reverse complement strand
TTATTATTATTATTATTATTATTATTATTATTATTATTATTATTATTTTAATTTGTATACCGCCCTTCTCCCAGAAGGGACTCAGGGCGGTGAACAGCCAGAATTAAAAATACATACAATACAGAAGTTAAGATAATTAAAAATAAATTAAATCAATTGGCCTCCTGATTTAAAACCCCAAATCTTATAAAGTTAAAATCCCATTAAAAACTATTTAGGCTAGGCCAGCTTGATGGAATAGATATGTCTTCAGGGCCTTACGGAAGGTCCGGGATCAGTCGTATTCCAGGAGGTAGCTCATTCCACAGGGCGGGTGCCCCCACTGAGAAAGGTCTCCCCCTGGGGGTCACCAGCCAACATTGCTTGACCAACGGCATCCTGAGGAGGCCCTCTCTGTGAGAGCATATTGGCCGGTGGGAAGTTATCGGTAGCAGCAGGCGGTCTCGTAAATACCCTGGCCCTAAGCCATGGAGCGCTTTGAAGATGAGAACCAATACCTTGAAGTGCACCTGGAAGACCAACGGGAGCCAATGCAGTTCGCGCAGGAGAGGTGTTACATGGGAGCACCACGTCGCTCCCATAATCACCCGTGCGGCCGCATTCTGAACCAGTTGGAGCCTCCGGGTGTTCCTCAAGGGGAGCCCCATGTAGAGAACGTTGCAGTAGTCCAGGCGAGATGTAATGAGGGCATGGCATGTAACAATCCAGAAAGGGGTGCAACTGATAAAAAGCCCCCCTGGCCATGGCCGTCATATGCTCTTCTAAAGACAGCCGTGTGTCCAGGAGGATACCCAACTTGCGAGCCCCCTCTGTGGGGGACAATGACTCCCCCCAATAGCCAGCGATGGCACCAGCTGGCTATATCGGGATGCTGGTATCCACAGCCACTCGGTCTTGGAAAGGTTGAATCGAAGCCTGTTCCTCCCCATCCAGACCCGCACATCCTCCAGACACTGGGACATCACTTCGAGGGCATCATTGGAGTGGTCTGGGGTGGAGATGTACAGCTGAGTGTCATCAGCATACAGATGGCATCGCACCCCAAAGCCACGGATGATCTCACCCAGCAGCTTCACATAAATGTTGAATAGGAGCAGCAAGAGGACCGACCCTTGTGGCACCCCGCAAGCAAGGCACCTCAAGGTCAACCTCTGCCCCCTGCCAACACAGACTGCGACCGGTCAGAGAGATAGGAGGAGAACCACCACAACACGGTGCCTCCCACTCCTAACCCCCCCCAACTGGCGCAGCATGATACCATGGTCGATGGTATCAAAAGCCGCTGAGAGGTCTAACAGGACCAGAACAGAGGAGCAACCCCTGTCCCTGGCCTTCCAGAGATCATCTACCAATGCGACCAATGCCGTCTCCATGCCATACCCAGGCCTGAAGCCGGACTGGCACGAATCTAGATAGACGGTTTCATCCAGGTACTATGGAAGCTGTCACGCCACCACACTCTCCGCAACCTTCGCAATAAAGCAAAGGTTGGAGACTGGATGATAGTTTGCCAGAACAGCCGGGTCCAGACACAGCTTCTTGAGGAGGGGCCTCACCACCGCCTCTTTCAAGGTGGGTGGCAAGAACCCCTCCCTCAGAGAAGCATTTATAATCCTCTGGAGCCAGCCTCATGTTATCTCCCGGGTGGCCAGTACCAACCAGGAGGGACACAGGTCCAATAAACATGTGGTTGTGTTTAGCCTCCCCAGGATCCTGTCCACGTCCTCAGGAGTCACAGGGTCGAACTCATCCCAGATAACATTCTCAAGACCGGCCTCAGTCACCCCGCCGGGATCTACCCAGTCAGAGTCCCAGTCTTCCCGAATCTGAGTGATTTTATTGTGCAGATACTGTGCAAAATCCTCAGCCTACCCTTGCAGGCTATTAAAAACTATTATTTTAGTTTACTGATCCATGTGAGAATCATTGGGACAAGGATTTTCAGAAATGGTTTGCCATTGTGTGCTTCCTAAAAACTGAGAGAGAGTGAGTAACTCAAGCTCACCCATCTGGCTTTGTGCTTAAAGTAGGATTAGAACTCGTGATCTTCCAATTTATAGTCTACTTTCCATCAGTCATTATACCAAAATGGCTCTCTAAAATACATGGATAAGAATATTAAAGAAGATTGAATATTCTATAGAAACTATACTTTGGAATTATGCAGTGCCTTACTACCCTGTTTCCCCCAAAATAAGACATCCCCTGATAATAAGTCCAATTGGGCTTTTGAACGCATGGCAATAAGGCCAAGCGCTTATTTCAGGATTCAAAAAAATATAAGGCAGGGTCTTAGTTTTTGGGAAACACAGTATTAAACTGCCACTTGATCATTTGTATGATTTAGATATAGAATACTTATAGAATATATAAAGAAGACATGCTGAGGACAATGAATTAAAATTGTTAGCATTTCAATTGAAACTATATAATATAATACCATCATAAGAAATTATGTGCAATCAATACATAAAGATCCAAATATAATAAATTTTTAATTTTGGGACTTTTTAAGTATGTCTCCATAGTTCAGTGTTGAGATACTTTTTAAGTGATTGATTTTTTTTTTAAATGAAATTTTCTAGGATGTCTTAGATGAGGGATATCTATTTTAATTCACTTAAATATTTTAAGTGAATTGATAAGCTAATGATTAAGTTGTTATGGAAAGATCAGACTCAAAATCATCTCTTTCAAATAAGTATGGGAGCTTTAATCTCTATAATGTTATATAATTGAATACATTTATTAACCTGAATTTTGTATTGGAATGAAAATGACATTAGTTGATTAAGTTGAGATTAAATGATTTAAGTTGCATTATTTTCATTGCTGCCTATACTGTTATGAGCCAAACTGAAGAACTATTATTTGGCACTTCTGTAATCTTAGCAAGTTCTTGGTTCCCAGTAAAATAGGCACTCCATTGTATTTCCAGCATTGAAGGTGGATAGGCATATTGGGATTGTATTGAGTAAAAAATTAAAAGTTGACTTTTCTTTCTACAAGAAACTGTTTCTTTGAAAAACTTTTTTTTCTGTCAAGTACACAATAAAAATGGAATTATTATCCTTGATCAACTGACTTCCAAAACCTTTGAAAAATTACAAAAAGAATGTGGTTTTTTTGCAAAATCAGCTGAATGGCAATATATCCAAATAAAACATTTGTAATGTTCTGTGTTTGGATCAGATGTGTTGGCTGTCTCAGAGGCTCCTACAGTTTTAAATGTATTAAAGTATTTTTAGAGACTAAACTAATGATTCAGTTTTATTGCCAATTGAAAACTTCTAAAATACAGAAAAATTGGAATAGAAAATTGGTCTCATGCTTCAAAAAAAATGTAAAATACATTTCTTATTATCTCAAAATGGAAGTGAATTTGTCAAAAGATATTTGGGAAAGGTATTATGGAACCTCTCAACAGATTTTCCAAAAGGTTAGGTGTCTGCCTTCTTATGCTAGAGATACATAAATTTGAAGCTACAACAATACCTATGCTTTGGTTATGCCCTTTGGTTGGGTCCTTTTGGTTACTATGGTGAACCAAGAACTTGGAAGGAAGTTAAGATTTAAGATGCTAACAGACTGTTAAACTGTATTCCACAAATGAAATCTTCTTATATAAAAAAAACTTTAGATCAACTGTGTCCTGGATTGTTGTTAAATATATCCACATGTGTTCCTGGAAAGACATTTGGGTACTAGATGCCAAAGTTTGATTTAATGAAATATGTCAAGTCTCAGCCTTTGAACTGGCTCCTTGTTAATGTAAAAGAAAGACTGGACAGTAGAATGCCTGTGGCCAAGTTTTTATTTATCATTTTAAAAAATGACATTTATTTTGTTTGTTTCATTTGTTTATTTATTTAGTTCATTTATTATTTTTACAAGTAAACTCAAGGCAGAAAACATATCCAAAGCATCTTCCTTCTTCCATTTCCCCCCTACAACAAAAATCCTTTAACGTAGGTTGGGCTGGGAGAGAGATTGACTGGCCCAAGTTACTCAACTGGCTTTCATGGATAAAATGGGACCTCATAGTCATTTTCAGTTGCTCTTACCTATTGTGGTATTGCAACTTATGTTTTGTTTATTTATCTTGTATTTTTATTTGTATTCACAGTTTTTTTTAATTGTTTCATGTTCCACAAAACAATACTTTGAATAAAGTTAGGTAAGACATGGAGAGATACAAAGACATGCATTCAGTGAAATTTTTCATGAGATTTCTTTCCAAATTAAGGAATTCTTCACATGTATTTTTTCTCTGTTCTTTATTTTTTTCTTGTCCTCTATTTTTCTATCTCCTGGAATCACAACACTTTTTTAAAAGTGGCAATGATCAACCTAAGGAAAAATTGAAAAAATGCGAAAATTGGTCCAAGTAAGACAAAAGAATTTTCTTCTGATTAGCACATCACATGGAGAACAAACATATAAACAAACATGATCTTACTACATATAATTCATGTTGTACTTCTATCTTCATAGATTTGACTATTGTTACTTTCAGGCTTGCTATCTAGGACCTAAAACACACCCCACAAACACAGATCTTTCCAGTTCAGAATTTTAATTTATTTATTGTCATTTCAGAACATAGTCCATATAAGAGCCGTGATGGCATAGTGGTTAGAATGCGGTATTGCAGGCTAACTCTTTCCACTGCCAAGAGTTCGATCCTGACCGGCGGATCCCGAGTTGACTCAGCCTCCCATCCTTTCAAGGTTGATAAAACGAGGACCCAGATTGTTTGGGGCAATATATTTATATTGTAAACCACTCAGAGGGTGTTGTAAAGCACTATGAAGCTGTATACAAGTCTAAGTGCTATTGTTATTGCTATAAATGTGCTTGGTTGTTTTAAAGGAAATTCTGAAAGGTCCATTTTAAGACCATTGCCCAGTTGTCAAAAATGGGTTTTTACATTTTCTGACATAATTATGTATGTCTGGAGAACTGGTTTGTTTGGCAACAGTTTTCCAGGGCTTCAGATTTTTTATGGTGTCATTTTTGCTTTTAATCAAAACATGGACATTTTAATAGTCATACTGCTTAGTCTGTAAACCACAGAGTCATCTGACTGACGTAGGTGTAAGTTTAACAAAAATCCCAATAAAGTCAGTATACTGATATATGGTTTTATTCAATATAATTTAAGAATTCAGTTTTATGATACTGTGTCAAGTTATTAGGCATAGAAGACCCCATATTTTTTGTCACTGAATCGCTTATTTTTTCAGCTTCTGCCCCATTCCTGCATCAATAGTGAACACACTTGTTGCAACACAAGATGTGTGTATTTCATTCTCAATTCTAATGTATGAACTTGGGCATGCACTTTTCAAGCTATGCCATTATTTAATTTCCCTCTGCTCTGTAAAATGACTCTTTATGAGTATTCATTCCACTCTGTATCTTTCTTTTGTGTACTTTCCCCTATCCACGCATTTTGCAAACATTTTAATTTGTAAAATGTGTAGGATTTTCCATACAATTATATATTCAGATAAATTTTCAGGAAAAGGCAAAAAAGGAAAAATTCTCATTCAGTCGTACCGAAAACTACTATGGAAAATTCTGTCTTTATACTAAAACCATTTCTTTTACTGGCACTCTGATTAATAATGGAAGTGAGCTGATATCCCTCCATACTGTTCTCCATATGTAAAATTTTGGGTTAGAGTCACAATCTTCACAGTACAAATAAACCCGTTTAACTTAAACTCTTTAAAATCCAGTCTTTGGGACACTGTTTTGTCCTTTTCTACCATGACACATAATTTTTATTTAGATACTCTGGTGACTTAAATCATTTCTTTTATAATGAGGTGCAAAAGTTTCCTAACTACTTATTATAAAAAAGTATTGTTCCAGGCTGACTCAGAAGGCACCGCATGAGTAAGAACTGCATTTAGTAAAAGTTTAATTGGTCTTTATATAAAAGAAATGATACTTGTCACTGATGACCACTAATCTACTAAAAATGTTCATTGGAGGTTTTCTTTTTGTCTGTTTTGGCAAATTCTTCTCTAACAAAAAAAACTTTTTAAAGATAGTGCTTCACTTTTCCCCCCATTCTTCTGATGATGGTTAACAAATACTGCCACCATGTGGTAAAAATAAAATAAAATTCTTTGTGGTTTGTTTCAGAATCTGATGGTAAAGCTTCTGTGAAAGAAAATAACAAAATCGGAGATATTTATTGATAATATATCAAGGTAATATTTATCATACATATAAGTATAATCATTTTAAGTGAACATTATTAAGGCATATAATATCTACATTAAAATCTTTTATAAACATTATAATCTATGCTATAGATTATATTAGGAGATTATATATAATGCCCTAATATAATCTATAGTATAGATTATAATGTTTGTAAAGGATATATATATATATATATATATAAATAAATAAATAACTGGCTATTATAGCTCTTCTAGCTGGATTTAAAACAACAGCAGAAGTCTCTAAACTGACATCAAAATACATATAAATGATGGGGATAAATTAAAAACTGGAAACAATAATTCCTTTTTTCGCTAACTGTTACTAGCTAGTAACAGAAAGCAATTGTGCTTTCTTTTTGTTTGAAAAATGGCCACTATTTTCATTGCATTTGTGTTCAGCAGAGCTTTTTGGGACATTTGCAATAAATTTGACTGAGAGCTCATTTTATACAGAATTTTGCATAGTGGTTATTTATTCAAAACTTTAAAAAAAGTATAAATAGACAAACCCACACATAATGTATCTGGGAAGAATAACAACAGCACACATGGTACTTTGTTTTCGCCATCATCAGCATTAAGCATCTCCTGCAAAATTCCTCAAACTTTTAATTAGTGTTGTTAGATACTTGGCTTGCCATGTACCTAAGATATGACAATTGAATACTGTAACTAGTATAGACTGTAAATGATCATATGTCTTGCATTTGTGATTAGCTTTCATGCCCAGCAATAATGCATAGTCATTACTGTACTTGAGAATTTTGGTTCAAAGGGTAGTTAGGGAGTTATATTCTTGATAATGTTTTATTTATTTATATGCCACCCATCTCATTGTCCAGTGACTTTGAGTGGCTTACAGTGTCATAACACATCAGTGTAAAACAATTAGGACATTAAAAACATTAAAAACTTTCAGCATTAAAAAGACATTAAAAGTTATCAAAAAGCTAGATAAGAAAGGAACTAACACATAAACAGGAAGAGGTGGGATCTTCTTCTTAGTCTACTAGATTTTCAGGCTTTTTTGGGATGCTAAGAAGTTGAGGGTAGATCTCACCTTGAGGGGCAGGATGTTTCAGAAGGAGACACAGCAGAAAAGGCTTTCCTGGATCCTGCCAGCCAAAAAATATGACACAGAGAAACATCCAGGTGGCCTCAATGACTCTCTAAAAGAATGCAAATGAACAGATGTCTTCAGGGACTATAAATCCTTCCATTCTCCACCATCCAGTCAGAGCTGAAGAAGCTTCTTGGATAAGAAGTGAAATGTCTTCGAAGAAAAGCAAAGAAGTCCAGTTGCCTTTTGAAAAAGCACGTTTGGGATAACTAGAGAAATGCTCAGTTTAGATGAGGATTTTTGATCCTCAAGGTACAATAAAAATTAAATTAATGGGGATCTTTCAGTCTGATCCTTAATGAAGCCTATAAAATGATGGGTTACTTATTGAAACAATAATATGAAAACTTGTAATAAATCCTCTGAGAAATAGAAAACATTAAATTCAGATGGCAGACAGTAGAATCAATTCCTAACAATAAATGAGATCAATTGAAACAGCATTCTTCTTCCTTCTTTGACTCATAGTTTTCATTCGGGTCTTTTATAACAATTACTGTTCTGTACTAGGGGGATTATGCTAAGACTGTTTCAACTTTTGTGTGGCTAAATGAGCTGGAGCTGTTATTCCTAAGAAGTCAATACTATTTGTCTTCTTGACAGCATTTATCAGTGAAAAAAATCCTATCCAGTTGATAGTATTTTTAATTCTACTTCTTACTATAATTATTTTTTAAAAAGTTTTACAATGTTTTACAAAGAGATTGTTTTCTCTTTGATTTAACAGATTAACAGAATAGAGTTGGAAGGCACTGTGGGGGTCTTCTAATGCAACCTCCTGCTCAAGCAGGAGACCCTATACCAGTGATGGCTAACCTTTTTGCCATCATGTGAGGGAAGCGGGGGGGGGGGTCATGCATGCACATGCCCACACCCATAACTCAATGCACCCCGCCGCCCCATGCATGTGCGTGTGACACCCCCCCGCACTCCCCCCGCTTTTGGCACACGATAGGATGGTGGACCAGTAGGCCTGTTTTTCGCCCTCCTCAGGCTCTAGAGCCTTTCTAGGAGCCTGGGGAGGGTGAAAACAGCCTTTCCCACCCCCGTGGAGGCACTCCAGAGGCCAGAAACGGCCCATTTGCTGACTTCTGGTGGGCCCGGAAGGCTCGTTTTTCACTCTGCCCAGGTCCAGAGCCTTTCTAGGAGCCTGGGGAAGGAGAAAATGGCCTTCCCCCACCCTGGAGGCCCTCCGTTTCCCAACTTCCAGTCCCACTGGAGCTGAGCTAGTGGCAATACTCTCATGCCTACCAATATGGCTCCGCATGCCACAGGTTCACTATCACGGCCCTATACCATTTCAGACAAATGGTTATCCAGTCTCTTCTTAAAAGCCTCCAATGATGGAGCAGTTATGACTTCTGAAGGCAAGCCATTCCACTGGTTTATTGTTCTCTCTGTCACTGCTTGCCTTCTTTGCTATCCTACTCTGTAGTTGTGACATGAGTTGAAACACTCTGAAAAGAATAAATTAAAACCAGAAAATTAAAATGATTGAGGTTCTAGCATCTAAATATTGTTAGAACTAAAATGATCTTACTTCTGGTTTCTAGAATATAGTAGCCAGAGGTGGGTTTCAGCAGGTTCTGACCAGTTCTGGAGAACCGGTAGTGGAAATTTTGAGTAGTTCAGAGAACCGGTAGTAAAAATTATGACTGGCCCCACCCCCATCTATTGTCCACCTCCCAAATCCCAGCTGATTGGGAGGAAATGGAGATTTTACAGTATCCTTCCCCTGGAGTGGGGAGGGAATGGAGGTTTTATAGTATCCTTCCCTTGCCACGCCCACCAAGCCATGCCATGCCCACCAAGCCACACGCACAGAAGCGGTAGTAAAAAAAAATTGAAACCTACCACTGATAGTAGCCATTAGAAGAATCTATGTGTGGCTGTTTTACATCAGTTCTACTCACCCTGATACCTTCCAGATAGATTGAACCAAAAAGGTTCTTCCATGTGACAGTAATAAAAGATTTAGCAGAGGTACTGGTCTACCAGGCTTTTAACTGCTTGCAGAGCTGTACCAGTCTACCTATTTGCTTTTGGAGCGCACCAGTCTACCCATTTGTTTTTGGAGCTTTCCGGTCCACCTATTTGTTTTTGGAGTGCACTGGTCTACCTATTTGTTTTTGGAGTGCACTAGTCTACCACTACACTGCCTTTTACCGCTGATCAGCTGTAGGGTGGTCCTTTGAAGTGCCGCCGCAAGAATTTAAACAGATTTTTGCTGCTCTGCCACCACCGAGAGCATCCGAAACTGCTTTCAGGCAGCTTGGCCTCAATTGCCAATCTACCGAGCAATTTACACGGAGCAGATCGGTTCTAGCCAATCAGTTGGGAGGCTTCTTAGCTTCTCAATTTAAAGCTAAGGTGTCTTGTTTCTTTTCCCTCTTCTTTGTCAAGTGAGCCCTGATTTTTTCCTTCTAGCCGATCAGCTGGGACTTGGGAGGCAGCAAATAGATTGGGGGTGGGGCCAGGCAGAGACGGTATTTACTGGTTCTCCTAACTACTCAAAATTTCCACTACTGGTTCGCAAGAACCAGGGAGAACCGGTAGCAACCCACCACTGAACTATACGTATTCAATACATAACACTGTTGTCCCCAATTTATCTCAGCAACAAAGTAGAGTTGGCACCAGATATGTGCAGAAGAAGAAAAAGCATAGGGAACAGCTCCTTCAGTACATGTAACTGGCAGAAAAGTCTCAGAGTTATCGTTCAGTGGAATCAGAGTATTGATACCAGAGAGTTGTTCTCTGTTCCATCTTGCCCCTTCTCCTACCATCAATGCCAAGAAGTGCAAGAGAGAAAAGAGTGCTTTCCATCACTTTTTTAAAAAAAATACGATTTATTAAATTTCTACAAAAAGTAAAATATCAAAAAGAAACAAAATTATTTAAAGGGAAAAAGATAGGGGAAGGGAAAATGCGAAGGAATAAAAGAAAAAAGAAAAGCTTCCAATTTTCGATAGTTACAAATATAAAATGCATTAACCTTTTAATCTAAAACTTAAATATATTCAGTATTTCTATAATCATAAAAATTTCTAATTCTCAAATCCCAAAATTAATGTAGCATTTCTTTCAGATTCTAGCAAAAACATGATTTCCATGTAGAAACAAAGTTAGATAAAGTGTTTTCTTTAATATAAGCAGTGAATTTTGCCATTTTAGCCAGTTCCATTAGTTTTAATATCCAATATTCCATTGTGGAATAATCTCACTAACTCTCTGCATTTCTGCAGTCTCTTGCAGTTATCATATATAGAACCAAAGTTCCATATTTTTCTCCAAATGCTTATCCCTTCAAATCTAAAAAAAACCCTCACCTCTGGTTTCAATTGTACATTTGTTTTAAGAATTCTCTGAATAAAAGTACATATTTGACCCCAGTCATAATTGTCCTTCTTACAAGTTCACCAAAAGTGATGAAAGATACCTTCAGAGTGATTACATTTCCAAAATATGTTAGACACACCGTTAAGCATGTTTGACAATTTATCAGGTGTTAAATAGCAATGAAACTTCATCTTGTAGAAATTATTTTTCAAATTACAACTCAACATGAATTTCAGCTACTTACACTACATATTCTCTCACTAATCTAGCATTAAATTATATCAAAAATACCCACTGAATATATTCTTTAATATATTCATCTTGCATATTTATTTTCAATAAAAATCTGTACATGTTGGCAACGACATGCTTGTCACTATTCTACAAATCCAGTTCAACTTCAGTTTTCTCATTTGAAAACCAAAATTCTTCTTATCCAATTTAAATGTATCTAATAATTGAATAGGGAGGGAGGGAGAAGGAAATGTGTCTTTTAACAGCTCTCCAGTCCAGTAGTGGGTTGTCCCCAGTTCAGACCGGTTCACAAGAACTGGTAGTAAAACCAGCAGCAGGTTCCGCCCACTGACATGGATGTCATCAAAGTAGATCTGCGTGCAGGCACAATGCGAACCGGTAGTAAAGGTAAGTATTTTATTTTATTTTATTAGTTCGTTTTATATGCCGCCTTTCTCCGGAGACTCAGGGCGGCTTACAATGCATTAAGCAATAGCCTTCATACTTTTGCATATACCTGCTTAGTAGGGCTTTTTGCCTCTCACCCCGAGCGGTGTTCTATTTTATACAAAGTCAGCTTATTGCCCCCACAAACCAGGTCCTCATTTCACCTACCTCGAAAGGATGGAAGGCTGAGTCAACCTTGAGCCTGGTGAGAATTGAACTCGCAGTAATTGCAGGCAGGTAAGTGCTACTTTAACAGCAGTTTAGTCCACTGCACCACCAAGGCTCCTTGGACGTAGAACCCTCCCTTGCTCATGTCCCATGAACAACCATGTTTCCAGTAGCTTTCAGTTGTCAGGAAAAGTCATTTTTCCTAAAAAAAAAAATTGGGGTGGCAAAACTCTAATAGTCCATTTCCAGTTTCATTCATACACCAGAGCCTATTAGCCTTTGAAGTAGACAGGTTAGGAAACAGATAATTCAAGAATTACAGGATTTGGGGTTTTTTTTTTAATTGTTGCAGAGTATAATAACACAATCTTGAAAGCTTGTCAGAGTTTCTGTCTGGACCCTCTTGTAGAATCAAGGCAGATTTCTTTTGAGTTTCTTTCTCACAATTTCCACTTTCCTGTGATTGATTAGTCATTCTTCATTTAATGATTTATCTATGCTGGTGTGACTTGTATATCACTTTACAAAGCCATTTTTCCAGATGCTTTTTCACTTTCATTTTTAGCATTCCAATATCTAGTAATTAGTATAGCTTTCTTGTTACTGCTCAGTTTCCACTTCCTTTACCTTTGTGGATGGAATCTAGATTTGGATCACTGTGTGATTGATCAGCTTGTCTTCGATTCAGGATGGAATTATTTTATATGTTGTAACTAAGTACTGATTTTGGCCCACTTTAAAAATGATAATGGCTACTTCATTTTCTCCATGATTTTCTTGTTCGTAAATCCTCTGGCAGTCTGCCTGCCTGCCTGCCTGCCTGCCTGCCTGCCTGCCTGCCTGCCTGCTCGTCTATCGTCTATCGTCTATCGTCTATTGTCTATCGTCTATCGTCTACCTACCTATCTACCTACCTACCTACAGTCATGGCTGTAAATGTTGGCACCCCTGAAATTTTTCCAGAAAATGAAGTATTTCTCACAGAAAAGTATTGCAGTAACACATGTTTTGCTATA
>WNWU01000001.1:18634829-18675293 GCA_012654045.1 Ptyas mucosa | reverse complement strand
TATAGCAAAACATGTGTTACTGCAATACTTTTCTGTGAGAAATACTTAATTTTCTGGAAAAATTTCAGGGGTGCCAACATTTACGGCCATGACTGTATCTAGCTATCATTTTTATATCATCAAACTTTGCTTTTACTTCTAGGAACATCATCAGTTGGACTGCCTATCAGATTTAACCCAATCATATTATGAGTAGCAATGTTATTAATGCACACTCTTTCTTTTCCTCAGTAATTTGTTGGATATCTTCTGATCTGGGCACTTATCTTCCAGTATAATGCTGACATTTTCCTAGTTGTCAATGTTCATTTGTTTAATTTTTGTTTATTTTTCATTATTTATTTTTCATTTTCATTTGATTGGTTTTACATTTGATTTTCTTTTTTTGGAAAAAAATTGGAACAAATTAACGTTTCCTTCTCCAATATGTTGTATGTATGTATGTATGTTTTATTTACATATCACTTGCCTGCCATTGGCATTTTACATGGGATGTATGGTGTGAATTAGTCAGCATGTCAACTTTATATATAATTTATTGTTGTTCACTTTATTTTGTTCATCTCTTCCATTTTTTTCCCAACAGTTTTTGGTACTACAGCTGATTCTTCAATTTACCCACTTCACTTAAGTGCATAAATGCCAAAACAAAGTGAAACAGCATTTAAAACTACCTTCTTTTAAATAAATACAGGCACATAACATTCAATAAGCTGTGCATACAATTTGCACCATCAGATCTTGCCCATGATATATATATAACAGGGTTGGGTTCTAAATTTTTTTACTACCGGTTCTGTGAGTATGGCTTATTTTGTGGGCATGGCTTGATGGTCATATGACAATTCTTTAGGATTTAGTAGAGGTATTGGTCTACCAGGCTTTTAACTGCTTGCAGAGCTGTACCGAGCTACCCATTTATTTTTTCAGGCACTGGTCTACCCATTTATTTTTGCGGGCACTGGTCTACTCATGCATTTTTGCAGGCACTGGTCTACCCATTTATTTTTGGAGGCACCGGTCTACTCATGCATTTTTGCAGGCACTGGTCTACCCATTTATTTTTGCAGACACCGGCTTACTCATTTGTTTTTGGAGGCACCGGTCTACCACCAAACTGCCTTTTACCACTGATCAGCTGTAGGGCGGCCCTTTGAAGCCCTGTGGCAAGAGTTTAAACAGTTTTTCTTTATAGCCCATCAGCTGGGACTTAGGAGGCAGCAGTAGATTGGGGGTGGGGCCAAATAAAAAGTAAGAATAATGCGGAGGGGGTGGAGGGTGGGGGGACGGGAGGCGGGGGACAGAACTGGTTCGGTGATGTCATATCATCACTACTACCGGCTCGGCGGAACCGGGCCGAACCGGGAGGAACCCACCACTGATATATATTATATATATACATAATTTAACCTATGTGCTTTTGTGAGTTGCTACACAAATCTTTACAAATCTAAACAAATCTTTATTAGGGATTCTTTTGCTGCATCACTGTTATAGCAGTGAAGCTGAATTGGGCAACATTATGGATAATAGCACTTATATAGTCTGCTAAAAGGATGTGAATTATTGGATATCTCTTCCTGGGAATTCCTTTACAAATTACTTATGCAAATCCAAATAGAAATTACAGTACAAAAGGACATGCTGAACATCATTTACTGTATGACATGGAAATCACAGAAGCATACTGTGTAAAGCAGGGGTGGGTTCTACTTACCTTTACTACCAGTTCACAACAGGGCCACGTGCAAGCACAGAAAATGATGTTGGGGTCGGTGGGCGGGGCCTCCTGCTGGTTTTACTACTGGTTCTATAGAACCGGTGTGAACTGGGGGCAACCCACCACTGGTGTAAGGGAAATTTTTGGTATTTACCATCAATAAATGCTGAAGGGAGTGTACTGAATCTAGCCAGAGCAAATGCTGTGATGTCTATTGTTGATTAGAGATCATCAATAATCAGCTGGCTTGGTAGTAAAAGGCAGCCTCCAATATTTTTGTAGACTTAGTGCAAAACTGATGTCATGTTGCCATCTTGTATCAAGAATCATCTCCTTCAGTGATTTTTTTTGCTTGGTTGTATATTATCCTTTGTATTGCCTCATTAGGGAAGTCATAGGCTGCCAATGTTTCTCTAATTGATATCTTCCAGGTAGATTGGAAGTTATCTCTGCTAATGAGGCACGTCAGGCCTGTTGGGTTAAAGAGTAATTTTAGCTAGTAATTAAATATAATGATCCAGATCCTGGTTTCTATCCTCACAATTCCTAATTCTTGTCTTAAAGCTGTGTTACAATTCAATTCAATTCAAATCTTTATTATCACTGCACAACATATGTACAGTGAGATTGTTTGAGCGCCCTCAGTGCACCCCCCCAACACAATACAACTCACAGTGAAGACAAAAAATCCCTAACCCAATAAATCATATTAATAAAACACCCAGTCCTATTGCACCAGTGTGAACATGTTACACATTGCGCCAGCCCTGCAGTCTATCATACTACATAGTTATGAAGTTATTTCTGATTCAGGACTCTGACAGCCCATGGATAAAAACTGTTCTTCAGCATGTTTGTGCGGCTGGCAGTTAGGTTAGTGTTATGTCCCACTTGAGTCTCAAATAACAGCTTGGCCTTAGCTTTCGCTTCAAAAAGTTTTAGGGCAACTAGAATATAATGGCTATCTTTAGAGACATAAAAGGACAGTATAGCTTGTGGACAATCTGTGATATGTAAGCCAAGTGTGTGAAGCTATGAGTATCACCCACATGCCCGAGGCATTGAAGTCAGGGTATCATGAAAGAATTGAATTGCTTTCCCTCATCTATCTCTTAGTAGAAATCATATGGTTGGGATGCTGCCAATGTCCTATTCTGACATCACTCCTGCTCCTGGTTGCAACATGAATATCTTTCTTCTAGTAATTTCCTATTTTTCTGTGATATTATTTGTGTGTGTGTGTGTGTGTGTGTGTGTGTCTGAGACTCATATTCAGCACCATTTGCTTATCATATCTCCCACTTACTTCAACAGCAAAGCCATCCCACCAGATGTGATGGCCAGAGGTGGTATTCAGCCGGTTCGCACCGGTTCGCATGAACCATTGGCAGAAATTTGGTGAAGGTTGCCAAACTGGTAGTGATGGCCAGCTGGCCATTCCCCTGAACCAGTCTCCCGGTTGCCAGTCACTTGCCCCACCCACCATGTTCATCACCGCCATGTTCTTTGTGCACGCATATCCCATTGCCTTGCAAGTCCAATGGGATGCACATGACGAATAACATGGCGGTGACAACAGCAGCTTTTTCCATGACTGGCTCTCAAAGAGCCAGCAGCTGCTTCTTTGACAGCTGCTTTCCAGCAGTGGCAGCTGGCTGCGGACCACCGAAAACTTCCAGACTCTGGACTAGCCGCCGCAGAAGGTAAGCAGCCCAAACAAAGAGGCAGTGGTGGGGAAGGAAGCGGGGCTAGGACTAGGGCCACTAAAGGAGGGGAAATTGGAGCAACTAGTGAAGGGAGAGCAGGGGTAGATAGGTGGAAATTCCAGAAATTTTCCTACTTTTTCCTGTGGGCATGGTTAGGTTTGGGGGGTGGGTCATGTGACTGAGTGGGCATGGGTGTGAGTGATGTCAAGTTAGCCATGCCCTCTCAGTCACATGCCCACCTAGCCACATCCACCAACCGGTAGCCAGTAGCCAGTAACCATCCAACTGGTAGCGAAAATTTTTGAAACACACCACTGATGATGACTCTATCAGAGTAAGCAGCAATCCTTGTATGGCTGAGATGGAACTCACTTCATGAAAGGTCCACATACTTGCTATGAACTATTTGGTACCTCCTTCAAGGAAAGTCTAGTTATAAATACCAGATGGACTAACCATCTGGTAGGCTCCCTTGACCCAGTATGTGGGATTCTTTCTATTCAATGAGCTAAATGTAGCATATCTTCATGTATCCTAATTGTGGTTGTAAGTCAAGGACTACCTATTCTACAAATTAGTAAATGTAATAATATTGATAACAAGATGGCCACACAGGAGAATCAGCCTCAACAATGTGATTAGTATTGCTTACTAATTATATTACTATGCCATGTAAATTTAGAAGATTTTAACTTGTTTAGAGTTTAAGTTTACAAAAATGTGTGCAGTTCATTTGAAGCAATATGTATTTTCTAAATAATAAGAATTTCTGAAAGAGCCCTGTACAGTTCTTTGTTTGTAGGACTTCTTGGCTAACACTTGAAATGTAAAATCGTTTTAATTTTTCCAAGATTTAATAACTAACTAAAAGTTCTTTTGAACTTGTTTGAAAATGCAAATATTCATGCAAGGATAAAAATGTTATAAAAATAGGATTCATGTATAAAGGAAATTATTTTTTCTTCTCCCGGCAGCTTTTGAGGTTTATTTGCTTGTTTCTAAATGAAGCAAAGTATCTTATAATGTAATCCCATGCAAGTAAATCTTACTGAGGTCAGTGGGGATTATTCCAGATAACTATTAGGGATTATAGCTTTATTCTATTTTCAATGTTAAATAAAAATTGTTTTCCCACCTCTAAAGCTCTTTGTAGTAATAATAAAGTATGGCACTTAATGACAGATGCATATTAGATCTGTAGGAGATGGTCATGAAGTCTCTATGTAATTAAAAGATCGTTACGTTGGTTTAGAATTTTTGGCAACATTAGCATTGGATTTTTCCAACTTAAAGACATAATTAAAGTAGAAAGCATGTAAAATTACATTGGAAAGAAGGAAATGTGAATTAAAGTTTTGATTGTGAAAATGGATGGAAAAATTCCTGGTTTAAACAGCATCTCACCTATAATCGGACATGCACATCAATATACTTTAAGAATGAAAAAAATATTATTGCACATCTCACAAAATTACTGAATGTATTATTGAAGCGATGCATTGAAAGTACAAAGGGATCCCAGAATCTCAGTGAACTTTTTATCAGATTAAATGGGATAATTTAGATTGTATTGAATTTCTTGAACAGATGAGAAAGATAACTTGTTTATGCATCAGTAAAAACATAAAAAGCAATCATATTTATGTGAGTCAGTGAAAGCAAATCTAATACCTATCGATTAATAATACTTTTATTATGTGCAGCCAAATTATTTGGGTGACAGGTTTAGCCAAATTTTCCTTTGCTTTCTTTTGCGTTCTTTCTCAATTTATTGATTTATTTAATTAAAACTTCATAAGTAAGAATTCTGCAAAAGTTAGAAATATAGCATACTTTTTTTGTGGCATGTTACTTGGTCCTAATTAAAAATACTACCCAATTGTGGATTTTAAAATAAAAACATTAAGCAATGTAACAGAAACATATATACAGGTGAAACTTGAAAAATTAGAATATCGTGCAAAAGTTCATTTATTTCAGTAATGCAACTTAAAAGGTGAAACTAATATATGAGATAGACTCATTACATGCAAAGCGAGATAGTTCAAGCCTTGATTTGTCATAATTTTGATGATTATGGCTTACAGCTCATGAAAACCCCAAATTCACAATCTCAGAAAATTAGAATATTACATGAAATCAATAAAACAAGGATTGTACATAGAACAATATCGGACCTCTGAAAAGTATAAGCATACATATGTACTCAGTACTTGGTTTGGGCCCCTTTTGCATCAATTACTGTCTCAATGTGGCGTGGCATGAATGCTATCAGCCTGTGGCACTGCTGAGGTGTTATGGAAGACCAGGATGCTTCAATAGTGGCCTTCAGCTCTTCTGCATTGTTCGGTCTCATGTCTCTCATCTTTCTCTTGGCAATGCCCCATAGATTCTCTATGGGGTTCAGGTCAGGCGAGTTTGCTGGCCAATCAAGCACAGTAATCCCATGGTCATTGAACCAGGTTTTGGTACTTTTGGCAATGTGGGCAGGTGCCAAGTCCTGCTGGAAAATGAAGTCGGCACCCCCATAAAGCTCCAGCATGAAGTGCTCCAAAATCTCCTGGTAGATGGCTGTGTTGACCCTGGACTTAATGAAGCACAGTGGACCAACACCAGCAGATGACATGGCTCCACAAATCGACACAGATTGTGGAAACTTCACACTGGACTTCAAGCATCTTGCAGTGTGTGCCTCTCCATTCTTCCTCCAGACTCTGGGACCTTGGTTTCCAAATGAGATGCAAAAGTTGCTCTCATCAGAAAAGAGGACTTTGGACCACTGAGCAAGACCAGTTCTTTTTGTCTTTAGCCCAGGTAAGACGCTTCTGACGTTGTTTGTGGTTCAGGAGCGGCTTGACAAGAGGAATACGACATTTGAAGGCCATGTCCAGGATCCATCTGTGTGTGGTGGCTCTTGATGTACTGACTCCAGCCTCAGTCCACTCCTTGTGAAAGTCCCCAACACTTTTGAATGGCCTTTTCCTGACAATCCTCTCCAGGCTGCGGTCATCCCTGCTGCTTGTGCACCTTTTTCTTCCACACTTTTCCCTTCCACATAACTTTCTATTAATGTGCTTTGATACAGCACTTTGGGAACATCCAACTTCTTTTGCAATTATCTTTTGAGGCTTTCCCTCCTTATGGAGGGTGTCAATGATGGTTTTCTGCACAACTGTCAGGTCAGCAGTCTTTCCCATGATTGTGATTCCTACTGAACCAGACGGAGAGACCATTTAAAGGCTCAGGAACCCTTTGCAGGTGTTATGGCTTAATTAGCTGATTAGAGTGGGACACTTTGAGCCTAGAATATTGAACCTTTTCACAATATTCTAATTTTCTGAGATTGTGAATTTGGGGTTTTCATGAGCTGTAAACCATAATCATCAAAATTATGACAAATCAAGGCTTGAACTATCTTGCTTTGCATGTAATGAGTCTATCTCATATATTAGTTTCACCTTTTAAGTTGCATTACTGAAATAAATGAACTTTTGCACGATATTCTAATTTTTCGAGTTTCACCTGTATTTCAGATTGAATACTCATCCTCTCCCAGATGAACACCAAAGAATCTATGATTATAGGAAACGTTCTCCTTGTGTTTTGGAATGACTTACAGATGATTTGGGACCTGTTGTTTGGGATAGTTTTAAAAATTTAACTGTAACTAAGTTGATACAAATCCCAACTTCTTAAAAGACTAGACATTTCCAGCTAGATGATTTGCCCTTTCCCTTGCTAGAATGTCACAAGCTGAGAATGTATTACAATGAATTATAATCATTTCACCTGAAGGGAGAGACAATACATTCTTTCAGTTCCATATGCATGAATAGAACATTGATAGTGTTTAAATGAACCTAACCAGAGATGGATAAAAATAGGATCACCAATGGCTGATGATGGATATGGAAGAAGAGGAGGAGGAGGAGGAGGAGGAGGAGGAGGAGGAGGAGGAGGAGGAAGAGGAAGAGGAGGAGGAAGGGATGGGCTATGATTATTTTGGGACACTGCAATGGTCAGAATTTGTGTGAAAAGAATGAAAAAAGAATGAACTATGCATGTAAGCAGAGCCATAGATCCCCCACCCCGCCTAGATTTTTGAGGGCTGAGTTTGGACAAATAATTTGGAAAATATTTGTAGCTCACAGTTGAAATGACAGATCCTTGGTGCTCTCTGAGCTTATAAACAGACAGCAAACAGCACT
Organism: Ptyas mucosa; assembly: GCA_012654045.1. Classification (NCBI taxonomy): domain Eukaryota; kingdom Metazoa; phylum Chordata; class Lepidosauria; order Squamata; family Colubridae; genus Ptyas; species Ptyas mucosa. The sequence goes on along the minus strand of WNWU01000001.1, from coordinate 18,667,659 downwards.
GCAAGAAAACAAGCAAGTTCAGAGAGCACCAAAGCTAAATATGTTTATGTTAACTTGGAGTTATAATACATTTCTAATGCATTTGCTACCTTAAAATATCAGGAACAATGCATCCAATTTACAGCAATTATGACTGGGAAAGGTTTAAATGAGATTTCCAATTGCCCAGCCCTGTGCAAAACTCCAAAAATGAGGATATTAAAAGACAAAAACAAAACTGATTTATGATTGTCATATTGCAAACAGCCACAAGAGGGTAGAATGTACAAAGAATTCATTTGACAGGGAGGCTAAAGTCACAAAACTCAACATAAAAGGTTGAAGTAAATAACTTAAAGGTAGAAAAGGTAATAACTATTTTCTACTTTTTAATAACTTAAAAGGTAGAGAATAACTTATAACTAACGTATTTTCTGAGACTGCATCTCAATAAAGCATTTTAATTTATTTTAACAATTATATGAAACATTATTCTAAGTAACATGATGAAAGCTAGGAAGGGAATGATGTTCAATGGACTGTATGAAATCACATCTAAAGTTGACAGACAGTTCATATACTAGATCAACACTCTGTATTTAAGCCAAGAGATTCAGGGCATCACAGATATATAGTTTTTGTGGTATATTGACTGCAGTCTGGGGCTTCCTGTTAGAAGATGATTTGACAACATCTGCATGGGCATCAACACTCCCACATCTAGTGGCAGTGATTCACCATCTTCATGCCCCATGTAATTGTTTAAGTGTATAATAGGATGAAATTTAATATTCTCTGAAGCTACAGTTAGTGACAATTGCATTTGTACCTCTTAATGCATTACCTCTTAAGATTCATCAACATGTAAAAAAATAGCAATTTATAACTAATAATTTTGTTCTCTTGGGGAAAAAAATCACATTAACTTTAATCTGGATATTGCTTTTCTGAAGTTACAACAAATTGCATTGTACATGTGACATTGAACTAAATAGCAACTACAGTTTACATTTTATGCTGCAATGTGTTGCACATTTTACCATTAATGGGAAAGGTGCTTTGTGGACAATTCTTTGGGGTTTGCTTGGCAACATTTTTCCAGCTTTGCTATGTCCTCCTCCTCCTCCTCCTCCTCCTCCTCCCCCCCTCCTCCTCCTCCTCCTCCTCCCAGAAAGACAGACTTTGTGTGTCCATGCACATGCACATGCACATGCACACACACATGTGTGACAGGTCCAAACTCACAAAGCTTGCTTCATGCCTTTGCAGGACTGGAATTGTAGTTATCTTGGTTTCTAGACTGATGTCTTTATCTACTAAACCAGAAACCAGAATAAGTTACCAGTATACAGGTAACTTAATTTGTGAGCCCCAAACACATTTCTGTGTTGGAATGTGACTGAAGAACTCACCCTTTTCCAGGGCTTGCAATGAAGTTCAGATTCATGCTGAACGTATTTAAAATGCATATTTTGAAAGAAATGCATTCAGAATACAAATTCATATATTAAGTGTAACAATTAATGTAGTTTTTTTTTAAATGGTGGAGAGAGAAAACATAAATTATATCACATGAAACAATCACACGAACTGAAAATAACATGCTTTGTCTCTTTTTTCTTTTTTTTTCTTTATTGAAAAAGTTTTTCAAATACAAATTTCCCCCCTTTTTTCCCCCCGCCATCCCCCAACATATCATATTACATTAATCAGGTAAATCTAGAAAATACAATTCCCTCCCTTTCCCTCCCTAACCCTCCCCAATCACCCTTCCCACCCCCTCCCCCGGAATTCCACTATTTAAAACTCTAGTAATTCCAAACACAATATATATTATTCATCCCCTTCATATTCTATACCCTGCTTGCTATTCTATATTATCAAATTAATCTAGTACAAATTAATCTTTGTCTCTTTTTTCTTGAAAATAAGACTCATGGGACTAGGAATAATTTATTTTTAAAATAAAGATAGGGTCAATACTTCAGCAGCTGAGCAAAGATGGCTAGATTCAGCAAACCAAGATTTTCTCAAAATGTCATGCCAGTGATGACATTTTGATGCAAATCCTTCCTTACCTACTCTGTCCTGATATCTGATGCAAGTAAGTATGTGATATGACATATATTTTTGCATCATAACATCAGATTGTGTGTTTGATCATGTATCTGTCCTCCATCATTTCCCCAGATGTCCATGGTTTCCAACCCTTTTAAGTAATTTATTTTGAACATTCTTTTGCTTGGAGAAAATAAAAAAAAAAAAATAAGCTGGAGTTATACAGCAAGGTCCTGTACATTAGGGATTAAGTATTTTACCTGGAAAGCATCTAAGCAACTAAGGGCAGTATGATTTATTTCTCCAACTGATTACCAAGAGTATAGTTTTCTAAAAAAATAATAATGAATATTTCTATATCTGAAAACAGAATAAAAATAATGCAGTTTACAGTCTTTATATAATGATCAATTAATGAATTTACCAAATTTCTATCTTCTATTCAAATTGAAAATTCAGTGACATGCAAAACACTCATACGAATGATTACAACAGTGCATTGCACAGAAATAATTATTATTGATAATTAAGGACTTGGCTAAAGAAAGGCATCATAACTGATTAAGCCAGATAATTTTATTCCCTATATCTGTTCACAAACTCTTTTGGCGAGTATGTATCAACATTTATTTTGAAATATGAAAAACATATTGTCTCTAATTCTCTAAAACATTTGCTTATAGTGTAAAAAACATGTCTGTAGGAGAATTACAATAGCTAGAGGCTCTAATTCAGTGCATAGTGTGTTATACACAGTAATTATTGTAACTATTTGTGTTGCCTCCACCTGATAATGTTCAACCTATAACTGATGTGCTTGAGTTTGTTTTCAGGAATTGCAGTGAATAAAAGCTGATTGCTGCTATGTCATTTTCTGGCACAATAAAGCATCATAGAATCTAAACATATTATTTTCTTATTCTGACCTTCTGACAAATAAATGACCAGTGACAATACTATATCTATATATTCCTAAACTTTGCATATTAAAAAAGTTTCATTCCACTTGATAAATACACTTAGGTACAGTTAGAATGTAAAATATGAACACTCCAAATTACCTTAGTTTTTGTTATTTTAATCCCCCCCCCCCCTGGTCTCCTTTTAAAAACGTTATTCTGTTGCTTTATTAGTCATTCTGGTTGGATGACTAATACCAATGAGTAAGAGAAGTTAGAGTTAGCTAAAAATAATAAAATACAACAACAGATACTCAAGCTGTTATTAACTCGAAGACAGATTTTCCTACTCTCTGCTGTGTTGTGGACTATAATTTTCTTATACCAAATCCTTACTTTTATGTTCATTTTAGAAATGATCTTGTGCATAGTTGAAGACCTTATTATGAAAGCCACTGTTTTCCTCAGTGTTTTTTTCATTAAAACTCTTCAGTACAAAGAGACCACATAGGCACTGTTGCTTGGAAATATGAGACCTATAAAAATCAGCCTACCATTGTAAAGAACCATCCATTTTATGACAGAATTGTGCTATATGGCCTGCCAGGAGCATATGTATGTCAGGAATCGTGCCCTACCATATGAACACATTTTAAGACCATTAATCACTTCTGAGGCTCTTTTTGCAATCCAGCTATTGTCATGTGGTCATCCAATAAGAAGAATGAAGGTGGCTTTTGAGCAATCCTCCAAAAGGATGTTTCTGGTTCTATCTCTCAAGCCTTTTTAATGCTGTACTGTTTTATTTTTGTTGCCACAAGTCACCTCATGGCTGCTTTGCCTGAGAAAAGTACATTTTCCTAAGAAATGAATAGCTTTTCTTCTCTATTTTTGTCCTTGTTTTAACTGGAGATGAGCAATGTGTCATGGAGTTATATTCATGACAAGAGGAACGTAAATAGATTCATCAGTATGAAAAAAAAGAAAAGAAAACAGAAAACCTGGTTATATCATTTAGGTTCAAAGCCTGCTGTCTAGGAACAGTAGAAATAATTTTATTCTATTTTTCATTTCCTCTACTTTTTCAAAGTGCTACATTTTTATTAACAAAGTGCTGGTGATAGATTCAGTTGCATCATACTTTTTTCAGTTTTGTCTTGAAAAATCTATTATATTGATAAAAGCAACAAACAGAAAATTGTGTGCAGGCAGGGGTGTAACTTAGCAGGTTTACAAGAACTGATTGCTAGAGTATTTTTTCCTAAGAGGGTATCCAGGTGGAATTGGAAAATGTTCCAGGTCCACTGCCCCACCAGCATCTGACTGCCAAGATACTTCTGTGCTGTTATCAACTTATGACACAAAGGACTCTAATGCTAGTGCTCATATTCACATAGTCTTAGCTGCCATTGTTGCTTTTGGAATAGTGGCCAATGTCTTTATTTTTTTCTCTCCATCCTATTATATGTCACAATAGCAAGTTGCTTTTGGTAGACACATCTCCAGCTCTTCCGTGAAATATAGCAATGCTATTGCTCCCTTGCTTCTCCTGCGGTCCTTTTCTATCCTAGCTGCCAAGGTAGTATAAGGTTTCTCTATTTCTTCCTCTGGTAGATCTGTAATAATAGCAGGTAATAACCATAGTGTTGTCTATGAATATTCTCAATCATCCAGGTCATGATTGTTCCAAAAGCCCTTTTTCCAAAGGGCAACTGGACTTTCTTGGGTTTTTTGTGGGGTGGGAGGAAACTTTTCACTTTTAATCCAAGAAGCTTCTTCAGTTCTATATATATACTGCATGTATTTTTGGAAAAAGCAAAAGAATTGTATAGATGATCCTGAGGTAGCAATACATATATTTGATCTTTGTGTGTTTTCATACACACAATTAAAGCTGTCTTCGCTGTCTTTTGTGTTGCTTGAGCATGAGCTGTCCATGCATCATAACAAAAGAAACTTAAACATGGCTCTTTAATGAGAAGGTTACAAAGCCATGGATAGAATTGTCTAAAACAAAGATGAGGAGCTTCAAATATGATTAGACTTTAGTTCCTAGCATAGCTGAGAGAATATATTCATTCGTCAGGGAAGATGGCAGTTATATTCCAATAATTTCCTAAATGGAAATCTTGACTAGGAACAAGCAGTTTTCTGCTTTAAATATACTATGTGCTACTGGAGCTGTCAAATTTTAATTTTTTTCTTTATTGCTCAAATACCTATACTATTTGTAAGAAGATTTTATAAAAATATAGATTGCAGTTCTCTGTCTGATCACATTTTTTTTTCCTCCAGTAGAGGGTATTATAGCTGTAAGAATAAAAAAAGCAGAACTGTCCTTTTGAAGAGAGGCTGACCAACTGTCATTTCCAAGTGAAATGCAAGGTCCTAAAGCCAGGGATTGCAAGAGAGAAGGAAATTACTCTAGTCACCCTTTCTTTTTAAATAGGACTGAAAAGCAAATCAGAATCAGCAGAGATGCTATTCTGTTATGAAATAAGAACTTCACATTTGCAAATCAGCACTTCTAACAAATGGTTATTCCTGAGTAACCTTCCTAAACTAGGCTATTCCAGAAATGTTAAAATTATGGACATTTCCACAATCAGGAAAGCTGGCTGAAGAAGGAAGCAGTTAGGCAGAACACAACTTGAGAGTTAGAATTAAAAAAAAAAAACCCTGATTGCTGGTTAATGGTAAGGAAGTGATTAATGGAAATGACTTGATGGAATATAGACTCAGTATTTTGAGATGTTTAATTTTTATAGTTCAATTTTAGCTCTTTTCTAGTTTTAATCTGTAATCTTAAATTAACATTGGTAATCATTCCTTTCACACATAGTTTCAAACACATAGTTCTCATTATTGGATGACACAATGTTGTAAAGGATGCACTTAAACCCGTGTTTTGTTTACAAGCCGATTCTGCAGAAATATTTTTCTCCTTATACCAAACTATAATCTGCATTGTTTAAAGATTTATTTTAAAAAAGATAATTAAACAGATGAGTGTTCCACTTAACAAGGATTAAACTAGATGGTCTTTCTTTCTTTCTTTCTTTCTTTCTTTTTCTTTCTTTCTTTCTTTCTTTCTTTCTTTCTTTCTTTCTTTTCTTCCTTCCTTCCTTCCTTCCTTCCTTCTTTCTTTCCTTCTTTCCTTCCTTCATTCTTTCATTATTTCCTGCTTTCTTGCTTTCCTGCTTTCTTTTTCTTTCAGATTATGCATTCATGATTCAAAAAATCAAGTTCTGCAAACGCAAGTCAAGATTGTTTTCTTGACTTTTTTCTTTTCAGACTGGATAGAGAATAAAATGATTCTGGTGAATGATGTAAATTGCAGGTTTAAAAGAGAAGTCACAGGGAAGTAAGGACTATGTCCACAAGTTTTTTTAAAATCTGTCTCTCAGCAAACCACGCTCAACTAGCTATGGTATTTCACCTCTTGTTATGTTCTAGTATCCAAAAAGAAAAACTGAACTGGAAATGCATTTCCATCCATCAGGAATCAGGAACCATCCTGATTCCTAGCAGTAAATCCTGCTGAACTCAACCAAAATTATTTTTTAATAAGTACAAGTATGAATATTTTCTACAATTAAATTATATCATAATGATATTCAAGATAGTTGCACAGTAGACTAAAACTATAATTTGTCAGAAAGGTCAGGTTAAATAAATATATAAAGTTATTCCTTATACCAAATCTGCTTTATGCTCTTGTGAAGAATAAAAAATATCTTTCCAACCAAATAATGTATTTGACATTTTTAATATAAAAGGGAGACAGGTACAACTTGATTAAGAATTGTACATGAATGATTGGAATATGAAAGTATGAATATTTGAATTTGTCTTGTACAGTGAAATGTGGTGTCATGAAATGAATACATTTAAAGGAAAGCTGAAGGAGGAAAGAGAAAATCCATCACATAGCACATCCTATTTCATATTATGAAATCTGCTTTAATACTGTGTTAAATTATCCAGAGCCTACTAGACCCACTGTTTGCAATGCTGAAACACCTCATCCTCTCAAGGACTTGGCTGGCTGTTTGAAGAACATGGCTGCTTTATTTTAGGGACTACGTAAATTTACTTACTACCTTTATTTACTATCAAGAAGTGTGCTGGCAATTATTAGTTTATATTAGTGAGCTGTTTTGAACCATTCACAACTTAGGGGAGTGTTCTTGATAGGTATTATCAAAGTAAACAGAGGACTGGATTTAAATCAGGAGTGGGAGGCAGAAGAGGGAAGGGTTACATTATTGTCTGTCTGCCTAGCTTTCATCTAAAACTTTTAAACAATGCTTTCCTTTTCTTCCGCTTAACTTTTAAAAACAATCCACATCTATGCTTCTTGATAACAGCTGGTAAGGTTTTGGCCTAGTATAAATCCTGTGAAACTTTGCATAGCATGGCATAGCATCTTCTGTAAATCTGATGTTGCCTACATTTCAGAAGAAGCAGTATTGTGCTTGAATATCTTATACTGAGAATAGACAACAAGGGAAGAATTTCTAAGCTTGGATCTAGGCCATAGGGAAAACTACTGTACTGTTCTGACCTAAAGCACAATCTTAGTCCTGGCAAAATCTCTTTTATTTACACAGCTGTGAATTATTGTCAGTCACAGTCCGCAAGGCTTCACAAAGAGTCTTTCAGAAGAATGATTATAAACACCCACCTTATCTCCCTTGGAATGCTTCAGGAGAACTAATTGCCAAACCCAAGACAAGGCCAAACTTGGCACAGAGTCAAACAGAACTTTGAATTGACCAAACGAATTGACCAAACGAACTAATTGCTTCCTGCAAAAGCTCACCTCCCCTTCGCTCCTCTTTTATGTCTTATGGGAGGGGCCAATCATCTCCAAGCCTTACTCCCAAATTGACCCTGTTTTCTTAATTGTTCTTGTCTTCTGGCAGCTCTGCGCATATGCACACTGGGAACAGGCTCCCACTGTTCTTCTGCCTTGCTGATGTCAGACTCAGGAGGCTCCGGAGACTCTGGAGGCAGTAGATAACTATCAAGTGGCCTTGGCCCCCTCTCTGCCTCCGATGCAGAGCCCTTGTCCAAGCTTTCCCCAGCCCCAGGACTGGCACAAGTTCCTCCCCAACCCCCTCACTGTCCGACTCTGCTGCCAGCTCCTCTGGCCACCGGTGGGCCATGACATGTACATTATTTCTTCTGATTCAGCAGATATTTTCTTTTAACTGAAGGTACTAAAGGTTGCATCTGGTACTCACTACCTGAAAAAGCATGTGTTCAAATGTCTGAATTCTATGTTGATGTCAATCAGCTGTTTGAATCTTTAACTTGGTCAGAATTTCAGCTGATGGGCTGAAGATTTCATAGCATAGCATAGCATAGCATAGCATAGCATAGCATAGCATAGCATAGCATAGCATAGCACAGCACAGCACAGCACAGCACAGCATAGCATAGCATATTGTCCACTGCACCAATAACCATTATTTTCTCAGCTACCATTGTTTGACAGATTGCATCATCAACATCACTTTTTACATCCTACAGACATATGGCAAAATGGAAGCCACTATTCCTATATGAATGGCAACCAGAACTCCTACAGATTTTCCACAGAGCTATTGTTTTATCTCCTTCCATCTACCATCTGGAGCCCACTTCCTCCACTGGCATCCTGGGAGGGGGCTTCCCCTCTTCTATACCCACCCCAACGAGGTGAGCAGTGGCCAATTCATGCCGCTCAGAGGGTAAAATCCAACCAGAGTCAGGAGCGATCCACCTTGGCTGTAACCACCAGTGACGTCACGCCCGGAAGTCCATAGCAGTAGCTTTTTAAGGGAATAGTCCAAATTGCCATAACTTTTAAAAGATCAAAGAGCATATAGCTTCTATCACCATCACAATTTAATTTCATCTCTTGATTCCCCAACAGAAAATATGTAGTTCTGTTAAATTCTTAGCATTCCAGTTTTCATTAAATTGGTCTGTTTTACAAAATGTTGAAAACCATAGGGATTATTTGCAAAATATTTTAAAAATTATTTTCCAGCTCCTTTTTATTTCGTTTATTGAAAATGTTTATTCATCATTTAAAGAATTCTCCTACATATACACAAACAAAAGACCACCAGCAGAATTGTGTCATTATGACCAGCTTCAGAACAAAACATCTTCAGAGAGACTCAGAAAAAGCAGCAGGATGTGGCCAGGTGGATCTAACAGGGAGGAAAGTTCCACAAGCTAGATCACATAAGGAAAAAACATCCACATTTAGCAATATAGTTCTTCTACATTACCTAATACAGTAGCTCAGATTTTGGCAGAAGATTAGGAAGATCTTCACCAATATATTTCTGAAGGCAAATGAGAATGAGATAGTAAGAAGCAACCCTTAAAAGGGTGTTGTTTTTGTGGTTGTGGTTGTTGGTTAAAAGAGAGAACTGAGCACTTTGATTTAAGCTTGAGACTAGACTATGAGACCTGTGGAGCTGGAATAACACACTACTTCCCTAAATCGTTTAATCTGGAATATAATTTTCTGAATTTTCTAAAATTCAGACAGGTGTTTAAATCACAAATTAAGGCAATTATATGTGTCCCAAGACAAATATGCAAAATCGAATTTGAGTTAGTCAGTTCAAGTCTTAGATATGCTCAGACAGAAATTGCTGAGACATTTGCGGAATACTTAAATTTGAATTTCTGCACTAAGAGAATTCGATTCAGTAGCTTAGAACTTACTGTGGTCTTCCCCCACAGGTAAAGATTATGTTAAAAAAAATAATGTATTTCATTTTCATAATACATATGATCAATATGAATAAATTGCATCAATTTATTTTGTGTCTCTTTCATAGTACATTTTAGTGCATCATTTCATCATCAACCAGATCTGAGCAAGCGTTTGCTTCTGGTATATCGAACTTCCATTTGGAAAATTGATTTCAAGTTCACTCAGTCAAATCTCTGAAATGAGTTTCATGAATGATTCAGATCAAATAGATAAATTTAATGAATGCCTATGATGACCATTCAGTAGAGCTTTTTTATAAATCTGAAATCTATTCAACAAACTAAAGAAACCAACTATTCTGGTTGGAGAATATCTACCCATCCCTAGCTGCTGGTATGTTTGTCCATGTGCATTTTTGTCTATTCTATTATGTTATACAAAGAAGAAAGAAGGATTATAAATACAAGAACACGAATTGTTTTCCTGGCAGGATTCTTGTACATATCCTCTGGCTGTGTTTGCCTGTAATAGTGAGACCAGACAGACAAAATGGGAAAAATATTAATGCACACATATCTCACATACTGTATATATTATATTATACAACAATAGTATTCTAGATTTATTCCCAACCAAGGGCATTTGAAGAATGGTGCATATCGTTCTTCACATCATTTAAAATAAAAGAATATTATATAAAACACAACATTCAATATTATATAAAACAAATATAATAAACAAAAAAACCTTTCACCGTTAAATAGGATGAGAAGATAACTTGAGATTACAAGTTTAAAATTTTTGTATGAAATTCACTTCAGATCAATTCCAGCAAGCCATTAACAATTAACTGCAGAAATAATTTATACATGCTATTGAATTCCTTACAATGTCTTCATGTTATATAAATTTACAAATAAATTTTTTAAAAAGTACAATTTTTTCCATCATTCCTTCCCATCATACAAGATCTGACTGGGGAGTCTTTCATACCCCATCCATTAAGCAATGTCATCTGATGGAACACCAAAAGCATTGCCATTGCACTTGACTCTAGAAGAAGCAAACTTTGAGCTGTCTGAGTTCCAATAAGCTTGGAACACCTTTTTTCCCTCCCTACATTCTGCACCCAGATGGTAGCATATAATTTATTTGTTGAATTTAAACAGCCACCTACCTCATATGCTTAGTGTTCCCCCTGTTACAAGCTTTTAATTTTTATTTTCATTTCAGATATCATGGTTTTTAATTTGCCATCTAGCACCACTGTTGAGTTGGGAGCCCTGGGAATTCTTATTTATAAATGAATAAGTTCTATAAGTTAAAATCTAGAAAATACGGTTAATTTTTGTTGTCAGTTGCTCAATTTACTACAGCAAAACACTAGAAAATATAATACATTTTTCTTGGAATCCGTAATATGTGAGTAATGTATTGAAAGCTTAATAGAACAGCCAATATCTTTTAATTGAGATCTGTGTTACTGAAATTTTTAAATCTAAATGTTCTAATAAAATAATTACTCATAGTGACTTCTACACCACAAATACATTTTTATTTAAAATTCAATTTATATTTAAAATGTATCATTCCTTAGGATTACATATTTTTAAACTATGCATTTAAAAATAAGCTGATAATTACATTTGTTGTTTAATTTTGCTCTTCTTGTGTTTTCTTGATTTCAGTTTTGTTCTTTATGTATTGAAGAAACAAGCAAAGAGAAATGAAGTGTAAGACAGAAAATTGCTGTAATTACCTTATCAATTTGTGGGAAGTATGAAATGCATTGCAAATGAAATGCATTTTATTAAGAAAAGTGATTTCAAAAGTGGATTTTCAAGAGAAACAAAAAGAGATAACTTGAGGTAAAATACAAAAATGTATGTTACATAAGTATGCATGTGAGAAACATCGCAAAAATATTTAAAAATGTAAGTACACATGGATCCAGAATTGGGAAAAGAGACTTTTAAGATTGGAAAAACTAGAAAAATAGCCAAATCAATAATCACTTCTATTTTGAATATGAATGTTCCATTGATCTACCAGTTAATCAGCATGGATGTCTCTATTCTTCTGCTCATCACATCAACTGCTAAAAATGAATCATAAACATAACACAGCAACATATTATTTATTTATTATAAAAGCCTTCAATAAATGTCCCAAGGTGGTATGCCTCAGCTTAAAAATAAAAACAGCCATAAAAACAACCACCCTCCTCCCATATTAAAACAGAGGACTCATTGTCCTCATATTGGATAGGACACTTACAGGGGTGGGTTCTAAATTTTTTAACTACCGGTTCTGTGGGCGTGGCTTATTTTGTGGGCGTGGCTTGATGGTCATGTGACAATTCTTTAGGATTTAGCAGAGGTACTGGTCTACCAGTCTTTTAACTGCTTGCAGAGCTGTACTGGTCTACTCATTTGTTTTTGGAGGCACCGGTCTACCCATTTATTTTTGGAGGCATCAGTCTACTCATTTGTTTTTGGAGGCACTGGTCTACCCATTTATTTTTGCAGGCATCGGTCTACTCATTTGTTTTTGGAGGCACCAGTCTACCACCACATTGTCTTTTAATACTGATCAGCTGTAGAGCGGCCCTTTGAAGTCCTGCGGCAAGAGTTTAAACAGTTTTTTTCCTTCTAGCCGATCAGCTGGCACTCAGGAGGCAGCAATAGATTGGGGGTGGGGCCAAATAAAAGGTAAGAATAACGCGCGGGGTGGGAGGGCCCAGCTCCCGAACAAAGAGAACTGGCTCGGCCGAACTGGGCTGAACTGGGAGGAACCCACCACTGGGCACTTACTTACCAACCAAAAGTAAAATAAGTGTGTTAAGCATGTGACAGGGTTAACACACACATTCTGTTTAGAAAGTAAAGAAAACACTCTTCCAAAAATAACTTTTAAAAGATACAAACTCTCTACCACTTATCCTGTATTTTTGCAGTCTGGAACAGGTCGCTGTGGGAAGCGAAGAATTATCATGTGCAATGCCAAGCAAAAGCTTCACACTTAAGATGAATTACTCAGGTGAATACATCATCTTGATCCCTGGAATTGATCTATTCTAAATGGTTTACAGTGTTAATTGACAGCATTTTGTTACAGAAGTCGCCTAACTTACTGTTTTCATGTTGTATTCTCCCTGAAGCTGCACATATTGTGAGTTTAAGCAGTAATTAAAGTCTCAGATCCATTTTCAATTCAGCAACAAGGCAGATTGAAGAGTTAGATGCATCTAGATTTTCCAGGAGCAATAAAAGAGAACACAACTATACAAAGTAGACTGAGAAAAAAATACTGCTGAAACAAGAAAAAAGAAGCTGCTTATTGTTTCACCTTTATGTAAAAATCTCCATTCTCCCTCCCCAATTCTTTCAAATTATTGATCTGTGCAGTCATCTGAAACTTTTTAGAATTCTTAAGCTTTTTCATTGCTGTTTACCTTTTCCTCCTCTTCTTTTTTGAAGACTTAAGGATGCCCTTTTTTCTCCAAATCTGGGTCACCTATGCCTGGATAAGGAGCCTCTTTCTGAATACCAGTCAAATAAGAAGCTTCAAGCAAAATCACTTTCAGTTCTTGGTGAAGTTTCTGACATACTGCAGGTTTGATTTCAGAGAAGTATTATTTAAGGATCAGATCAAAAACTGGAGGAAGTTTTTGATCTGATCCTTAAAGAATACTTCTCGGAAATCAAACCTGCTTGGCTACCTGAAGATCCAGTATGCTGATGATATGGCATTAAGATGTTAGACATAAGCAGAAGTAGTTTGAGGCTCCTTGTCCTATGTCCCCATATAATCCATATCATGGCATGTATTGTAGGCTGCAAAATTGTCATGGAAACTCACAAAGCAGGGATTTTCATCCTCTTCTATAGAGTTCTGTTAGACCTTTTTTTATAAGGTCTAAAATTCCTAGCATTTGACAAATTGCAACTGATCTGCAATTAACCAATCAACAATGTTATTGACAATATCAACAATGATTGGTGTCAACTGCACTATAGCCAAGTAATTTAAGAATTTATTAAAAGCTAACCCACAACAGTTTTAGAATGTATCCACTAGCTGTTTAAGTAGCTTAAATTTAAAATCAATTGCAACTTGAAGGCAAAACAAGGCAAAGTAATATAACTGCCAGGTACTTTAATTGAAAAGTTTTAGTTCAAAACACCTTCTCCTTAATAATTATATATCACTTCTGGCTATAGGAAACTTTACACAGTGATGTTAAGGTAGGGAAGGAATTTTGGAAGAGAACTTGGAAAAACATAGTTATAGTAGACAATTTTTAAAACATTTTAAATATTAATGTTTATTAATAGTTAAACTTGCACTAACTAAATTGTATTTCATTAGATTCATGAAGCATCACAAATCTATATTGTGGTGCAGCTGGGATGAATTATAAGCAATGAGGTCCAGAACCTAATGTACAAATGGTGATTAATTACTTTATTAAGGCAATTTGCAAAAAATGGTTTTCTATTATAAAATGCCATAGTGAATTTATTTTGCAATAGTATATTTGCCCCGCAGTACAATTCAAGACAGCATTGAAAAGGAAAGAAAAAATATGCATTGCTTTTTTGTCAATACATAGATTTTCTAAGTGCTGTGCAAGATTTTTTGTATGGTATCCAATATGTTGATTCCCACTGGAATGACCACAGCCAGTTTATGCCATCATCTTTCAATTTGATTTTCAGACCTGATATTTTGTGATCTTCTCCTGTTCTATTGTTGGTTTGTCAGATAGCCAGATGTACAGACTGAATATGGAATTTTTATCCACCTATCCAATCCTTCCCAAGTACCTGGGATAGGCAGATGTGAATGCTGTTGTTGTTATTGTTATTATTTACTTTATTCATTAAACATGAAACTCAGTCAACTGAACTTTCAAAAATGCAACACAAATACCATCGACTGTTGCTAATGGTTGATATGGGTTGCTGCCAGCATCCTAGGTATCAGCCAAGTACCTTCTTAAAATGTGCGATGTTCCAAGTAGCACAGTTTTTTACAGTTCCGCTGGTGTTATTGCAGGAAGCTACAGTTAGTTGATGTATCTTATAAAATTCTTGGACATGGTAACAAGTATCCCAATGACAATGGGTATCACTGTTACATGTTTCATCCATAGCTGTGTAGTTTCGATGGCCAGGTCGCAATATTTCATGATTTTTTCTAGTTCTTTTTCTTCGACTCTGGCATCTCCTGGTACTACGATGTCAATAAATTGTACGTTTCAGTTTTCGACAACTGTGATATCTGGCGTGTTGTGCTCCAAGTGACGATCTGTCTTATTCAAAAGTCCCACAAGATCTTCACCTTCTCATTTCCTATAACTTTTTTATAACTGTTATATAACTATAACACTTTATGTTCCCATGACTTTTTGGATACAGGTAAGTCGTATTTTTTACATAATGACCAGTGGATTATGTCATGTCTAGCTTTGTAATCAGTTTGTGCGATTTTGCTGCATTCACATATTAAATGTGAAACAGTTTTTACTTTGTTATTGCAAAGTCAGCAGTTTGGATTGTCAGTGGATTTTTGTATCTTTGCTTTCATGGCATTACTTTGTAGTGCTTGTTCTTGAGCAGCGAGTATTAAACCTTCCATTTCTTTCTTGATGGTTCCCATCTTAAGCCTTGCCCATGTAAAGGTGTCATCACATTTTCCTTCAATGTGCTGCCCATGCAAAGCTTTGGTTTTCAATCTATTTAATCTGTCATCCAGCTGTTTTTCCTTATATTCTGCCTTTGTTTCTGTTGTTTTATAATGTTCTCTGTTTTCACAGTCTGCAGCAATTTTTCTGTTCTTTGGTTCACATAATCATTTAAACTTCATTTTTCTTCTTCTACAGTTTGATGGATTTGCAATAGTCCTCTCTGCCCCCCTATTTTCCTTGGCAAGTACAACCTGTCAATGTCACTTCGTGGATGTAAAGCGTGGTACATATTCAAAAGTTTGCACATTTTCCAGTCCACGTTTTCCAGTTCAGCCAAAGTCCAGTTGATGATTCCAGCTGAGTAGCATATCACTGGAACTGCCCATGTATTAATGGCTTTAATTATGTTTCCAGCATTCAGCTTTGATTTTAATATTTTGCAGACCCTCCTGATGTATTCCTTTTGCATTGACTCTTTGACTTTTCCATTCAAATTGTTATCTGCTTCCAATATGCCTAGGCATTTGTCACCATCATCATTTGCTAATGGTTTTAATATGTTTCCATTTCCAAGTTCTATTCCTTCTATTTTTTCCATTTTTCCTTGCTGCATGGATAATATAGCACATTTTTCAAGTCCAAAGTTCATTTTGATGTCGCTGCTGAACAGTTGAACTGTGTTGAGTATTGATTTAAGTTCAGTGGCACTTTTCGCATACATTTTTAAGTCATCCATGTATAGTAGATGGTTTATCTTGCCATGTTGGCTTGCGATTTAGTATCCCAGTTTTGTGTTTCGCAGGATTATTGTCAGTAGAATTAATGCGATGTTGAACAGTAGTGGTGAAAGTGAGTCCCCCTGGAAGATTCCTCATCTGATGTTGACTTCACCAATGTTCTCCCCATTTGCTGTTAGAACTGTTTTCCATTTTTGCATATTTGCTTTTAATTGTTGTTGTTGTTATTAATCATCGCAGATTCAGCCAGTTGTTTAGACTGGGTTTGGCATTTTTGTCTACCTATCAAGTCCTTACCGAGGACCTGGGATAGACAGATCTGGATGTTTTATAGTGTTACAGATATCACTGCAGGATGGAAGCGGTTCCAAATAAAGCAGCCTTCTGCAATTATTGAAATCTGATTCAATGAGGGGAGGCAAGACTGAAGAGAAAGCTGCACTGCATAGTTGTAGCAATAGCAACTCCAACTCTTTCTGGGTTTTTTTTCTTCCTCTTGCTTTTCTCCAGTTCTGACTCTTCTTTCCGGCTTTAGGGCTAGGATATTAGTGGGACCCAGTTAGGCTTTTCTCTGTGTTGATTAAGGGTTGATTGACTTTATCTGGCACTTGTCATTGTTCTTGGCACTCTTTTAAAATGCTTATTTTGCATGTGTCCCTAGTTAGCTGAATCTGGCTTGCCCCATTGACTTTGCTTGTTGGAAGCCAGCCGGGAAGGTCCCAAATGACAATCACATGACACTGGGACACTGAAATCTTTGTAAATAAATGCTGGTTGCCAAGTGCCCAAATTCTGAACATGTTACTGTGGGGATGCTGTAATGGTCATAAGTACAAAAAAACAGTTGTAAGTCACTTTTTCAGTGCTGTTGTAACTTCAAATAGTCACTAAACGAATGGTTGTAAATCAAGAACTGCTTGTATATACTTGAGGAGTGACAAATGTAGCTTTATTCTTTAAAAAATGTGAATCCGGTATTAGCAATGCTTATGTCAAAGGGATTAAGTTTGTAATGCATATTTTTGTAGGCAACTACAAAAAGAAACATGCAAGAAATGAACTTTGAAGATTTTTGCATATTTACCAAATGATGTCATCAGAGAATATGTCTCTGCTCAGGAAGTCAAAATACAGACATTCATCTTTGTAATAGTAGAAAATGGACACATTATTTTCCTCACACCCTCCTTTTTTTAAAATTTCTAGGATGTATAGCTAATCTTAAAAATCTGTTGGTGATGCCTTACAACATTTTGGAAATAAATCCCCCAAAGGTAAACCAATTAAGGCTAGGTAAATATCTAATACATCTAATGATAAATAATTTCAGCATATAAATAATTGTAGATGATCAAACATGATTTTATAACATGGGAACAAATTAGCATTATCTATTCAGTGATCTATCTCAAAATATTAGCTGTTTGGGACAGTTTTTGTAAAAAAATAATAATAATCATCATCAGGCATTTAACATTTCTAGATTTATTTTCAATGCTATAACAGAAGACATATAAATATATATTTTTATTCTAATTATCTTCCAGAAGGCCATTAGAATTGCCAACCTTGGATCTCACTGACCCATACATTATTAAGACTGATCATAAACTACTTCAATGATTTGCTCGTAAACTATTGCTTGTGCTTACTGATGAATGGTATCCTCAAGGTTTAATTTACCATCTTCTCTGAAAATATATTTTTAGATTTCATGGCTATATTTTTAATGGTACGTTTCTGAGTCAGATGTCATATAAAAACCCTTAAATCGTCTAAGTTTGTCAGCTGTATATCTAAGTACTCATCAATGGCTTATGGTAGAAGAATATATATTTGTTTCCACCACTAAAACTGACAGCAGTGGAATTGCTCATGGTGAAATGCAATGTAAGGTACTTAACCTGGATTCAGTTCCAAATTTCCCTAATTTGTGGTTATATGATGGCACTTTTCAAGCAAGATGATAACTTCTCAGTATTTATCATAGATGCAATTAATTCTTCTAGATAATGAAAGGAAATTCTAGAGAACAATTTGGTGTAATGATTACAGTGTTGAATTTGCCCAATATGAAATCCTTATGCACCTGTGAAAATAACTGGCTAATTTGGGGCAATTCATTAACTGTATGAAAGTATTCAATGGTTTGTGGAGACTGTGATGATATTTTGCCATTTCCATTATCACAACTCTCTGAGAATCTTGGATAAATTCACTGTCATTGATAGAACATGAAGAAAAAAGGGGTCAGTCAAATTCACAGCTATCCATAAAATTAAGAAACTTCAACTTGAGATCCTGGGAGAAAAATACAGCATATATAAGTCATAAATAGAAAAAAACAGTTATACGTATATAACTTTTCTCCTTGTGAACATGATACATTGATTGCAATTGATGCAAGACCATGTCTATGCATACTGTAGCTACTTAGACAATTCTTCCTCAGCAAATTTGGACACTTAAGGACTAAATCAATTTTAAATATCTAAAAAAAACAAAAAACCCCACCAAGTGCATGAAGGTCAAGAGACCAGAAAGGAACTGCATTCTTCTCCAAATGTTCAGTGAATAACTAAGCAGGATTTTCATCTTATCTTGCTTCTAGCTTCGATGAGATTAAATCTAAAAGCAACTGAAATATTTTACATTACTGTCCCAAAGATGCTTCTTCAAGAGGCAACTGGACTTTTTGCGTTTTCTTTGAAGACATTTCACTTCTCATCCAAGAAGCTTCTTGGATGAGAAGCAAAACATATTCAAAGAAAAAACAGAAAGTCCAGTTGCTTCTCGAAAAAGCATCTTTGGGAAAACCAGGACCCAGATGATTAAGAATTTCCATAGACATTTTACATTAGTGTTATAGTTCCTACACTGGTTTCAGTTTTTGGTAGATGTTATGAGCTCATCCAACAATAGAATACATTTGTACAATAATGATAGCAATAGCGCTTAGACTTATATACCACTTCACAGTGCTTTACAGCCCTCTTTAAGCGATTTACAGAGTCAGCATATTGTCCCCAACAATCTGAGTCTTCATTTACAAACCTTGGAAGGATGGAAGGCGGAGTCAACCTTGAGCCCATCGAATTCCAGACTGTGGGCGGAATTAGCCTGTAATACTGCATTCTAACCACTGCACCACAATGGCTGATCATTAGGATATGTTTATAAGATGACAAATAGATGTCAGTGGTGAGTTTCTTAAAGCAATTTTATGAATTAACCTAAACAAAATAGTGGGGCTTCTATCTGAGTAGCAAAAAAATAAGATGAATGTGAGACAGAAGCAAAACCCTTTTCTATATATGCTCAACCAGATTTTTGCAACTCAAATATGTTAGCTCTATGACATATGAATACATGTGTCACATACATACAAAAATGCTGTGTGTGTGTCAGTGCTAGCATGGACTGCTAATTTTTATTGTTATCCATATTTTTGTTACATTTTGGCTTGTTTAAATGTTATGCAGAAAGGAGTTACATGAACATTTTATTATTTACTGGCCATATTAGTAGTTCAACTTGTCATTTTGCTTCATGGTTTATTGGCATCAGCTTTTAAAATCAACTGCTTCTTAATGAATTCATATATTTAATTTATTTATTAAATAAATTTGTATACTGCCACAATAAAAAAAAACATCCTTTGTGACTCATTTAGAACACAATAAAGAAATAAAACATTAAATGAATTCTCTTTATATTCTGAGCTTTGAGCTCTTGCTTTATTGACTATGTTACCAACATGGATATGATTTAGTAATCACCAACGATATTTTAAAAATTGCACTGGCTCATATTCTAAAATTGATCATTTCCAGCCTATTTGCCAAAATAATTCTGCTCCATGTCTTCAATATTGGATCTTATTCCACCTGCTGATTTAATTAGAATTGAGTTTTTACTCTAATGTTTTTAGCCAAAAGATCTTTGCTCTGCTGATTTATAAAGCTTCTACACTTATACATTCCATCATGGATTCTTTTCCTTTTCATTAAGACGATCAATAAAAATATAACATGAACCCCACCAAACCTACAAACTTATTCCTAGACTATATTATTTTTTGTTACATTATTGGGTCCCCCCCCCCCGCCCTTCCTTTGATATTCTTTGGCACTCAAACAGCTAAACATGGGAGAGCAGTAAGTGGATTTTACAGTTATTGAGACCATTTCTATGATCATTTTGACACAGACTGCAAGCAAAAAGGACTTGTTTTCAAATGTCAAACAGTTTGCCTGACATAAGGATAAAGAAAAGTTGTTTGGGGGGAACTGTGAAAAGTATTAAATTCCTCATTCCCTGGGTATTTTTCACAGAGCTTGCAATTTCTTCTGTGTGTTTTAGGAGTGCCCATTTTCATGTAATCTTTCCAATCTAAATTGAAGAATAACTGTACTTTTGAATAAATACTTTTTAAAAGAAATAATTATGACCTCTGTCTCTCACTCCCTCTGCAAGTTTCTAACCTTCATTTTCAAAGCAACATAAAAGTAAAAATTTCACTGAATTAAATACAACTCCTGTTGACTATATGGAAAAGTCAAGGTAGGAGTTTCCTGGGTGCAGAAATATAGAAGTGATTTCCAAAATTTCTCCCCCTTCCCCAAATTTCCAGTGTGGCTTATATTGTAAGGAATGCAGGGTGCAGAATTATTTGCTCATCCTGTCCAGTCTTGCTTAGCTTTTTCAAACACAGCCAGTATCAGCTGGGGCTTGCCACCTGATATTCAAATTATGAAAAATGAAATTAAAATCATGTACATGTATTACTTTATAATAGTGAAAAACAATTTGTACAAAAAGTTCAGGTGAGAATCAAGCAAAAATTGAAATGGCCACATTCAATAATGACAACTTCAGCTGAATTTGAGACTATAGCCAATTTTTCTCAGAGAGTTATATTTTAATCATTTTAAATGGCAAACCCATATAAGAGCAATGCATGGTCAAATTTAAGCAGTGGTTCAAGCATAGGTAAACTTGACAGAACAAACATCTTCCAAAAGGGACATAGCATTTTATTTTATTTTTTTAATACATACTTTATTGAGTTTTCAAAATTAAAAAGACAGAAAGAAAAGAAAGAAGGAAGGAAAAAAAAAAGTGTTGACAAAATTCTATATGTCATTCGGAGATACAGTGTTTCTTATCAGGTGAATATCTTGTATCCAATCTACTTCATCTTAGGCTAAATTCCTCTCTATTGTATTTATAAACTATATATACATTTCATCAAAGCTATTTATATACAGAACATATCATTTACTTTTTCTTATTATTTAACCAATTGTACCAATTTCCCCATACTTCGTTATATTTACATGTCTCATCATCCATTAACAGACTTGTTATCTTCGCCATTTCTGCACACTCTAAGATTTTGTTTATTAACATTTCTTCTGGTGGTTGAGTTTTGCTTTTCCAAAATTTCGCTAACACTAATCTGGCTGCGGTTATTATCTGCATTGTGAGTTGAGTTTTATTTTTGTTTAGGCCATCACCTACTATGCCCAAAAGGAAGAATTCTGGGGACAATGTTACCTCCTGATCTAATATTTCACGTAACCATTGTCGTACTTTGGCCCAGTATCTTTTTACCTCTGGGCAGGACCACCACATGTGGTAATAAGTACCAATTTCTTTACCACATTTCCAGCACTTGGGTGAGAGATTTGGAAACATTTTTGCTAATCTGGCTGGGGCTAGATGCCATCTATGTAGTATTTTGTAATGGTTCTCTCTATACGTTGCTGATTTTGTGATTTTAAAATTTCTATTCCATGCTTCTTCCCAGTCAGTATAGTTAATATTGTATCCGAAGTTTTTTTCCCAAATACTTAATTGATTCTTTGCAATAACCTCTGCCTTATCCTCATCCAATAAGAAGTTATATAGTTTAGTTAACATTTTCTTATCTACTCCCCAAATGATTTTATCAAAATTTCCATATTTCATTTCAATGCCGAATTGGTCCTTATCTTTTTGGTGGGACATAGCATTTTAATCCAAATAACTTAACTTCCTTAAAGATTCTGGTTGGCCAATTCCTTTGACATCCTTTATATCCTTTTATTTTACTAAACTATTTTAATGTTAACATTTAGTTCTTCTCACTTTCAGCAATTATTTGTTTTTATGTTATACCAGAATCTTCCATTCAATGAATACCCCTCAATTATTATTGGACAATTAGAATTTTGGTATTGCCAAATTTTAATACCATAAGTAATTGTAAGAAGACACAAAATAAATATTAATGTACACAATTTTAACAGTACCTATTTAATTTATACCTGATTTAACCAGGAAATTATTATTTTATTTTTAATAGGCCTACTGATCCCCACCAGACATTAATATATGTTATTTCATATATTAAATTTCTATTCAAATTTCTAGGTTCTATCATATCTCTAGACCTAAAATGGACACCTAACATCAAAAATGTCATCAAAAAAGCACAACAAAGAATGTTCTTTCTGCACTAACTCAGGAAGCTCAAACTGCCCAAGGAGTTCCTGATACAGCTCTACAGAGGAATTACTGAGTCTGTCATCTGCTCCTCTATAACTGGTTTGGTTCTGCAACCCAACAAGACAGACACAGACTTCAGAGACTTCATAATTAGACCTGCCTTCCATTGAGGTCTTGTATACTGCACAAGTCAAAAAGAGAGCTGTGAAAATATTTACAGACCCCTCGCATCCTAAACATAAATTGTTTCCTACCCTCAAAACGATGCTATAGAGCACTGCACACCAGAACAACTAGACACAAGAACAGTTTTTTCCCGAATGCCATCACCCTGCTAAACAAATAATTCCCACAACACTATCAAACTATTAACTAAGTCTGCATTACTATTAATCTTCTCATCATTCCTATCACCCATCTCCTCCCACTTATGACTGTATGACTGTAACTTTATTGCTCTATCCTCATGATTTATATTGATTGTTTCCTGGTATGATTTGATTGCTTATTTGTACTCTGTGACTATCATTAAATGCTGTATTTTATGATTCTGGACAAATGTATCTTTTCTTTTTATGTACACTGAGAGCATATGCACCAAAGACAAATTCCTTGTGTGTCCAATCACACTTGGCCAATAAAGAATTCTAATACTTCTAATAAATCCATTGCTTCCATCTTATGGGAAACTACTAAATTTGTCAGCCGGTTGGCCAACCAGCTTCCATAGTATTCCAATAGTATTGGAAAAGAGAGGCACCTGCTCTTACCTGATGAATTAATACAGAACTGTATGCAACTGATTTTTATTAAATCCCAATATGGCCAGGAATGATGTCATTCAATAACTTCTTTTCAATGTTAAATAACATCTGAAAAAAAAACACCACTGAAGCATCTCAAATGCTAAATATTTGAGTACCAAAATTAGGCAAACTTTAAAGAACTTCATAAGCAGAAAAATGAGCAGAATTTGCAGGAAGCTACAAATGTTTCATCTTCTGGTGGATCACTTTAATACACTCCGTGTTTTCTGGAGAAGTTCAGTGAAATGCTAGCTTTTGTGGCTGTAAGCTTCTTAAACCAATCTTCTCTTTCTGTTCCTTTATGTCCATGCATTATTAATTATATTTCAGTTGGGTAATCTTCTTATCTTTGCTAACTTATTTTCTGTTTCAAAGGCAGTCCTATTACCGAGCAGGTGATATCTCTCTCACATACACACAAACTGGAATTCATACTTTAATGTTCGTCATCCTCATTATTTCTTGTTGCTTCCTTCCTAGTTTTTTTTTTCATGTTGTAATTCCTATTGTTTGTCCCTTTCATATTCTGAGTATCGGCCTTAAAAATGGATAAGTAAATGCATGACTGAAGGAGGGGAAAAAAGCAGATTACCTCTTCATAAAATATCTCTTTGCCCTCTTAACTGATGAGTGCTCAAGCAGCAAGCTCAGAAAAACTAATTATCCATGTTACACCATCCCCATGTCTCTCATTGGACTGTTAAGTTGAGGGTAAGATTCCTCAATCTTTGCAATTCAGGAATGTTGCTTATGGTTAAGACTCCATTTGCTTAGAAGGCTAAATTGCCTCTTTGACAAAACAAAGCATTAAGGACACATTTGAGAGTGTTCTACCACATTTACTGCAAGTTGTGCTGGAAGCAAGTGGAAATATATAAATCCCTACAATTGTTAAAGTCAGTCCTTGATTGCTTGCTTGATGACTCTACATGCTTTCCCCTAGAAAAGAAACCAGAAGGTGGTACATGACTTGGCTGAGGTTTTGTGAGCTGAAAATAAATAGATGTTGCTATAATCTTCAGCTGTGAATGAAACATTCTATGCTGCAATTGAATTGTGTCATTAAGCTATAAATATAGGGAAAAGGAAATTATACGTGGTTACCAGCATTTTCAGAAAACAAGTAGATGAAACTTAATCTGTTAAAAGATGCAGCAGAGCAGCAGTAGTATATTGGCTACTACAGATAGTCCTCAGCTAATGACCACAACATTTGAGCCCAACATTACTGTTGTTAAGTGAATTTTGCCCCATTTTTTTACCTTTCTTGCCACAGTTATTAAGTGATTAACTGTAGTTGTTAAATTAGTAATATGGTTCTAGAGTGAATGTGGCTTCCCCATTGACTTTGCTTTTCAGAAGATCACAAAAGGGGATCACATGACCCTGGGACACTGCAACCGTCATAAATATGAGTCAGCTGCCAAGCATTTGAATTTTGATCCCATGACCATGGGGATAATGCAATGGTCATAAAGCAGTGGTGGGTTGCTATCGGTTCACCCTGGATTAGGTGAATCAGTAGGGATTGCGGCGGGAGGCTCCAGCCGCCTACCCCGGATATCTCTGCACATGCAGAAGCATCACACATACCCAAGAGCGAACTGGTAGCGGCTGAAATTGAAACCCACTACTGATCATAAGTAACTTTTTTCAGAGCTATTGTAACTTCAAACAGTCACTAAATGAACTGTTGTAAGTTGAGGACTACCTGTATTCAAACCATGTTGTGGCCTGTCAGTGGCCTGTGCAGATTGTAGCTGATTCTGACAACGAGGAGGCTGGTGTGGTGCTGCGCCAGCAGCCTGTGCAGCTGTTGCTCGAGTCGGACAGTGAGGAGGCTGGAGAAGATGTGGTGCCAGAGGCAGGGATTCAGCCAGGGCCTTCAGAACCTCCAGAAGCTCCTTTAAGTGAAGAGGACGAAGAGGAGGAACCTCTTCTCAATGCACAGGCGCACAGTGCTGCCAAAAGGCAGGAGTGGCTCCTCAGGAGGAGGTCTCCTCGACAGTAAGGCTTGGGGCTAATTGGTCACTCCCTTAGCCTATTTAAGGAGGAACGCCTCTTGCACCAAGCTGTATGGAACAACTTTAGTTCAATCTCCTTCGCATCTGGATTCTCTGCAAAATTGCTTCTGGGCTTTCTGCCAACTCTGGTAAGACTGTGATTACCTTATCTTAGAATTCTGGTAGGCTGTTAAGACAGTTTATTAACAGCCTTTGGTTGATAAAGACCAGATTATTTGAGTAAAATAAGCTTTGTATAGAGTTTGTGTGTGCTGCATTCTTTGGGGTCCGTAGCTGGGGCAGAACAAATCACAACTTTTCATTCCATTTGAAATTAAAAGTTCTATCAAGCTGTTCAAGCTTCACCCAACCAACACAAGCCCTAAAATGAATTACACTGCCATACATTAAGAATATGTCAGAAACCACCAACAGATTATTACAACCACATGGAATCAGCATAGCACACAAGCCAATTAAAGCCCTTCAAAACATCCTAAGCAGACCAAAAGACACAGGAACCCCAGAAGAAAAAACAAGTGTCACCTACAACATACAATGTAAGAACTGCAACAACCACTAAGTAGGACAAACAGGCAGAAGACTGACAAAATGCATCCACAAACACCAACTGGCAGTCAGAAGACATGATGAAAATTCTTTCATTTCACTACATATAAACAGATTTATCCATAGTTTCAATTGGGAAAATGTGACTGTCCTAGACTGAGCCAAGTCCAAAAATTTCTAGAAGCCTGGCACTCTGACAAAATCAGCTTTCAATAGATATATAGACATTAATATCAATTATAGACTATGCAAAAGGGACAACCAACCAGACCAAAGGGGAAGCAAAAGCAACCACATCAGCATAGATTAACTCCAAGGTTCACATTAGACCAACGATCAAGTAAGCAATACCCCAATCAAGAAACTGCAAAAGAAGCCAATAGTAAACAACCCAATCAAAGAATCTCTAAGACCATCCCCACCAACACTGACAGGCAAGCCACCAGAATATAAACTCACAGCAAACTGCACTCCTTACTAGCACTGATGATGTTACCTAGTTTGGATAATGAAATGTCTACAAGAAAACAAGCAAGCTCAGAGAGCACCAGGGACCCCTTCATCCATCTTTGCTATCAAGCTTCTCAACTTATAATCAAGAAGTTCTATCATGAAATGGCGTATCAGAGGGAGCCTATTCTACATTATATTTTCATGATTTTACATCAGTAGAAGTCAATTTGCAGATGATACAACCGCAAAATCAGATTCTCCATTTCTATTAAGTATATTCACCAAAATGGAGATACAGCCAATTTCCAATAAGAAGAGTTGATTGATATGTAATATATATTTATATCACATTTTTCTTCCAGGATTTCACCTGTGATATCTGCTTGGCATATGTTTAATCTTCTTAAGAATCCTATGGTATAAGTCTGACAACAGAATATTTATTCTGCTTTTACTATCATTGTTTCCTATTTTTTTTCAATCTGCTTCCAAAACAAGTGCAAATTAATATGTAAAGGAACAATTACATAAAGCTTCTTCAATAGAATAATTAAATTTAAAAAATTCTCCAATCCTAAAAGACAATAATGAAAACCAAGTTCATATGTTTTAAAAAGCAATAAAAGGCAATCTGATTCCAGAGCAGTAATGATCAGAGAAACACTTGAGTAGAGAGGGATATTTCCCAGTTGTTGCTTTAAAAAAAGATGGCAATGGGAACAGCCATACCTCTCTTGATACAATGAGCCACAGTGTAACCAGGATCCTTTTGGATGTTGTAATTGGTGACAAGTTGAATGATAGCTTGGAGAGTTATAATTCAAAATGAATGGAGATAACCAGCTTATAAGCACACATGTCCTGCTGGGTGCCTATTAAAAGAAGGTAAGAATTTTTCTTCCTTAACTACTTCAATTACTGAAATACACTTCAACAGACTTGCAATCCGCTGCTCCTAAAATGGCTTTTAATTGTTTTCTTTCCAAACTTCAAAAGTTCTCTCAGCACTGCACATTACAACAAGCATGGTACATGCAGGTATATGCATTGATTGATGAGTTCCATGTTAATTACACACACTCGCATTTTGAGTGAAACAGGTGGCCAATTCTCTTCCCAGATTGTGGTGGGAATAGGCTGTAAAATAGATGTCAAAACAGAGCTTTGCTGATGTATATATATATATATATATATTCTGGAAGACTGAAGCTCTGTGAGCGCAGAAACCCGGATTACATAATCCTCAAATAGCACAATATGTCACATAATCCTCAGACAGTACAATATGTCAAAGAATTGCACAGCAGAGTGTTCTTCCTTGCCTGTTTTCACATTTTCACTAAAGCAATTCTTACTGAAAGACCCAAGAATCACTGAAATGGGAAACGGGGGTGATAGAATGACTGGCACACATTTTTTTCAGCACTTCCTGTTCTCTAAAGATATCTTTAACACCATAATAGCCTTCTTAATTCGTAAAGGTCTTATGTAAGATATTTGCTTACAGCCAGAGACTCTAAAATCACATGGTAAATGGTAAAATTCTATTTAGCAGTCTGCCAGGCCCAGCATTGTCACATGGAGGAGCTGAAAGTTAATTCTTACACATTCAAAGCAAAAAATGTAATAGCAAAACAACATAGAAATAATAATTTAAAAAACCTAGAAAGGGATGCACACAGATGCAAAAAAAACCCTACCACGACGAGAAAGGAGAAACCATAAAAGAATATAAACCTTGTTCTTATATACAATGGACCTAGTTTTCTTTTGAAAGAATTCTGTCTTTATTTTATTTTTATTTATCTCATTTAGAAACTGCACATCTCCCTCACTGAGATACTGTCTCTTTTTTAGGAAAAGTTGTTTCCCTAAGTTTTTGGATTCTTATCAGCTTGCCTAATTGGTCCCAATTCTTCTTGCAGAAGGTGTAGCACAATAGGAACAGAAACTGTACAAAAATAGAACATCAGTGATTTTTCTTTCTATTATTGCATGTTTTTTATTTTCTTTTGATTTTATCTAGCTTACATACCTCTTACACTGTTATTATAATCTGAAGCATTGTAAATTCTACTCTTTGTAAACAAGTAGGTTGATTGATTGAGAGATGCCCCTGGGAAGAACTTTAGTAACTTCTCATGATGTGGAGAAAATTGAGGAAGCAAAAGAAAAAAAAGAACACAAAACAGGAAATTCTTCTACCCCTTTAGTAGAATCACATCTGAAGTAGATTCTCTCATGCTTTGAGCAGGGAATATGAACAGAAATAATCCTTAAATAATTGGACATTAAATATTAATTGCCAGCCAGAGAGGAAGATGAGAACTGTTTGTGCTTCAAATACGATTCAGAAGAGGTGCTTCACAAAGGGCAGCATCAGTAACAAGACAACACTTTTAATTAGGCTAATCTTAAAGAGATGCTGAGCTCACATTCCCATGTGCTCTGAAAAACCGCTTCCCAAATAATTTTCAGTTTACATACAAGGACCATTATCTCCAGCTAAAATACATTGTGTACCTTCATTTCCAGCAGCTCGCTTTTCCTTTCCTTTTTTCTTTTTCCTTTCAATTGGAAGAAGATGATGGTCCTTAATTGTGTATTCAGAAAGGATGCTGTAACCCTCCCTCTTCCAGTATGCACCATGATTCTGTTTGGACAGAAGGGGACCCTAATATTATGTATTTATTAGTAGCAAAGAGCTATTTCTCTCAAAATAACAGCGTGGCATTAGGTTAGCCGTGGTTGATTAAAAAATGGAACAGTGATGGAACCCGTTTCCTGGTTCTACTGATTGATGCTTTTGTGATTTATTCCAGCTGTTGTGTGTTTTATTTTTATACGAATATTTTATGTGGATTTTTTTAACAGCTTTAGCTGCCAGGCTCATGATTTAAGGTGGGTGATCCTATAAACCTAATAAATGAATAGATAAGTCTATGTATGTTAAACTTGATCACATGTTTGGCCTTTGAATAAAAAAGAACATGGTCAATGCCTGGACACAGTATAAAGAAGGAATGGAAGTCAGATAGAGTAACTTCATTTCTGGAAGAAATGAACGAATAACAGTCAGAAACATTGATCAAGCCAATCTGGGATCATTTTAAAGTACCTGAAACTGAGTGAAGGGTTTTAATTGTCAAATTCTTTCACAAGTTCAGCCTCTGATGCATCGCTGGAGAATTGTTTTTCAACCCAAAAGTAAAAACTTTTGATGCACTGCAAATGCCTTTTACAGAAGGGGATTTCTTGGACTGAATGATTGATAGGTTCGTCTCAAGCTAGACTTCTCTTTTTGTCTATTCAAAGCATTTTGGGGACAACAGAGAGAGAGAGAGAGCTCAGAATGGAAAGTCCGTTGTTTGTTTGTTTCTATCCCACCTTATTATTTTTACAAATTCAAGGTGGTGAACATATCCAACACACCTTCCTTCTCCTATTTTCCCCACAAAACTATGAAATGAATTGGGCTGAGACAGAATGACTCATCCAAAGTCACCCAGCTGGCTTCTGTGGCTAATGCGGGACTAGAATTCACAGCCCCCCACTTTCTAACCTGGTACTTTAACCACTAGACCAGTGATGGCTAACCTTTTTGCGGTCGCGTGCCAAAAGTGGGGGGAGCGTGGGAGGTCACGGGTACGGATGCCCACATCCATAATTCAATGCGCCCTGCCCTCCTGCGCATGTGACCCCACACACTTCCCCCTGCTTTTGGCACGTGATGGCCTGGTGGGCCCGGTAGGCCCGTTTTCCCCCCTCCCCAGGCTCCAGAGGCTTTCTAGGAACCTGGGGAGGGCAAAAACAGCCTTCCCCATCCTCCTGGAGGCCTTCTGGAGGCCAGAAACAGCCAGTTTCCTGACTTCCGGTGGGACCGGAAGGTGTGAAAATCAGTTGGCCAGTGCGGGCATGCGCGCTGGAGCTGAGCTAGGGCAACGCTCACGTGCCCACCAATATGGCTCTGCATGCCACCTGTGGCACCCATGCCATAGGTTCGCCATCACGGCACTAGACCAAACTGGCTGTCAACTATTTGTTTCTTCATTTTCTCTTCCTATATGTGACTATCAGGTCCCTAATTAGCTGAAGGATTTGGTTGTGAAATGGATTGGATTCTTTCTGGTTCAGAGTCATACACCCAAACATCTGCAAATCACTGCAGAATATGGCAGATTTACTCTCTACCATTCCAGGAAAATATGTAATTGCATTAATGTTTTGCAGAAAGGAATAATTTCATGGTCCTGTATTCTCCAAAGAGCTTTAGGGATAAAATCGGAACAGTTTAGCAGATGTTCCAGAGTCTGGATCCACAACAAATTTTTATTCTTCCAGTTACAGAATTTGAAAGCAATGGGTATTTTGTTTTATCAAATAAATAAGTACATAATCACAATCCTGAATATTAGGAAAAAACAAAGTTTAGTAGAAAGAGTAAAACCCAGAGACAGAACTATCAATCAATAAAGATAATATTCATGCCATGTTGTAAATGTTATTTTTAAATATTTTAAAATACAAAAAAATGTTTCATTATACCATCCCATTGTCTAAGGAGAACATCTCAGGAGAAATAGGAGGCTTGCTGAGGACCTTTACACGAAGGAATAACTTTTTTTTTACCTCACTTCCCTGATATAAATCCCTATGTTTTGTAGTAAATATGTACAATATTGGAATTGTGGTGGTTGATACATTCTGTTGCAGTATGTGTCTTTGTAATGGTATGTGGAGAAAAACCTTGGGAGACATGGAAAAAGCCACAGTCAGATGAGAGGTAGATAAACCTGCAGAAGGAATGTGGATGTAGCAAGCATCTCAGAAGGGGTCCTCCACAGTTTCTTTGATTCTAAAGGTGACGGGAGATAAATATACCAATAGCACTTAGACTTATATACAGCTTCATAGTGCTTTTACAGCCCCCTCTAAGAGGGGTTTATAGAATCAGCATATTGCCCCCAGATACATAGTTGTATCTGGGTCCTCATTTTACTGACTTCGGAAGGATGGAAGGCTGAGTCAACCTTGAGCTGGTGAAATTTGAACTGCTGAACTGCAGCTAGCAGACAGCTGAAGTAGCCTGCAGTGCTGTACTCTAGCACCGCGCTACCTTGGCTGTACCTTCAGACTTGCAAGATTCTGTTAATATAACCTGCTAATGAAATAGAGTTAATATTTCTGGGAATGCTTCTTGTCTGGACTACCTCACAAGCCATTCACATAACTGTGTCTTTCACATTCAATCAACTAGGAAATGTCATGTTGTTGATATTCAGTAAAGAAAAGGCAAAGGGCCAGTACTCTAAAACTGATTGCCACCTCAAAAATTGCAAAGTAAATATATATGATCGCATACGTTCCCTTTCTCTCCAATCAATTTAAAAGCTTACAATGCAGAACCAAAGGCCCCAGGAGTCTTGACTGCAGCTTTCAGACCACTAAACATTGCTACCAATATGATTCTTTCAACATTATTAAGTAAAAAACTTGGGAATGAATTATGTTATTTCTATTTAGTTTTCATTTTACATAAATGTGAATGTAATCCTGTTATATTTAATTTGCCTCTTTGCTTTACTCATTATTTTTTTCATTACAGCCCTAGCATACTTCTCAAAGGCTACATGTGAGTCTTAGCTCAGAAAAGGTTGTAGCCCCTAATCTGGGAGTTAGTTCTTCCTGGATAATGATGTCACTCATGCCCTCATCACAACCCGCCTGGACTACTGCAATGCTCTCTACATGGAGCTGCCCTTGAGGAGCACCCGGAGGCTCCAGCTGGTCCAGAATGCAGCCGCGCGGGTGGTTATGGGAGCGACGTGGCGCTCCCATGTGACTCCCCTCCTGCACGAGCTGCAGTGGCTCCCGGGTGGTCTTCCAGGTGCACTTCAAGGTTTTGGTTACCACCTTTAGAGTGCTCCATGGCTTAGGACTGGGGTATCTATGAGACCGCCTTCTGCCACCAGTAGCCTCTCACCGACCAGTACGTTCCCATAGAGAGGGGCTTCTCAGGGTGCCATGGGTCAAACAGTGTCAACTGGCGGCCCCCAGGGGGAGAGCTTTCTCTGTGGGGGCACCTGCCATCTGGAATGAGCTCCCCATGGAGATACGGAGGATCCCGGATCTGTGCACTTTCCACCGTGCCCTCAAAACATTCTTATTCCAGCAGGCTGGCCTGGCCTAACTTCCTTTTTAAATTGCTTTTTAAATTTGTCTTATAAATTGGGGTTTTAAATTTGTTTTTGGGCCAAAGTGTTTAATGTATTTTAAATGGTTTTTTAACGTTTGTACTATGTGTATTTTATCTCTTGGCTATCCACCACCCTGAGTCCTTTGGGAGTAGGGCGGTATATAAATGTAAATAATAATAATAATAATAATAATAATAATAATAATAATAATAATAATAAT
>WNWU01000001.1:18561821-18627443 GCA_012654045.1 Ptyas mucosa | reverse complement strand
TCTATTCTATTCTATTCTATTCTATTCTATTCTATTCTATTCTATTCATTAGTAAATATAGCTTAATTCTCTTTGGTGCTTTGCAAGAGAAGGAGGACTGATATAATTACAAAAGCATTTCTGTCCTACCTTCTACTTAGCTTTGCTGGTCATTTGTCATACTGCCCTCTACCACACCAGCTCAATTAACCCCATCGGGCATCAGCTGCCACCAGTATGAGGTTTGAGACAGACATATGCCACAAACTCCGTTGGCCTTGGAAATCTGATTGTGTGACAAATTATTAGAAATTGTGTCAGCTGCAGTTCTAATACAGTACTTCTGGAAAGCACAAGATTTAGTAAACTCCTAGATATTCCTCCTGCTGTTTTAACACACAGTACTCTGTTTAATCCTGAGATATTGTGAAAGATACCTAGCCAATGGTTAGGCAATACACTGAAACAGTTAATTCCAGTTTCACTCATTGGCTTGCTGGATCTCAAAATTGCTTCACAACAGGAATGTGGTTTCTCAGCCATTCAACTGCTAAAGAAGTAACAGCAGGAACACTGCAAATTCTCCTCTCTGGGAATGCTGGATAGAATCGTTTTTGTTAAAAAGCAACAAGGGAACTGAATTACTTGTTGGGTGGTAGAAGAAGAGAGGGAAAACTGTGTCATTTCAGAATTAGACAAATTTGCAAATAAAGAATTAATGATACAAACAAGGAGACAATATTTAAAAGGAAATCTGTCTTCGACCATTATTATCTTTAATTACATGAAAAACTATGCAAACTGTATCTGGAATATAGCCATATGGACAATAATAAAACAGTGCAAAGTTTGGGTTTCTTTAAGTAGAAAAGCAGGAACAGATCTTAAAATGCAGCAGTTTTAAAATGACAAACAGGGATAAAAATATTACAAATTCCAATGCCACATTAGAAATATTCCTTCTCACATTTTCCAGATGTTGTCCACAACCACAGTGTATTAAAGTTCACCCACAGATGATACCTTAGCATAAGTAAAATGTTCTTTAATGCTATTTTGGTAGCCTAACCAGTAGCACCACCAGATCATAGCCATGACTCTGAATACAGGCAGTCCTGCATGAAATTCAGCTTAGCAAAGGAAATGATGGGGTTTGTATAAAAGGTGACTTTTCTGCAAAGATTATGACTGCCCTCTTCCTATCTGTCGTATTTAATAAAATTAAAGACTATATTAGGGCACATAGAGGGAAGGAGGGAGGGAGGGGGAGGAGGGAGGGAGGGAGGGAGGGAGGGAGAGAAAGGGAGAGAGAGAGCATTTCAATTCCAATTCCAATTTCAATGCCAAGATCCTAATAGAAAGTTGCAGGATAACCCTTATACTATCCACTTCTGGAAGCTCATAATGAATGACAAAACAGGCCTACCAGCTTGTAATTTTGCCCCAGTAAAGACATCTGTCGCAATCCTGAAGAATTTTAAGTATTAGACCTAGAAGCAGTCTGGCTTTTATCCAAAGTAGTCAGATACTAGACCACTGATATATTGTTCATTATAGCCTGGACCATTTAGTGCATGATGTAGCCTTTGAATATTAGCAATGCTCTGAACATTGCTAACATCTTTAGATGAGCAAGTCAGTGATTTTTTTTGCTCTTGGGAGCTATTCATTATAACATTGCAGTAGTGGGCTTTCCATCCCATGTAAGAAGCACCCTTCTTAAAAGAAATGGTAGTTCCTAGTGGCTCAAAGAACTCTGGAGCAATTCAGCTGCCAGAGGAGGGAGCTGTTACATGTTTTATAGGGCATTCTTGAAGAGTGAAGAGTTACAGCTAGTGATGTTTTTTTTTTTCTTTCGATATATTACATATCTTGATTTCTGGTAGCCTGGAGAATGTAATTATTTCAATGCTCCAAGAGAGAGGCATCAAGAAGTTGTAGGAACCACCTCCCTCTAAAAAGGCAGGGAGGACAGTAATAATTAGCAGCTATAATGTATGGCAATATAGCAAGAATGTCTGTAGGATATCAGATTGACTTATAAATGGGCAGTCACCCTAATGACTGTGAAATAATTTGAAACAGACTCAGAGACAGGAAGGATGACATGACTAAAGGCTATTGGTCAATTGTGCCAAAGCTTAGCAGCTGAAAAATAAAGAATAGACACAAAGGGAAATACAAGTTAATACCAGGAAATTGGGTGTAACCCTCTCCAGTACCACTCTGATCATATGATGGCCTAAGATTGAGAACTTGAGAAACACTGTAACAAATCAGGACATCTGACATGCAGAGAAAGATCCTGGACCATTTTACCCCTGAAGGTTGC
Source organism: Ptyas mucosa (assembly GCA_012654045.1). Taxonomy (NCBI): domain Eukaryota; kingdom Metazoa; phylum Chordata; class Lepidosauria; order Squamata; family Colubridae; genus Ptyas; species Ptyas mucosa. The sequence continues at coordinate 18,625,132 of WNWU01000001.1, read as the reverse complement.
TTCAGCACTAGGCATGTTGTAAGTCTCACATGATGAACTATGGACACATCTGCAATGGAGATGAAGGAATGGGCAGTAATAAAAGTTATAGCGGGGAGAGGAATTTCAAGACTACTTTTTGGGATCCCAGAGCAGCAGCATTTGTTGGTCTAATTTGTGCATTGCTAAAATCAAGGATTACAGCAAAGCCTCAAAAAACAAAAATATGAATTTCCCCCTTTCCTGGCAAATAGACTCATTAGGGCCTGAACCATAGATTTTTAGTTTGTTATGGTTCAAGGACTAGGGCAATTAGTGTTGATGACTTGGGGATGAAAGAATGGGTACCTTCTTTGGCTAAAGATGTAAGTACTAATGTTAAATGGCAATCATAAATTATGGAGGAATAACTCCTATGATGATGACAAACAGAGGACTACAACTCTCACATTCTCAGCAATGGCCATGCTGGCTATGGAATTCTGGGAGCTGAAGTCCATATAGCTGGAAATTGCCATGGTTGGGAAACTCTACTCAATAGCAATAAAGGAGTACTAGAATTCTTTGGTTGTCTGTTTCTTTACCTGGTTCTTGACAGACTAATACCAATTCTGGAAGCTTCATTACTCTCCCATCAAAAAGATGGCAAACCTTGCCATTAGATTTTGAAGATGGTGGTGAATCCTCAGGTCATTCCGTTCCTTGCAAAAAAAATGCCAAGGTATTCTTAGGCATCAAAAGTAAATGGATATGCAAATAATGAATCTCCACAATACCATTAGAAAAGGCTTGCTTCAGCCAAGAGCAATCAACAACCTGTAACGCAATAAGTATTGCTTCATTCTCAGGGAGGTCTGCCAGGTTTCAGAGGTCTCGGGATCAATTTCTGACTTTTACAACCTAATGCAAGTTGGCCAGTAGAATTTCTTACAGATAAGTGCTTTTGTTTTTACTCTGCTGAAAGAAGGGGATGCCAAATGGGCTGTGCTCCTCATTAAAAGCAATGATCCATCACTGGATAATTACCAGAACTTCATGCAAAGATTAAGAGTTGCTTTTGATTATTTGACTAGGAGAGTAACAGCAAATTGAGATATTCACAAGCTGAAGCAAAAATAATCAGAGTCTGGAATACATAGTAGATATTGATTTAATAAATTAGTAGCCAAAATTCTCCAGGCAGAATAAAACACAAGAAATATAAAATTTAAGTAAAAGAAAAACAATAAAATACAAAATAATAACACTATATATATTAGGCAGCTACAAGATGATCATTCAGAAGTTAAAACAATATGAATAAAATTGCAATTAATATGCAATACAAGTAAAAATTAAAAGTTGCAAAGTCTGTGAGAATAGCAAGGTTTTTAACTTGGCACAAAAATGATGCTAGTTATGGATGCCAGATGAGCCTCTTTGGCAGTAGTGAGTTTCACTTACCTTCGCTACTGGTTTGGAACTGTGAGAGTGCACACGCTCGCTTCGCTCATGCACAGCATTTCTGTACATTCGCACAACCTTCTGCGCATGTGCAGAGCGTCCGTGATGACGTCCAGGTGGGCGGGTGGAGCCTCCCACCGCCACTGCTACTGGTTCATGCAAATCGGGGCGAACCGGTAAAAACACACCACAGCTCTTTGGGAAGAGAATTTCGTAAATTAGATGCCACCAGAGAATTAGGTCTCCTCATCCACTTCTAGGAGATGGGATAAAATGGCCAGCGAGATGGGATAAAATGGCTAGCGAGATGGGATAAAATTATCTGATTCTGATTGACCAGCTTGGGGAACAACATTTTGATGAACTGAGAGATGAATTAGTGAAAGAAGGAATATCAGAGAATATGGAAGAAATGTTCCAATGCTGTGTGGGCTAATTGAAGGGTCATGGAGGAAGATGAGGCACGGAGGGAATAATAAAGGGAAGCCTTTCTTTTCCCTACCCTCCCTGCCCCATGACCTCCTCCTAATCCAATTTGGAGACCCCATGCAAATAGAAGCAGTGACCTAATTCCTGTCCCCAGCAGAGGAATACAAAAGAACCCTGGTTTATGTCTCTACAATGGAGTCCCAGGATATCTAGCCAAAACACTGCTCCACTGAAGTATAGATCTCTGAGTCAGTTGCAAAGTGCCATACGTCTGGAACTGCAGGAAGCCTAGCAAGCAAGCAACCGGATAATTCCAAAGCCTTGTCTTTGGAAACTTCACAGGCTCCCCTCCCAAATGCTCAATGGGGGCTTCCTGAGAGAATTTAAAAGAGGTCAGATATCTGACCACAGGCAAGTGCATTTAATTATCCCTTGTTATTTTTTGTTCCCTCTTGGGCATAGAAATATAGCTCTCTCCTCTTTTAGACTCTGGTGCGACAGCTACTTTCATAGATGAGATTACAGTGCAGCAGCTTAAATTGCCCACACAGTTATTAAATCTATGCTTGTGGAACCTGTGCTTGTGGAGCCTATGCTTGTGGAAATGATTGATGGGCAATTGCTTTAGTCTGATCCTACTTTGCAACATACTATTTCTCTACAACTGAAAATCAATAGAAGTACAGAATTCCTACCAATCTATATCACAGCTTCCATACATATTTTCCCTGGTATTGGGTGTAGATAGGCTACAATGTCCTAATTCAGATATTCCATGGGGGGGGGGGGGTATTTATATATTTATTTGATTGATGATTGATTGATTGATTGATTTCTCTAGCCACCCATCTCAGCATATGACTCCTTCTCCGTCTCAAAAGTATCAATGATATGGGTGCAGAAAGTCAAAGCAACCTTGATGGAGCAGAAAGAAATCCTGACAGACTTTGAGGATTCTAATATTATACCCTATACCAAAAAATGTAATTCCTAGAATCCTTATGGTGCCTGTTTAGACTAATAGTCAGTGGATATGCATATTGATGTGAGTGTGATTGGATGCCATCAACAGAAGAATCAAGGAGAACTTCAACTGTCCCATTGGGAACATCAGCTGTCACAATGAATGGAGAAAATTAGTCAGATACAATGTTGTGTTCTCACTACCCATGTTACAAACGACAACATTTTCCCTGTTCGGCAAGGGAAAATTGATTCTTCTTCTTTCTAAACAAGAAAGAAAAAAGCTCTCTGATATAGGATTGCTCAATGGCAACAAACAATTTTTCTCAACCTTGGCAACTTTTAAGACATAGACTACATTGTAAGAAGTGGGATAGTTTGGCTAATAAGCTGAAATGGAAAAGGCAGGAGTTTGTACAGAATTCTTGTTCTGAATACCAAATATTGAGATATGCAGCACCTTATCTGCCAGTTATGAAGCTCTATTACCTGAAAAAGCTAATCTCAAATTTAGCTATATGATGGACATCAAATCTGAAGTATTGGAATGGCCAAGGTGAAGATGGACCATGGAGTTCGGAAGACAGTGAGGTCTGTCAGAAGAATTGTATCAATGAGCTTCCGGCACATGTTCTTCCTCACAAAAGAAGTTAAACTCTTTTTGCTTCTTCATCTATCACTTCCTCTACTATCACTTCCTCTACATTTTCAGCCAAGGCAGCAAATTTAATGGAAACATCTGCATCTAGGTACTGTATACACTTATGATTGTACTTAATTTCTTGTTTGCTTAATTCTTATGAATTGTTAATTAGATAATCTTTCAAGATTCTATTAAGTAACCTGAATAAAAGATACTAAAAACTATTAATATTTATTGCATAGAGCTTTGGCATTATATTTATAAGGGATGAATTGTCTAATCCAGAAATGCGAGTTTTGTACCCAAAGAATACAAAAGAAGGCATCAACCAGACATAATAAGGTTGTGCTGGCAATTTCACCTGCTTACAGGGATTCATTGCTCTGCTCAGATTTCAAAAAGATGTCTTGCTTACACCTGACTTTGTGAAAAAAATAACCACAATGACAAAGAGGAGATCTGAGGTCGATTTTTACACTGGCAACTGAAGCCGTACGTAAGGATTGTTAACAGAAAGACATAATGTGAAGTGTGGCTATTGGTGAAGTTGGTTCTTCTCTGTATGATTTATTGACAGTAGACTGAGAGACCTCTCAAGGCTTAACAAGACAGAATAACTATACAACCATCTTCAGGAACTAAAATTGCAAGAGCTGTAGGCACAGCCACGGGAATACATTAACAGTGATAGTGGAGATTGTAAGACCAAAGAGACAGAGGATAAGCCAGAAAGAAATGTATTTTTGTGTAAAAACTTGTTTCAATCAATTGCATTAAAACAAGTATTTGGTAATAATACTGCATCCTGTCACTTCACTAGGATAGAACTAATGAATTGTAATACATGTGATGAGGATGAAAACAATATTTATTGAATGTATAAACTATAAATACTAAGCATTCAGAACTAAATGAGTAAAGATTTAGTAAACACTGAAGTCATGGTTCTGGAAGGTCCCACAATTGTCAGAAATTAAATTAACGATATATTATTAGGTAGAATAGAAGAATGTTGGAATAAATTTTTAATCCCATATTTCATGCCTTTTCTATAAAATAGAGCAGCATGGATTTTACTTCAGAGTTTGGATCAGCAGGCTCTATGATTTGGAAATAATGTGGGATGCTGAGAAAAATAATATCACCAAGAAGCTAGGTAAGACTGGATGAAAACTGCATTCTTGACCATTCTAAAAAGAACTGAATTGAAAGTCTTTGGCATCTGCATCCATTCAGGTTATTTATGATTCCTCCAGTTAAAAACATTCAGTGCCTACTTGAAAATTGGTTATATAGCAATAAGAAAACCCTGATAGGGCTAAAGATATATGGTTTAGACCAGGGGTGTCAAATTTGCATTGCCACAGCGTCATCACATGATGTATTGCAATTTGTTTCCCTTTGCTAAACCAGGCATGGGCGTGGCCAGTGCATGACGCATCCAGCCCACGACCCATGGGTTTGGTAGCCCTGCTCTACTCATGGAAATAATCTTTCAACACTTCCCTATTTAACATGATAATTGCATGGAACTTATTTACAGCAGAAAGCATGTTTTGGAGCATGAAGAAAAATGAGTACCTATGAATAAAAAATGAAAGACATAAACAAGGTGGCCTTCCTTTAAAATTCAAGTGTTATGACAAGGTTATAGAGAATGGAAGGTAACAATCTGAATGAAAACACTGGCCATAGAAGTATGATCATTCCTGAGATATATCCATGTAGGACAGAGAAAGACAAGACAGATGGGCCCAAAAACCATGTAATCAACCAGGTAGCAATCATAGGGATGAGGGATGTCCTGCCCTAAATATCAATTCCTATCTTTTTTTGTCTTGTCACCTTATTTATGTCTTATCTTGAATTCCATGTGCTCAACCTGAAGCTCATCCATAGTCTTACAGCTGATCGGTATAGTCTGTAATGGAAATTACCTATCTAGATTGTCATGGCCTGAGAATCTTCCATCTGTTTAACCACAATATTGCATGGCTGATCCATAATAAATAATTCTGCTTAGTCTGGGGACAGGATCCTGAATACTGACTTTAACACATCTTTTGGTAAGTGAGGCATTTAAAGCTATAGAATTGTGAGAATCGTGAGATTGCAGGTTGATCCTGCAATCGGGAATGGCAATTGCAAAAATGAGCCTGCGTATCATTTATTTATTTATTTATTTATTTTATTCGGTTTATATGCTGCCCTATCTCACAATGGACTCAGGGCGGCTCACAATAATAAAAACACTCACAATAATAATCATGTGACACTCACATTAAAAACACTTAATTATACTCAGTGTATTAACAGCAAGAAAAAAAAGCCTATTGAAGAAAGGCAGTAAAATAGGGAAAAAACAGACTTGGGAAACTCACTCTGAAAGAGAAGGTGCAGGTTGTACTGCTTCAGCAGTGAAAAAAAGAATAGGGGAGCCATGCTGTATATATATCACCTCTGTAGGTTTCCTATTAAAATCATCGTTTTTGAATCTTCATAATCTAAGCTAAAACCATAGGGATGATTCACAGATTTTTTAATGAGGAATCAGAATTTTGTTTCATCAAGCCTGCATATTCTCAATCCCTATTTTCAGAATTCAGGTGAATTGACCTTTACTGTCCAACAAACTAATTGTGAAAAGTCAGTGCTGATGTTTTTAAGGGGATACGCGGAAGGATAAATGAAATGAATAACAGGTTTTGAATGATGGAATGATTTTCATTCCATCTTCAGTTTTCAGCTACAGTAAGGTATGACATTATACACAATGATTGATTGCAAACATCTTATACTAGCAAACATCAAGGACACCTTGCGTTCCAAATAAAACTGTGTCAGGGAGTTAGATTTCTCAAGCATGATTCAGTATTCAGATAACAAATATTTATATCATCTTAAAGCAGCAGTAAGAAAGAATGTATGTGTGTGTAAACACGCACATACACACATATGCAACAATGCAAGCGAACATAACTGACGTCATTTTTAAATTTTCTTCTACAATGGACAACAATGTATTTTTCTGTATTCATTCATTCATTCATTCATTCACTCACTCACTCATTCATTTCATTCATTCATTCAATTTATGTAGCCATCCATCTCACATTCACTTATCTCACATTACTTCTTATAATGGCTATCACATAAGAACAGCTTAACATTTGAGCTACCTATTACCATGGATTTCACTTACAATTAAATAGTGAATATCCTTTACAATTCTGATTTCATGGGTTTACTCAACATAATTACATTTTGGGATTATTAAAACAATTTATCCAATATACTTCACTGATGAGTGGGAGTTTGCATCTCATTTAACTATATTAAAATGTAGTTCATACCCAAAATGAGAAATTTGTCCATGAGATATTGTCAATTTGGATTATTTATTGATTATTAAGATGTATGAGGCTGTTTTACTGAATCGTTTTTGAATAAATATAAGTGCATCATTTATTATATTGTTATTTATAAAGAGATTAGACATACAATGTAATGTATATGTCTGTGTACAAGAACTTTGTTGCTTTCATCCAACTAATGTATAGGTTTTTATAGCATCATCCTCTATTTTTTATGGTAAAAGTTAGAGGCTATAAAATGCTATCAGTCAATACTATAGAAATAGCCTAAGATTTTAGGGCCTGCAATTCTCTCTGTAGCTATTAGAAACAATCAGCCTTGTTATCAATTATTGCTAATAAAAGCTTGAGTTTCTTCATGCTTCAGATTACAATTGAGAATTATGTGTAATTAACATTCAGTAACATTAATTTACTGTGAAGTGAGTTCATTGGATAAGGAGAAATATTTTGATTACAGTGGAAAAGTTAAGAAAGAAATTGTTATTTATGTATTTATCAAATTTAAAGACTGCCTGTCTCACAGTTTTTCTTTTTCTTGCTGAAGATCAACAGCGTAGTCTTTACCATATTTCTTCAAAAATTATTCCTGAAAACATATAATTGTGCTTGCGCTTAGTAACATAATAAATGAGAAACTTGTGATGCTCTGCTTTTTACCTATGTACAATAAATATTGTGCTACAGGACAAGCACCCTTGGCTTTGTTTCTGCCTGAAAACAGACTTTCTGCTCTTCACAAAGAAGTAGGTGGGACCAAGGCACAAAAAAAAAAAAAAATCCATCAGACTTTACACTGAAATGAAAGCAATTGAAATTAATTAGATACATTGCATTGAAAGCCAGCAACCTATTTGCAAATGATTTATTAAAATTTCCCACTTTCATTTTGGGAAGAGAAACTGGTGTTAGTTTCATCAAATATCTTTGTGAAAATAAATACAATAGAAACGTGAGAGTTATTTTTACAAAGCAAAGCTGCAGGGAAAGAAATGGCAGTTCCACAAAGCAATGTGAAAGATTCAGGTAAAAAAGGCTGGTTTTTGTGGAGGATTTTTTTTCCATACAAAAGAAGTCAGGGAATGGTGGATTCCTTTTCCACAGGGATGATCCTATTTGAGTGTGTTATACAATAATATCAATAACATTTCTTGTATTGAACTAACAAAATCAACATATAATCACAGTATCTTTTATTTAATTATTTTGCAATAATAGCACCTGGGTCTCTAAAATGTGTCAAATTTGCTGAGCTGAATGTAGAAACATTTATTACAAGCCATTATCTCCTCTTTTGGTTTTGATATGTGTGTTATGCAATATAGAACAAGATTTCTCTTCACTGCCTCTCCCTCTCACGCACAAGTACAAACACAACATAGTGTTTTATCTTGCAAATAAATTGGTCCATGAGGAGATTAATTTTCTGTCCACGCCTTAAATACGTTAATGCTGCCTTTCACAGTTCAGTACATCCATTTGTTATTTCCACAATTCACCCTGCTTTCCAAGTCCATCTGATGAATGAGCTAATCTGGAGTGCATGAGCTATAAATAAACACAACATCTGTTGGAGTAAAAGGCTTGAATGACTGGCTATAAAAATGAGTACTCAGAAATCCTTGTATCTGATCAGGTGGTTTCTATAGTTAGGAACAGGGCTCACGTGCAGCACACACACCTCTCTCTGATTTCTGTTTTACTCATTGCTCCATCAGGTGATACTTTGAAAGGCCCATCAGATTGACTTCTTAAAGCAGCTGCAATTATTTTAGCTTTGCCAGAGAACAGAGAGTTTCTTTGCTGACATGAATCCATACCATGTCTTCCCAATCAATTTTGAGGCATGCACAGCAGAGATGGGTTTCAGCAGGTTCTGACCAGTTCTGGAGAACCAGTAGTGGAAATTTTGAGTAGTTCAGAGAAACGGTAAATACCACCTCTGACTGACCCCACCCCCATCTATTCTCTGCCTCCCGAGTCCCAGCTGATCAGGAGGAAAGGGGGATTTTGCAGTTTCCTTCCCCTGGAGTGGTGTGAGAATGGAAATTTTACAGTATCCTTCCCTGCCACGCCCACCAGGCCATACCCACCAAGCCATGCCATGCCCACCAAGCCACACCCACAGAACTGGTAGTAAAAATGTTTGAAACCCACCACTGATAGACAGCCCTGTTACGTATGGCTTGCCTGTGAGCAGCTCATTAAATGTCCTACCCTTAACACTTCTGAAAGTTTTATTTCTTGGTTTGGTCTTTTCTTTGTATCATGGCACCATCAGATTCTGGTTCGGAGGAGGAGGAGGAGTTGGAACTGGGATTGTCCAACGGAGATGGCAGATCTCCCCTGGAATGTTTGCAGAGGCCAGGGACTGAGGACGATGCTGTCCCCAGCCCTCAGGCATTGGGGGAGGTGATCAACCAGAGAGGGAGCTGCTTGTCCTCACAGACATGGGGAAGAATCGGCTGCAGACAGGCAGTGGTATTGAGAGGCAGCAGGTCCTTTTGGATGAGGAATAGCTGCCTCCCCCACTCGATTCAGGTGCATGAAGAACAGAGGTGGGATTCACTTACCTTCCCTATTGGTTCGCAAATGTGAGCATGTGCACATCTATGCATGCACACAGCCTTCTGCTCATGCACAGTAATCGTACATTATGTCCAGGTGGGTGGTCAGAGCTTCCCGCAGTCGCTGCCACAAGTTTGCATGATCCGGACAGAACTGGCTGAATCCCACCACTGATGAAGAGTAGAGCACAGACAAGCTCAAAGGAGGACTGTGAGGCTGCTTGGGAGAAGGTTGTCACACCACCTCACAAAGGAACACCTGGCTTAGGTTGACTTAAGCAGAGGCTGAGAGAAATTGTCTTTGTCAGGAACAATTGTTTGCTTTTGCATGCACTCCCCTGGCCTTGGGAAAAAACTCAGCCTTGCCTTGTATTTCTGCCTGTGCCTTGCCTTGTGTCTTTGCCTTATGGACTTGCCTTCCCCTGTGGACTTGCCTTTACTTCGTGAACCTACCTGTCCTTGCAGACCGTGTCTCTGGACCTTGCCCTGGACTTTCTCTCTGCCTTTGCAAATCTGTTTTTGTCACTTACTGACTATTGTTTGTGGAGACTGTAGTTGGCTGCCTTCAGGGAAATTTGGAATAGAGCCTTACTGGCCATTGTAGAGACGTTTGTTGTGGAATTAGCAGAGCAATAAAGGATTCCATCAAAGCCTTCCTCCGCCTAGGTGTCTGGAGTCATAACACTTGAGTCCCTGATATATAGAAATTAAATAAACAAAACCAAATCACTGTTTCCAAATTCTCTGCATTCCACTACATTAAGAATTTATTTCATTTTGGCCTAAAGTACTCGTCATTCCCTTTAACTTTTGATTATTATGTCTCCTGTGAGCTTTTCCATCATTTGCACTGCCCTTCTCACCGTTCATTTTGGCTTTTCCTGAAATCCACCAGCAATGTTATTTTTTTTTTAATTTAAAAATCTTACAACAGCTCAATGCTTGTGTTTTATTACATTGGTTGGTTTTGACTTATATGATCGCCCCTCTTGCTACAGCAACTCTTGGCAGTGAGCAAAATGGAAATGGAAATCACACCATAAAATATGCATACATATTTTATGTATGCAAACCAAAATGGCAGCCAAGAATAAAACAAAAATCAAAATTATATTAACCTCTTGTGTTTCACTAACCTCACAACCTCCATGCCTAAGCAAATAACCAGGAATCCAATGCATTCCAGATTGTGGGTCAATCTAATATCTGGTAATTCTAGATATTCTAGACAGAATTCTAGACAGCTGACAAAACAAGCACAGTTCCTGGATTCTACAATATGACTTTTTTTTTTTTAACTGATGAGACTAATGTATGTTCTGATGGATCAAATAGGGTAGGTAGACCACTAGGAATTTCAGGTATACCAGTCCCATGCTATGAAGGGTTTAATTTGGTATGTTATTTTAACTACATTCTTTATGGATTTTTGTGAGCTACCTAGAGTCATCATATGAGATATGTGCAGGGGTGGATTCTACTTACCTTTACTACTGGTTCGCAATGGGGCTGAACACACTTCTGTGCATGTGCAGATCATCATTTATGATGTATGTGCGGGTGGGTGGAGCCTCCCACCGATTTTACTACCAGTTCTATAGAACCGGACAGAACCGTGAGCAATCCACCACTGGATATATGGCTACGTAAGTTCTAAAAAAATAAATAAATAGGCAACAACAAGCATCATGGATTATATCCAGAAACCTACTGGAAACCAATGCAGTTTGAATAGAAAAAGTGTAACATTGGGTGACTGAAAATATACATATTGTCCAAGCTGCTACATTCTGGATCAATTGCAACTCCTGGATGCTTCTCAAAAGCATTCCTACATACAAAATTTTGCAGCACCTTTCAGAAGATGGCCAAAGTTTGAGTGGTTATGTACAATGTCTCCAGCTCAAGAAAGGGCATACTTGGCACAAAGAATGATGATGCACAAAAATCCCCCTGGAGATACAGTTTCCACTAAGCAGGAGCCAGGAGTCTAGAAAGAACTTAAAAATGTACAGCTGCACCTAGAACTAAAATAGAGCATCACCATATCTGGAAGAAAAAGGGTGATGACTAAAACCCTATAACTACTTGGTTTTGCTATGGTTGAGTCAAAGTCTTTCCTCTCCATCCAAAACTTCATAGCTTCCAGACCCTAAGACAAGAACTCCATAGTCAGCCTGGGGCAGAACAGTTATATACCACTAATTGTTGTTTGCATACTGATGATACTTCACCCCACTCCATTAGATGATCTTACCCAACAGCTTCAAGTAGATGTTAAAAAGGAGAGACTGTTGAGCCTTGTGGCACCTGTGACCGAGGACTCTCATCCCATCAACACTGACTAGAATTTATAGTAGAACAACAACCAGAACAAAGTTGCATCTCTGACACCTAATTCCTGGAGTCAGTCCAGAAGGATATCAAGCTCAACAGTATAAAAGGCCATGAGGAACTCAAGGAGAGCAAGGATACCTGAACAACAAACATACTACTCCCACCTGAAGTAATCCACAAGTACAATGAATGTCATTTTGGTCCATGAATGTGTCTAAAATCTGGACTAAAAAAGGTCCAGATAACCAACTTCCTCCAGGCTCTCTGAACCTGCGGAACAATAACTTTTTTAACAACTTTATATAGAAAGGAAAGGTTGGAAAGCAGAAAAATATGTTCAAAAAGATTAAGTCCAGTGATGACTTTTTGAGGAAGGGGACTTCTTCAATGACAGCAGGATCACCCCCTCATTCAGGGTTACATTTACCAGCACCAGCACCTATCCAGATCTCCTGGGAGCAATGTGAGGAGACATAGCAACATAAGATGCAGGTAGGCAAGGTTCTTCCTGGATTCTGTCCAGTTCCTCCTGGAATCACAGGATCAAACTCAGCCAGTAGGACCTACATAAAAGCCAGATATCATATTGTGGCAAATCTGAGTGACTTTCTCTGGCAGGTGCCTAATATATTCTTTACAGTGTCCTTACAAATGTGTCTCCTTAGAAGGGATTGTTACAGGGCTGATACTTTGCTGCCCTTAATGGAGCAGGTCTTAATACTGTCTCCAATTCATACTTTGCCAGATTCACATCTAGGAGCCCTCCAATGGGACTCTAGATGTGTCTTTTCCTGTTTTACCTCCCTCAGTTCCTCAGTTCTGTAAATCAAGGGCAGTCCTGGGATCCATGATGGGATGTGAGGAGAGGCCACATACAGTAGGCAAAAACTGGTCCAAGATGCCCTCTCATTCCAAGCTCCAACTAAGATTTCAGCCAGACCATGTATCAAATCTTCTGGAATAATTCCAAACACTCTCTGGAACCCAGTTAGTGGACCAATTAAACAGGTCCATCGCTCCTGTAGTGAGGAGTTAGCTCTCTAGCTTGCTCACTTCTTTCAGAATTTCACTACAATGTTTTCCCATCCTTCCCTTTTCAACACAGCTTCTTTTATGACCTGACTGTGTCATGCAAATGAAATGAAAGCAGCAGCAAACTCTGCACGCTCTAATTTTGGAATTAATCTTAGAATTATTCTTTGTGAAATCAGAATGCTGGAATGAATCAGGGCAGAGTGGCTCACTGAATAATAATAATAATAATAAAAACAGCAGAAAATATCTGATCCACACTTCAAAAGACACTCGATCATTTATTTATTTATTTTTCTCCATTCTCCATTAATTATATGACCACCAGGAAATCCTTTCATTAGGCTACACTGAGAAGGCATTGACCAACTACATCAGTGTTGTTGCCAGAGAAACAGCACAGATATGTTCATGAAATGATTAGGAGTCAAACTCAATTGGAGGGAATATTTATTTTTATTAGTGGGCATTACAAACTCCATGGCAAGATGCTGCTATAATGAAAAATAAATGCTACTCCCTAAATCCTTATATCAGTACAGATCTCCAAGGTGGAGATCTTCTATTCTGCACTATTAGAATAGATTTAAATCTTCATACTTCTAAGAAAATTTTCCCATTAAAATATTTATGCCATCTTGATGTTAACTAGATGTATTCCAATAAAATTAGACATGTATATTCAGTGTGCTTTCTTCTATACCAAACACTGCTTTTTATTCTATTTATCAATACACCAAGCTAGCTCTCTTATGCATTTATTTTGTTCTAAAACATTCAAGACCCCTCCATTTCCAGTTGAAAGAAACAACCTGTAAAACTTTTTTAAAAAACCCTCACTAGGCCTTGAACTCAGAAAAAGCTGTTCCTTTGTCTAGTTGTTTATCTTAGGGAAAATTATGTTGAGTTGGACAGTTTTAGAAATTTAAGGCATAGATGAATGGATTGGCAGACAGAGAGACAGACAGACAGGCATACTTTTTCAGCATGGCTACCTCTTCTTAATATTTGGATATTTTATTATACAGAATAACAGATTTGGAAGGGGCCTTGGAGCTCTTCTAGTCTAAACCCAGGAGTATTCCAAGAGTATTCCATTTAATTTTTCTTGCCTAAATGTAAAACCTTACTTTTCTCACCACTGAATTCCAGTAGGATAGAGTCTAGTGCCCAAGTCTGTCAAGCTCTTTCTAGATCTCCAATATCTATAGGCAGATACAGTGTAGTCAGCTGGGTGTCATTCTGCTTCCTGCACAGATAAGGGCCAATTATCTAATAAGTATAGTGAAATCAAACTATGCACCATATTGCATCCTCTAGGCAAATAATTGTGTCTAATTGCTACTAATGGCATTTATTTTCCAGCATTAAAATTGTTCACAATGATAATAACAATTATGAAAAATATATTTATGAACCACAGTGGTGCAGTGGTTAGAGTGCAATACTGCAGGCTACTTCTGCTGACTACCTGCAATTTGGCAGTTCGAATCTCACCAGGCTCAAGGTTGACTCAGCCTTCCACCCTTCTGAGGTGGGTAAAATGATGACCCAAATTGTTGGGGGCAGTAGGCTGACTCTGTAAACTGCTTAGAGCGGGCTGTAAAACACTGCGAAGCAGTATATAAGTCTATATACTATTGCTATTAGCTTGGTGTCACCTGCAAATTTGATGAGTTCCCTTTCTATCCCATCATCTAAATCATTTATGAAGATATTGAAGAGTACTGGGCCTAAGCAGAACCTTGGGGTACCCCATTGTTTACTTCCCTCCATGTATATGTAGTTCTATTGAGAACTATACATTGAGTGTGGTTTGTCAGCTATTTACAAAGCCATGTGGTGGTGATGCTGTCTATTCCACATTTTTCTATCTTACCAAGAAGTAGGTTATGATCTACCTTGTAAAATGCCTTACTAAAGTCCAATTACAACACAGCATTTTACTGATCCACTAATTTGGTCACTTTATTGAAGAATGCAATAAGATTTGTTTGGGATTATTTCTTTTTGATAAACCAGTGTTGACTTCTAGAATTGCTTTGCTTGCTTCTAGGTATTCACAGATCTATTGCTTGATTATCTTTTCCAAGATTTTTCCAGGTTTTGATGTTAGATGCTTGTCTGTAGTTTCCTGGATCCATTTCTCCCCACCCCCACCCCCACCCCACTACATCAGCTCTTTTCCAGTCTTCTGGTAGTTCCCAATACTCCAGGTTCTTTGAAAGACATCCAGTTGTTCTGAAATCACGTCTGCCAGGTCCTTCATAACTCTGGAATGTAGTCCATCTGGTCCTGGTGATTTGATCTCATCTAGAGTGAACAAATACTGTGTTACCATTTTCTTGCCTGTAGTTCCTCATATGTCCCAAGTGTCCTTAATCTCTTTGATGGCAAACTCAACCTATTTTTAAGTAACTGGCATATCTAACATTTCTTTCTACTACCCTGGATTACTTTTCCAAATCACATAATCTTGTTCCTCTTTTCTCTTTTCCTCTATGTGCTGTAAATCCTCTATTAATGGCACTCATAAAATTTTCCCTTAGTACAAACAATTGTATTATAGATCAGGCATTCCTGGATATCTCAACAGTAATATTTATATTAAATTAATAAAGCATTTGTTTTTAGAATTCTAATCTCCTGAAGGACTACATTCTAATTATTATGGCTGAGTCAAAATGACAGGCAGAATTGCAAATATAATGAGTATGAAAAACCGAACATTAGTGAGAGAAACTAATATTAAGAATTCTAATTTATTCAGATGACCAGCACTTAGCATCTTTCTGGTATATACGTTGTGGTTGCAATTTATGAGGATTGTCCACTCTAGTGAAACAGATACTAATGATCTACATAAAATAGATAGTAGGACTCCAAGTATTTTTAAAGACAGCATCAAATGCATTCATTCTATAAAATGAAACCCACTACTAATAATTTTGACTGGAGATCCCTGTATAGCATTAATTCTTCATTTCCCATGAAAATCTAATCTAATAATTTCATACCAAGAATGGAGAATTAGGGTTCAAAGACATATGGTTTATTTGTAAAACTTCCAAGGTTGGTATGTGAATTGATTCTAACAAACATCCTCATCTTCTTTTTGGGGGATAATGGCCTGGACCCGGGAAAAATATTAATTACATTTTTGGAATAGAAAATAAAATTTTCTTTCATGGACCGTCCCAAAACCTCTGGCTTTATTGTCTTCAGTGACCCTTTTTACTTTGTTTATCTATCAATCATTTATCTCTTTGTCTGTCCATCTATCATATTTGTATAGTCAGCCTTTCCTTTCTTGAATATTGTTTGTAAAATTCTAATTATCCTTTAGATACCCTTTAGATATCCTTTAGATAGATCATTTAGATAAAATGTGTAGCTAAACCTGATCAACCCAGTTATTATTTACTCCCCTGTTTAAGCTGGAAAAAAGGAAATAATAAGGGTAGTTCCAACCTAGCAATATATTTTGGGAGTTCGAATGAGAATATAATGACAATAATAATTACATTTAGATATTTAAATAGATAACAAAGCAACAAGCAAGGCATACTCAAAAATTCAAAACTATTTTTATTTTTTCCCATAAGAGACTTTAGGGCAGGGCTGTCAAATTCCCGACCCGAGGGCTGGATGCATCACCCTGGCCACGCCCACACCTGGTTTAATGAAGGGGGGAAAAGTCCCAATGCATCATGTGATGCCACTGTGATAAGGTGAGTTTGACACCCCTGCTTTAGGGAAACACCTTCCTTGCATTTTTTTTGGAGGAACTATGGCTACAGCATGATGGTAAGCTTGCAGAAGGATAGGGAATAGCAAGATAGTGTAGTAGGAGGATGAGAGAAAGTTTGGTTAGTAAAGTTATTTTGGAATGGATGAGTTGACAGGGCAAAAAAAGATTTTTGGAATTTGGTATTTTGGAAAACTGGGCATGGTTACCAGCCCAGACATAAAGGTTTTTGTACCCACTTCTATTGAGGAATAAACCAAATGCCAACCTGAGTAAAATTATATTACGAAGCAAAATGGGAGTAAAATAATTTGTTGTCCACCTTCTTTTTAATATTCCTTTGTTATTCAACTTTAGCTAATTGTAGAACAAAAGGGGTCCTCCTGCCCCCCAAATAACTAAGATGTGGCCATACATTGCAAGGTTTATATCACTCAGTTATATTAACCAAAGAATCCTTGGAAATTTATTCTTGTAAGGATGTTGAAAATTCTGGTAAGTGTCTTCGACTGTCTAGTTTTAAACTTCCCCAAGGCAGTTTAACAAATTACAAAGCATTTAAAACCTGCAGGATAAACTTTGAAACTATCTTTGCATAATACATATTTCTTAAGAGAGCTGGGTATTCTTTTGCATTACCCCATGCCAAATTAGAGGGGATTCTATATCCCACAGGTATTTTAATGAGTAAACTGGCATATGCTGCAGGCATTGTGACTACAAAGCTTTGCGATCCTAAAAGCACATTTTAATTGGATGTAACATAGCAGAAGTCCAAAATCAACTTCCCAAACCTAACAAATTTAGGCTAGTTTTTGGCAATTACTTTGGACTTCCACACTTTTTTATTTTACGTTATTTACAATAATATTTTTAATGAGGAAGAAAGGAAAGATATGCAGTCTGTACCACTTGCAGTCCATTGTGTTGATACCATGTAAAGATGTTAGATAAGCAAAGTTAGCTAGACAGCACACAAAAGGAAAATAACAATAACATCAACATGTCAGCATAATAAAATAGATGCAAAAAACCCAAACCAAACAGAGCAACAGGTTTAAATAGGCTTTAGACTCTCTTTTAAAATGCTGGATACCTGATGAAATAATATTCTAACTTGATGTTGAAACAGCAGACAGACTTCACTGGAAGCCATTATAATGAAAAACTCTCCCTTTTCCCCAAAAGCTAACTATCTGCAAAATGGAGAACAGATGCAAAATGAGCCTGTAGCATATTGCATTGCAATATTGTGCGTTTGAGAGTTTGAAAGGAGTCTGGTGATCTGCAATAACAATGTTTGAAACTGCAAGTTGGTCAGCCAATGATTGTATGTTTGGTAGAATATTCTTTAACAAGGGAATAATACGTGAGATGCACATTTGAAACTTCCTGCTTTCACAAAAAATGTCACCCTCAAAATGTAGATAAGCACGCACAATGTAAGGTGTTGCTGTTTCACCTGGTAAATACATTTTCTGAAAACAGTTAGATTTTGCATGCATCATTAGGAGTGGTGCTACAGTACTAAGAAACGTCTCTTTATATATGACGAGAGAATTTCCAATTTATGCCATTGAATTCATTGATCCTCAACCTGCATTTTTATTTCTCCGGAAATATTTGCAGATGCCATCAGTCACATACCAGCTCGCTCACTCACATGCACATAGATTTAAAAAATAAAACAAAACCCCCAAGCCTTACATTTTTGAATGAATAAATTCTACCGAAGCTTATGAAACATTATCGTGAATCAGTGCATTTAGAACAGTAATCATGGCTGCCAAAAGAGCAGATTATCCTAGTTAGATATTTACTGTATACTTGTGATTTTTACACGTTAAATTATGGGGAAAAAAGAAGTGAAATGGAAAAAAAAATGTGCCTCTTAAAATTGAACAGATGAGACCTCGTTGCAAAATGTTGTTTGTGGGGGTGGAGACATAGTCTTCTTTCTCGAACCTCAGCTTCTCACTGACTAAATCTCAGCCTGGAGATCATTTTTCTTTGCATGCAAAGCTCCATTTTTTTTTCTTTGCAAAGCTCCTTTTGTTTTGTTTTGTGGATTTTTTTTTCCATGCCTGCAAAGTTCCCTTTTTCCAGGGAAGGTTAATAAGAGAAGAAAGGGAAAGCTCACACAAACTCTTCTTGCTTCTAACCCCTTCTCTTTCTTCCACATGGCTCCAAATAAATACAGCCAAGACTTTTTATAAATATAATTTTAGGAGTCTTCTGAGAATGCAGATATTTCTGATATGACAACACCATTGAGGCTTCCTGGAATAAAAGGGGTTATTTCCAAAACTTTGAATATGTTCTTTAAAGTAGGTCAGGTAGTCTCCACACAAACAAGGGCCTGGTGGCTCAGCAGACTAAAAGCATTGTGATTAACACCAGCTATCTGCAATTACTGTAAGTTCGAATCTCACCAGGCTCAAGGTTGACTCAGCCTTCCATCCTTTCTAAGGTAGGTAAAATGAGGACCCAGTTTGTGGGGGCAATAAGCTGACTTTGTATAAATATACAAAAGTATGAAGGCTATTGCTTAACGCATTGCAAGCCGCCCTGAGTCTCTGAAGAAGGGCGGCATATAAATAAAATAATAATAATTAAAAAAAACATAAAGGTCAGTGGTGGGTTGCCACTGGTTCGCCCTGGATCAGGCGAACCGGTAGCAGCGGGAGGCTTGGCCCATCTGCCTAGATGCTTCTTCACAGAAGCATCGTGGGTACAAGCACCCACGAGTGAACCAGTAGCGACGGGTTTTGAAACCCATCCCTGATAAAGGCAGAACAGAATAGAACAGAATAATGGAGCTATTCTGATATATAGAAGAGTTATATATCTTGGAGGTCTTCTAGTCCAACCCCATGCTTAGGCAGGAAACACTACACCACTTCAGACAAATGGTTATCCAACATCTTCTTAAAGAACTTCCAGTGTTGGAGCGTTCACAACTTCTGGAGGCAAGTTGTTCCACTAATTAACTGTTCTAACTGTCAGGAAATTTCTCCTTACTTCTAGGTTGCTTCTCTCCTTGATTAGTTTCCACCGATTGCTTCTTGTCCTGCCCTCAGGTGCTTTGGAGAATAGATCTACATAACATGCATACACATGTATCTCAATGAATACAGATAAAAGACTATGACATTATGTTGAACCACAATGAGTTTTGCTTGGGTTTGGCTCAACATAATTTCAACTACTATGAGTCATAGCTACATTGACAATTGTGAGGATGATGGGACGCTGTTCAACAATGATCACACAGTGGCAATCATAGATCTTCAGCTGTCTTGCATGTTAGATGAAAAATCTAAAAATATTCCTAAGGAATAATATGCAAGATGAGGGAGGGAAAGAGAAGGGGAAGATACAGTAAGAATGGGAGCCAGTCGAAGTTTGTTATAAAATGGAAGGCTATATAAATGCTTGCCATAAATAAGAAATTCACCATTTGAAATATGTAAATGAAAAATTGTAAAATTGTTTGCCTATATAAACAGGGGCATTTGAATAAAGAGGATTGAACTCTGCAAAATGAAAAAAAAATCAAAACTTGATTGAATTTTTAAGTACATAAATGGAACAAAGTTGTTGCAAAATAATGGTTCCCCAACAGATTGAGGAGATTAGGCTTTTTAAACAATGAAAACATAGCAACACACTGAAACACTAAACATCTTATTCAGAAAAGAGCCAGGAGAAAGTGGACATTCTTAGCAATGTTCACATAAATTTAGAGTTCTTAATTAACTCTATTTTTTGTATTAACCTTTTCTAATATTTTTTTTCTTTAAATCTAAGGCCAAACCAGCTCTTAATTTATACCATATCCTTTGAGTCCTGCCATCACTAATAAGAGATGTCTATACTCTTCTGACCTAAGAGCAGACATAATTTTGTTCCAAGAAAGGAAATTTGGCAAATTTCCTTTCTTGACATGTGAAAACAATTAAGCAAATAAATTGGCAATCGGTACTTTAAAAAGAGTTCAAAATGCACAGCTATTTGTTAACTAAAAAATTAAATAAGTCTAACCTATATGTTGTTGAATAGTAATCATTCTGCAGATTCCCAGAAGAGCTGAATTGCTAAACAAATTGCTTTCAACCTCTTTGTGTATACAGGAGATTATCACTGAAAACCATAGTGAGATTAAATTGACAAATGCTGCTGTTATTATGAATGATCAGCAAACTTCCTGTGATTGTCAGATGAAATAAGGATTATTACTGTGAAACAGAAAAGCATAATCATATCAGGTTTTGAGTCTCCAAAGACAGATATTTCCTGAACAAGAGTGAATATTGAGCATTACTTTAGATTTCTTCTTTGATCTGTAATAATGAAATGCATAATCAAAACAGTGCTTTAAGTCAAAATACATTGTAGATTAAATATGATATTCTCCTACCATAAACAACCAGTGGCTGTGATTTCACAGGGTTGGATCTACTGAAATCAATCAAATTTCTATAGAACATTCATGATGGAATATGATTTCTAATGTTATGTCCAGTTCACTCAGATTATATTTATTGTGGCATTTCCTGATATTTACCACCTAAATGGGTGGTAAAGAAGATATGGCAATAACATATTTTTAATGATTTTTTTAAAAAGCATATTCTTGGAAGGTTTCTGCTTAGAGGGTAAACTGTAATTTTAAAAATGCTGTGAAGAAGAGAAATTAAATGGATGGGAATGTTTTAAACTGCAGCTTCAATATAAAGAGATCACTTAAAAGATGGTAACAAGTTTATCAGCCAAAGGAGGAAAGAATCATTTGCATTTCCTATCTCTCCTCAGCGTCATAATTCATCCAGGTCAAAGAGGCAATAATCAATTAGCTAAATGATACCGTTTTCTCCATATCTCCTAGAGGAGCTGTCTTGCAAAATTCTACCATAGTAGGAGAAATTATAACAATGAAGATAACAGGAATATAAGTCATGAACGTGAGAGGAAATGTAGTGTGTACTTTCCCTGTCATGTTGAAAAATATAATCACTGATAAGGATGGACCTTAGGACACAAACCATTACAGGAGATTGTCAGCAGATGTAAGCCGAATGTTAAGCTCCTTAAATCTTCTCAGATCTCCCCACCTTCACACCTGCTGTCACTCCTTCAAACAACATTGTGCATTAAAATTAAATTCTGGTTTAATATTTTTTTGTGTATCCATTTTTAAAACCTGGAATTTTTTTTCTTTTTTATAAATGTAATAAATAAAGGTTGTAGTTCAGTGCCTTTGCAAAAGAGTACGGATATTTAAGTCAATCCATTAGACAGCCAAGATAGTTTTCTTTATCTTTTCAGCAACAGAAACAAATTTGGCTACACAGTTCACTTTTTAATAAAAACTCATAATCATGCAATTGAGCATTGCCTGAAGAAAAAGGGGGCAAGGTACCATTCTCTATACTTATGAGAATATTTTGACATTTTAAGAGAAAGTGTATATATTATCTTCCTGGGAGTAACCACACTGATATATAGATGGTTTATGTTTTGTAATAATGTATACTTTCTTCAAGGAGAATATATATCTGCATACATTTTAACCTTGACAGAAGGTAACCTTACATGTTTACCAGTAATATCTACAGATAATCACTCAAACCAGTACAATTAATAAAAGCTAGATAAGATATCATTAAAATTGAGAAATAAAATATCCCCTCTGCATGATAAAGAATCCAAGCACAATCCATAGAATCCCAAGGTAACAATGAAAACAAAATTATGTGGAAATCGTAAGGAGACACTGCAAGCTAATTTTGACTAGTGCCAACCTAAGATTTTATTTTTCAATTCACAGGTTTTAGCATTGTTATCTGGAGGTTACCAGACTGAAGAAATACAATTCATCCTGAACTAGATATAGATATAATAGTATCCCATTCCCTCCTGAGAGTAAGTTCTACCTGCTTCTCCTAAAAGGGTGGCAGAAATGTCAAGTGCAATGAGAAATACAGAGTCAAAATAACCGGGGGGTGGAGTTAGAGGAGTCATAATTTTTAGGTAGGAAGAGCAGACAAATATTGAATCGTTGTTCTATTTCATTGCAGTAACTGGGAATTATACACTTCTCTCTCACCCTCTCACACTTATAGGGCTATTCAAAGAATTCAAATGGAATGTTTCACTAGGCAACAGACACACCCAGGAACATTAAAGTGATTAAAATTAAAACATTAAAATTAAAACATTAAAGTGATTCAAAAGAATCAAGGTGACTATTTCAAAGACTTTCCCCAGCTATCTATGCATATCATCCTTATGCATGGATCTGAAGAGAACCTGGGGAAATTTTGGAAAGACAGAATAGAGAATAACAGAGTTGGAAGGGACCTTGGAAGTCTTCTAGTCCAACCCCTTGCTCAAGTAGGAGACCCCATCCCATTCCAGGTAAATGGTTGTCCAATCTCTGCAGGGATTCTTCCAGAGAATGCACCTGGTTTAAACAGAAGAAACATGTTTTACTTGTGTGAAGGAGCTTTGCAAAGTGCTCCTTTTGAACAATTTACATTGCTCTAATGGTGTATGCATCAATACATTCTGTGCTCTGGGACTAATCATTCTTTGGGTACAGGCAATTTATCATAGGATGAAATAGAGAAGTAAAAAAAATACAGAATTAAATTCCAAGACTATAGATTTTTGTGTGTGTTGTTGTTGTTGTGTATCTTTGAGTCAATGTTGACTTCTGGTAGCTGTCTGGATTTTTTTCTTGGCAAGATTTTCAAAAGTAATTTGCCCATTTCCTTCTTCCTAGGGCTGGGGTGAGTGACTGACCCAAGGTCATCCAGCTGGCTCTATGCTTAAGGCAGGATTAGAATTTGCAGGCTCCTAGGTTCCTAGGAAAAAAATGTATTGCTTGATACTCTAAATACTTCCAAAGTTAAAATATTTCTAGCATATGCTTTTTGCTTTCAGTGGATAGTGAGACATATGCTTTGTTCAAAATTTGAGCATATGATTTTTAGCCATAATAAACTGGCTTTCACAATGAAGCAATGATTTGCATGCCGTAGCCCAATGACCATTGATAGGCACGTAGATGGGATACATTTTTAAATGTTCAAAATCTGTTATAAAAACAAAACAAAACAAAAATCACATAAACTAAGACCCAAATTAGAGCAGGGCCTTATTGTTGGGATAATCATGTTGCTCCAAATGTGATTATCTTCGAACAGGGAGTTTTTACATTTGTATGTGCACAATTCTGGAAGCTGCTTTCAAAGAACACCATTGTGAGCAATTAGCAAGGAATACCAATACTGTTTGCATGCTAGACAGCTTTTAACATAAGAAAATAAGCAAAAGTCCCTTAGCAATCTAGGAGCCATCACTAGACAATCACATGCTGCCAAGATAAAGCTTCAGCCATGCAAAACCAGATTTGGTCACTGTCTCTTTTCAATTAGGAAGTGAAATGCACATTACATGAATTTTCTTGCATCTGACAGCTGTCTTATTCTCTAAGAACTCCACTTCCTAAACACTTAACATGGTGGCAGGATTTCACTGTTAATTAAACTGACACAGCACAACTCTTAATTACATGAACACTTGATATGCTCTTAATGGCAGGCATGTCAAAACAGCATCACAGATTATAAAATGGCCCATGAACCCTTTACCAAAGACCCCTTTTAATAGAATAATCAACCAATACTTGAAACCCACATAGGAATCCAGTGTAAATGGCTCTCTTCATGGCCTAATTAGTTCATTTTAGTTTTCCAACATTTTACAGTTATTTCTCTGTTGTCCCAGCAACAGATCTGCTAAAGTCCTTCACTAGAGCTAGAAAAGGCTTATGCCTTTTTTCATAGACTTGGCTCAACATAATAAGAATTAATTTCAGTAATTTGGATTGTATTCCTTGCACTTTGCTTTCATAAGCTAAAATATATATTTGCTGGTTTCCCCAAGTACAGAGTTCAAATATACAAATATATTAATTGAGGTTTATATTGACAGTGTCTAGAAGCTCAAGATGAGAGGCAAAATTCCACCTCTTACAATTATACCCTTAGAATCCTATAAATTGTTTGGGCTAAGGTTTAGTGACTGGTCCAAAGTCACCCAGTAATACTGGAATGCAGCGGCTCACATGCTTAGAACTCTGGGCTGATCATCAGCAGGCTTGCATTTGAGATCCAGTTATTGCCATATGGCAGGGTGAGCTCCCATCATTCATTCTAGCTCCTGCCAACCCAGCAGTTTGAAAGTGGGTAAGGAAATAGATGTGTATGACTTCAGTGGACAATTTAATGGGGACATGAAAGGAGCCCCCAACTGAATGTCCCCAGGCAACAGTGATGTCACTGGCTGATCTTCTCACCATGGAAGCATTTCAATGCTTCCAACATGCAAGTACAGTATCCAGTAGGACTGAAGGTAGACTTGAACCCAGGATTCCATCCTCCCAATTAAATACCTAACTTCTAAGACAACACCAGTTCTAATATGTGGTCCATCCAAAAGAATGAGAAAAGTAATATAGAAATGCTTAAGTAATTCTGGTTACTCTTCTTCTACAACTATCTTTATAGTAATATAAATATTCATTTATTTTATAAGAAAAGTGGCATAGGAAAGATTAATATTTTTACCTGAAAAAAAAGGGACAGATGGTGAAATATTGTATAAAACCCCCAAAACAATAAACTATCCTAAATAAAGAGGTTGGAACTCAAGGAAACCACCACAACTCGTAGCAAAATAATCTCTAGGACATCTTTAATTCTGACAGTATTTTGAGTTTGAAGCAAGAAAGACGCTAGCATTTGACTTCTTTCACCTAAAATTATGAATCTGGAGGAGATGGGATTATTATTTTATTAGGAAAGGCATATGAAATTATTTTAATCAGAATTGGTGCATTCCATTTTAGCTATCTGTTGTTTTTTTTTGGCTGTCCCCATATGTTTCAGAGAACATTTCACTTGCTCAGGTAAAACAATTTAAAATAATCAGGAAAATGTTATTTTAAAATATGCATTTTAACACATATATTCAGTCTGCATTGTCCTGCAGTTTCTTCATTTGCCTTGAGAATATAACACAGACATCATAATTATACTGCCTTTTTCTTTACTAGAATGCTTGCAAATACATTTTTCCCCCTTCATTAAAAGCCAGTTACAATTAGACTTTTCACAGCAATAGGTGTTATGTGCAAATGTGTGTGTGTGTGAATGTATGTGCAAGCAAACATGCATATATATTTTCTTTAGGGGTTTGTGGCAAAACTTTGTGGAAGATATAAGATGTAATGTATATTTTTTCAGTTCCTGGCTGGAACCTGTGGACATCTAGGTTGTACTGAATGATACAGTTTGGTAGGTTGTGGAGGGCCACAGATTGCCACTCAATTCTAATTCACTTTTTAAAAAGAAAGCTATTGGTTTTGATGTCACTCAGCTTTATTCACAATTTTCAATTAAGCTTATTCCCCAGTGATTGAACCAGGATTGCAGCCACTCTCATCTTCCTTCATGCATACAATTCAGAGGATTCAGGGATGGAAAGACAAACTGACATGGTGGGTCATGACCATAAGGAGGAAAATGGGATTCTCTATTGGTTGAAAATGACATAAGTAAGCTCTATCTGCAACTGTGAGTGCTTGTTATGGCAAAGTCAGAATCAAGTACCGGTAGTTAGGACTCAAAGCTGTGTATTTCTGTTTGTTTTTTTTAAAGGATAATTTGAAACCAACTCTGCATCCAAAAGGAAGATGCCTCAAGCCCACTGCGCTGTGTCAGCAGGAGAAAATGTCACAAAATTGCTGTCTTGGGTTAGATTTGTATCATTCTGCTACCAGTTTGCCATATATGTAAGCTCTCATTCTCTTGTAATGGCATCATTAGTTTTGCAATCAACTTATTAGAGGCCCGTGTCCTTGACTGAATGCCCCCACCTGCTTCCAGTTCAATATTTTTACCCTAAAGCACTGCAGTTCTGTTTTAATTGATTTCATATAGCATACTAGGGACTCTTTCCTTGCCTAGACTTTTAAAATGTGATTATTACAGATTCAGATGAATCAATCCTTTTTTTTTCCTTTTATTCTATTCATTATTATAATTATATTTTTTCTGTCTTTCTGTTCATGAAGAAATGTGTGATTAGGGGCAAATTCTTTTTCCCCAAAATTTTAAATCATCTCTAGTTTATGCCTCTTGCTACTACCATTTCTTTAAGTTGGGAGGTGGACAATTTCATGAGAAATATGGCTCCAGTTCAGATTATTAGCAAAGGACTTTTCTTTGACTGGAAAATAGACAAGTTATTGTGCTGAAAACAGGAGATTGGAAGACAATCTATGGATCTGCATAAACAGCACAATTTACCTTGTCTTGAGGGAGAGGATTGGGTAAAGGTAATCAGTTAACTCAGTTATGATAAAAATGTCTCTTTGCACATTATATTATTGATTCTGAATGAGTGGCAGATGGGTTGTGGTGTAGGATTGTAAACCACAAGACTAAAATTGTAGAAGTGTCCATAGTAGGAGGCAGTGGTGGGATTCAAATAATTTAACAACCGGTTCTCTGCCCTAATGACCAGCTGGGTGGGTGTGGCCAGGGGGTGTGACAGGCAGCACTCGGCCTCCTGCACCCCCTAGGAGCAAAAACGGGCTGCAGGGGGGGGGAAACAAGATGCCCCCGCACACTGTTTTGGGCCTAGCAGGCCTCCCTGAAGCCTCCTGGGACCAAAATGGGCTGGGGGGTGCTGCAATTCCCCCACACCCAATTTTGAGCCTAGTAGGCCTCCCTTCACTTACCTGGGAGCCAAAATGGGGCACATGGGGACTCTTGGAAGGGGTGGGGTGGGGATGGGAGGGGCCAGCCAGCAATTTAACTACTGATTCTCCCAAATCAGCCCAAATCATCTGAATCCCATCACTGGTAGGAGGGTATAAGTAGCTCCAGAATCAGAATTCAAGTAAAGCGGGTTCTTATAATTCTATGCATTCCTTTGTGGTTAATACTGTTGGCATATGTAAGAATGAAGGAAAACCACATCAATAATCCTTTGCCTCATGTGAATACAACAGGGACATAATCTGAGGCATCCCATCAGCTGACGTTTGTGTGTGTCTGAATCAGTACACTCCAATATACATGCTCTGTCTCTACAGCAACATTGTCATGTGAGCTTGAAGTACCCATGGCATCAATTTCTTACCATCGAGCTGTAGCAGATGGCTTAGAAGCTCTCTAGAAATAGAAACCATGCTGTTGATCTACAATCTAGTGCTCAAAAGCCATGAAAGAATCCTCTACCAGACAAAAGCTCTGAATATTTGCTCAGAGCAAACTCAGAGTGCAACACCCCAATGTTATATAGGACTACACAGTATAAGTCCCCTCTGTTCACATGGATGTATTTCTAACTAATCAGGGATAGAATTGCAGTGTTATTCATGTTTGAAATGGAAGCATCTCTTATTACATGCCTCTTTAGTTTTCACCTGTTCATGAAGATAACCTAGAAAATAATAATTTAAAACTACATCTGTAAGAGTAGATGAATAGTATTTATCGGCAATTCAGAGGTGGAATTAATTACAAATGAGCGCTATCACTCAGAGAGATCTTTTGTGTAAATGCCAAACGGCTGTCTTTGTATCCTTTATTAAGGCAGCCGTACCTAAAAATAACGGAATGACATGGAATGGCATAATGAATAATAAAGAATGTGGGAAGTGGTTCCTGGCTTCCTATTAATACCAGTGATAGATATTTCCGAAGGAAATTTCTCTCCCTTCAGAAAACAAGTGTGACCTTGGGTTGTGTGAGTAAATGCAGCTTCTCCCTCGCTCCAAATCACCATAACAATGTTAATTTATCAATCACCAAAGCACATCCTGCATGCCTGTATTATTTATTTATTTATTTATCTTCCTTTTGAAATGGATGAAGGGGTCTGGTACATTATATGTGTGAAGAATCAGACTATCCTTCTGGGTGAGATAAGAAACACTTTTCAAAATCAGTATTCTTCCTTCCTACCACTTGCATTGTTGTGGGGGGGGGGAGGAAATACATGACACAGTTATTACAGCAATTTCTCCCCCACCCCCACCCCCACCCCCAGTGAATAGTTAATAGCAAGGTGTTTGTGTGGCGATGAAATTGGAGAAAAAGACTGTGGCATTGGACAAAACTTGAAATCACTACCTTTAGCACTTAGGCCTGACTTGGTTATCATCCTTCAGCTGCTTTTAAATTTATAGTGAATAATCTTATCTAATTTAATGTTTACATATGGTACTATATTTATTGATTCTTCAAGACAAGTATCTTACAGTAATGCCCACTGCAATTTTCTGTTTTTCCTCACTTAGCCGGAAAAAATCTTCCATATTGAAAAAGGACCTTTGAAATGGAAATTCAAACTTGAAATGGAAGCATAAAATTTTGAATGAGCACATCCCATTCGGCTGTACATAGCAGATACTTTATATCTGAGCATTTATGAATTGTGCATATTAGTGTTACTAATTCACAGGTTTGCACTCTCAAACATATAAGCCAGTGGTGGAATTCAATTTTTTTTACTACCGGTTCTGTGGGTGTGGCTTGGTGGACATGGTGTGGCTTGGTAGGCATGGCTTGGTGGGTGTGGCATACTGTAAAAATCTCCATTCCCATCCCACTCCAGGGGAAGGTTACTGCAAAATCCCCATTTCCTCCTGATCAACTGGGAGTCAGGAGGCAGAGAATAGATGGGGGGATGGGGCCAGTCAGAAGTGTTATTTTCCAGTTCTCTGAACTACTCAAAATTTCTGCTACTGGTTCTCCAGAACCTATCAGAACCTGCTGAATACCACCTCTGATATACGCTCACATTATTGAAACTACATCTCAAATTATCCAAGAGATAAATGGTTAACTCATAAATCAAAATAAAAATGATATTCATTCTAGGCTGGATTGAAGCCCAAATGCTTGATGCTATGCATTTATTTGGCTCTACTCATTTTCATTCTAGAAATCTCATCTCTTTCTCAAATAACTCTAACAGCATTCTGGGAAAGATGTATAGAATATAGGTAAGGCAATCAAATGATAACATAGGCTAATTTGCAAGTGACACTTAGTATACATTTTATGGGATCAAAATGGTAAAGGTTTGATGAAAGTAGGTGATCATGCCAAGAGGGAGGAGGAAATCAATTGACCTGATTAGCATATTGACAACACCAAATTTGTCCAGAAAACAGAAATACAGAGATAACCTTGGAAACTGCTGGAGTGTTGCTTGGTCTGGAGCCTGTGTCTGTAATATCTGTCCTTCAAGGATGACAGTGAGTAAGAATAAAAGAAAAAGAAAAATGCAAATATATATCTAAGATGTCAGTTTAACTCTGTATAAGTGATGATATTGGTATTAAGAAAATACTGAAAATAGATATGCTGGAAGACAGTTTAAATAATTAATACTTTGGAATATTATCACATGATTGCAAAAGAAGCAATATAAAATAGAAAAGGCTACAGTTGGGTGCATTTAATAAGAAATTGTCTGCGGAGAGATTTCTGTAGTTATTTAGGAGTCTGTGAATGACATCACAATAAGGAGAAAAAACCCCCGAAGGATCTCATTTGTTGCTTCTTGGAACAAGGTCTAATCAGACCAACTCAGAGGTCCTAAAAACTGACTTTGTAAAACATAGACAGTGAAAAGAGTTTAATAATATTTATTATTTTGGATAAAGACCTGTGTCCTGTATTTCATAAATATAATTTTAACCAATCCAACACAACTTTTTTTTGTGCTACTACTTTTACTATTCCAAAAAATCTATTAAATCTAACATTGTAGTAGATAGAAAACTGGTAGGATCTGTTTGGGTTGCTTTTTCATTCTTCGTGATTTATATTGCTGATTCTTTTAATAATTATGTAATTTTGTAATTTTAACTTGTTTTAAATTATTAGGGTTTTAAATATTACGGCCAAATTATTTAATCAGATTTTAATTGTTTTAAATTTTGTATGCATATTGTTTTACTATATGGCTGTTCACTGCCCTGAGTCCCTTGGGAGATAGGGCGGTATACAAATCAAATAAACCTCAAACCTGATTTCATTATTGTTTGTTTTAACACTTTAAATCCGGGGTGTCAAACTCTATTTCATTGAGGGCTGCATTGTGTTTGACCTCATGGGGCCAGGGTGGGCATGGCCAACTCGATGTCACTTGTGTTGTGGGCGCCTATGGTGGCTCAAGCGCTCTGCCAGCAAAAACAGGCTCCCAAACTCCGTTTTTGGCTGTGATGGCTTCCTGCAACCCTCTGCCAGTGTAAATGGAATTCGGGCGAGCTGCATGTGCCCCTCATGAGTTCTGTTTTTGCTGGCAGAGGCACTGCAGGCCAGTCATTTGCTGTTTCCAGAGTGGCCCGTGGGCCAGATCTAAACACCCCACAAGCTGAATCCAGCCCCCGGGCCTTGACTTTGACATCCCTGCTTTAAATCCTTCAATAAATTGTGCAAAATAAATGAAAAACACATATACAAAATACATATTTCTACCAAGGGAGCAACTGTTAATAAAATGTTATCTTTGATTTAATTGATTGGACAGATCCAATTGATTGAAATAGATTGAACAGGTGAGCTGCAACTCCAAATTGACTATATGTAATGGATGTACACTTGCAGTAGCAGAGAGAGAGAGTATTTTGTCAGCTCAGAGCTTTCCCAGAAAGAGACCCAGATTAAGAGACTACACAGACCCAAGATGGATATGGGAAGAGAAAATTCAGGGTAGCCACTCCTTAGAATCTCTCAGGATGTATCTAATAGGTTACATCTAGTTTAGCAAGATTCTGTCCATTAAGTGTAAGCAAATCAAGGACTGAACTCCATTGTATCTCACTGTCTTGTTTTGGGGCTTATATTATTTTTAAAAAAATCAGTTTTGTTTCTTAACCTAATGTATATGGTTGGCATTGTTTTGCTTTTTTGTGTGTGTGTGAATTAAGTGGCAGCAACTGCCTTGCTAACATTAAATATATCCTAATTTAAGATCTCTCAAAAACTGAGGAAGGCACAGTTTTTTTAACATCATAGTTAATTCATCTAAATCACTGTAATGTAGCTTTACTAATGTGAAGAGAATGAATAACCGAGCTTATTAATGAGCAACCTGTATACCCTTCTCACCCAGGAAGACTCTGATTAACTACTTTGTCTTCAGCTATTCTCAAGGCATCGTACAGACCCAGACATTCTGATTGATAATTAAAGAGGGTGGCACCCAAGTAAAATGGCAGCTATATCAGTCATACTTTTGACTGAGCATGACCTGCATACTGAATGAGTAGTCAAACAGTTTGAATCTATCAAATTCTCAGTTTCTGGAATAGTGATTACCAGGTAATAATCCCTGTGAAAGGAATCGATTGGAAGATATAAAATTATTCAGAAACTAGAGCTCTGCCAAATACTCGTTTAATGTTCATTTCATTCTCAAGTATTTTTAGTACTTATTGTAAATAAAAACATATTGTTCAAGTTCCTTGCCTCAGTGCTATTTCTTGCTTCTGCTTTGCCTTCAAAGTCTTCAGCTATATTTGTCAACAAATACATGCAATCTTATTAGGTACATTGACCCATGAGATTTGGTTTGTGAAAATCTGCATATGTTAATAAGTCTGAACTTCAACAATATAATTAGTTTCTATTTGTGGTTTGCCAGCCTTAGTGACATTATTTTGACATAGTTATGGTTCAGTTTAATCCGACCCTTTTTATAGCAAGACAGGATCACAGGTAAGTTGAGGGGTAATGAGAATTTTATACAGGGCTGGAATAGCTGCGGAAGGATTAAAGCTGTTCCAGGAAGCAAAATAATTTAGACTTCAAAAGCACTGGCATGTTGTAAGATTGCAATAATGCCATTCTTTTAGGATGATCTGTTATTAAACTGCAAAGTTCTCACTGCTTTGCAGAATTATGTACATGGATTTATAAGCGAACAGGGCAGCCAAAATAGTTTGGTTGACATCATATGTATACGTGATTGAGAATTTTGCAATAAGTAGTTAACCCTAAAAAGAAATACACATGTTTAAAAAAATAGTGTTAGAACCAGATGTTAGTTTTCTCTGCTTCTTAGCATTTTTCTTCCTACTCTGAATATTTAATGCTTGGAGAAATCTTTATTTCTAACATTTTAACATGCTCCTAAGGGAGCACAGTTGGAGTCAAAGGTTATTTTTCATTTTGTTGTTTAGCCATAAAGTTGAACCTGGTCTTGTCACTTCAGGGGGATTTGTGTGTGTGTGTGTGTGTGTGTGCTTCATGATTCAGCTAATTAAAAATCAGTCAGGAAGAGAGGAAGAAGAGGCTCTACAGTCTGCATGAATTAGATGATAACGATTGAGAACAGCGAAGAAACCCCTTCTTTCTCCCTTTCTTTTTTAGTATTTCTGTGTGATAAACAAAGGACATACCCTATATATATATATACAAGCTTGAAAAATAATTACTAGACATACATACCTGTTGACAGTCTGGATTGTCAACACATTACAATCCTGTTCACATATTCACTGAACGCATGAAAGGGTTTAGTGGGGAGTGAATAGCTGTCACGCTATTCACTCTCTGTGTCTCCAGGTCCATCCACCTTCTGTTGCTCTCTTAGATTTTACATGAAGACCATGCTGTGAAGGAAAACTACAGGAATCAAAAAGCCCTCATGCACATATTCAGGCTGTAACATCAAATTCTCTTTCCAGATATCAAGTTAGTTGGCTACCATTAGAAATTTATCTCAGACAGGAGCGATATATCACAGGCTATGGACAATAATTTCAAAAATGTAATCTAAATTGGGCAATTTCAAATAATGGCTGTCATTGTTAGGTGTCTACTGGTATGCTTGTTTAAGAAAATAGATGATGCCAAATATACTGTCTTTTTGCTACCTAACTACCGGTAATATATCTGGGTTTCAATGACATGAGTGCTGTGTTATAAAGGGAAATAACAACACCAATGGAGGAGAATGCAACAGAAGTAACACTGCTACACTCATTCTTTCAAATGCAGAGTTATTCCCACTGTGTACAGAAAAGGGATGGGAGGAATCGATTTGAAAGCAAAACAAGTTTTTAATAGTGGGGGGCCAAACATTGATGGTATCCACAGCCAATGAGATTGTTCTTTAAAAAATCCACTGCGTGGCTGAATTTGAACAAATATTGTGGTTAGGCACAGCTGAGTCACAAAGAAGATAAATTTCAGCATTTACCATTTTGTGGCACTTTTTTCCTTCTCAATCAACTTATTTTGTACTCATAAGAAAACGTATGATAAGAAAAAGGCCAAATTAGTCTATTGACCCATTAAAATCAATCAATCAATCAATCAATCAATCAGAATAGAGCTGGAAGGGATCTTGGAGGTCTTCTAGTCCAGCCCCCTGCTCAAGCAGGAGACCCTACAGCATTTCAGACAAGTGGCTGTTCAGTCTCTTCTTAAAAAGCTCCAGTGATGGAGCATCTACAACTTTTGAAAGCAAGCTCTTCCACTGGTTAATTGTTCTCACCATTATAAAGTTTCGCCTTAATGCCAAATTGTCAAAAAGGATAAGTACATTAAAAAAAATGGAAAGAGGGATACATAACTAAAAATGTTAACATAATACCAGGTACATATGATTTTTTAAAAAAAATCAGAACTTTCTCATTTGGGAATGTGATTCATAGACACTATGCACTGAATAGCAAGTTCACAGGAATAATTTAGAGATGTTCTCTGCTGTAAATATTCAATGATAAACATGCTGTTATATTCTTTCATTCATATCAATTATATCTATATCTATCTATCTATCTATCTATCTATCTATCTATCTATCTATCTAGACACGGTGGCTCAGTGGCTAAGACGCTGAGCTTGCTGATCGAAAGGTTGGCAGTTCAGCAGTTCGAATCCCTAGTGCCGCATAACAGGGTGAGCTCCCATTACTTGTCCCAGCTTCTGCCAACCTAGCAGTTCAAAAGCATGTAAAAAATGCAAATAGAAAAATAGGGACCACCTTTCGTGGGAAGTGTTCTCTGCGCCTTTGGCGTTTATTCATGTCGGCCACATGACCACGGAGAATATATCCATTGGGGGATAAACCACCAGCTCTCTAGGCAGCGCTGGATCTTTGGCTTTGAAACGGAGATGAGCACCGCCCCCTAGAGTCAGGAACGACTAGCATATATGTGTGAGGGGAACCTTTACCTTTTTATATATTTATAAAGGCAAAGAGATAAGTGAGAAACATAATAGATAGGCATATTATTAATTGAATAAACATATTTTACAGATTATGGATAATTTACATGTATACATGTATAAAGCCCACTGTAAAACTAAATTATGTTACTACAGAGTAGCCATTTAAAAACAGAGTGTACCTATTATGTGAACTGAGTGAGCAAACAGGAGTTTGGCAGACTAATTCTATAGGAGGTAGAGACAAGGAAGACAGAAGCTACATATTCTGAGAAACTGTGTTGAACTAGGAGGGGTGAAAAGATAATCTCCTGTATAGCTGCCAATTGCAAGTGGTTTATCCTCAAAATTGTGGGTAGTCACTCTGCATTTTTAAATCGCTATTTCCTGCTGAGCAAGCAGAGGGTGTTATGGAGAAAGTACCGTAGATGGAATGAAAGGCAGAGCCAACAGGCATTTGAAAATAGAGTTTGGAGGCAGAGATTCCTATTAAATTTTCTCTTGTACGTGGCTAAACTGAAAACTGGAGAAAGGTATGAACAAATCTCTCTCTCTCCTAGTGGTGTCTTAAGAAATGGAAATGAAGATGAATGGCACAGCAGCTGTAATTTCAAAGCCTATTTTTACATTTTTGCCTGAATGCAGCAGAGTATATATTTGCAACAAATGCAGGGTTGCAGTAGTGCTTGAGAGGATTGGGCCAATGAGCATATCTAGCCTTCGACTTATGACCGCAATGGAGCCCAAAATTTATGATGTTAAGTGAGACATTTGTTAAGAGAGTTTTTCCCCATTTTACAATCACTTTTGCCACGGTTGTTAAATGAATCAGTGCAGTTATTAAGTTAGTAATGCGGTTGTTAAATGAATCTGGCTTCCCCGATGACTTTGCCTGTCAGAAGATCGCAAAAGCTGTTCACATGATCCTAGGATACTTCAACCATCATAAATATGAACCAGTTGCCAAGTATCTGAATTTTGATCATGGGAATGCTTCAATGGTCGTGAGTGTGAAAAACAGTCACAGGTCACCTTTTTTTTAGTGCCATTGTAAATTTGTATGGTCACTAAACAAACCCTTGTAAATCGAGGACTACCTGTATTTACTTTTTAGCTGAAAGGAAAAGATGAAAGAATTGAGGCCTTTGAACTATGATGCTGGAGAAGACCCTTGGACTGCAAGGCAATCAAACCAATCATTCCTAGAGGAGATCAGCCCTGACTGCTCTTTAGAAGGCCAGATTCTAAAGATCAAACTCAAATACTTTGGTCACCTAATGAGAAGGAAGGACTCACTGGAAAAGAGCCTAATGCTGGAAACGATTGAGGGCAAAAGAAGAAGAGGATGACAGAGAATGAGGTGGCTGGATGGAGTCACTAAAGCAGTCGGCATGAGCTTAAATGGACTCCAGAGGATGGTAGAGGAAGGAAGGTCTGGAGGAACATTGTCCATGGGGTCGCGATGGGTCGGACACGACTCCGCAACTAACAACAACAGCAACAACAAAAGATGAAAAGCTATCAAATCACACCACATGGGAGCTGACAAAGTAACTAGCTCCATAGAAAAAATAATCAAGCAAAAGGATTGAGCCCAGTGGAAGAGTGTGGCAATGAAAAGGAAGAGCTGTAAAATATATTTTGTACCATTTATATTTGGATAAAGGGTCACGAAGAAGAAAAGCGTTCTTCACTCTCAAAAGAATTAAAAGGAACACTACAGAACAGGACAGGACACAGAACAGCAACTCCATATAGGGTAGACAAGATGACTGAGCAGGATAATAAAACTCTTTTTCAAGCACCGGCTAGAATGCTACACAGCAGAACATAAGGATTTGTTCTTTAGCATCCCAGAATGCAGGAAACAGAATAAAGGATTTAAGTTAGAGAATGGAATTTCCAACCAAATATCAGGAAGAAAGAAAAAAAAAGTCACCATCCCACAGTAGCAATTTGACAGTGCCTAGAGAGCTGGTGGTTTATCTCTCAATGGATATATTCAAGCAGAGACTACAGTACCATCTGTCAGGAAATGGCTTAATTTAGATTCCTCCTCTGAGTATTGGGGCTGACACCATGGCCTATGATTCTACATGGTGGTGGGGGGAGCAGAATGTCTTATAGTAGACTTTGGTTTCCTGAGCAAATTTGAAATCAGATATCCATTCTAGCAGTTTCATCTTCTATGATGACTCAGAATATATATATATATATAAGAGAACTTTTATTAAAAGGGCTGAAACTTTTGTCACTAGTGAAATATTGCTGATCTTCTGTTTTTCCCAATTACTACTGTAAGGAAAGTTGATTAGCTCAGTGGAGCTTGAAAAACAATGGCAAATTACCACCAGCCAATAATATATGGTACTAGCAAGCTGATAATATTCCTCCTCTAAGACCAAGACTCTTAAAGCAATTTCTCCATATATATTTCTGCCAAATCTATTCCTAAACAGACCATCCATCTTATGCATATCATTGCTGTGAATGTAAAGAAGTAAAAAGTATAACAAGAAGTGCAACATATGTAGTAATATTTTATCTCGATTGGTGAATTTTATCATTTAACATTTTGCTTAATAGTACATAGAAGAAATTAGCCTTGGCCTCCAGAAGGATATGGGGGAGATAATAGGGAATAACAGAGTTGGAAGGGACCTTGTAGGTGATCTAGTTCAACCTGCTGTTCAAACAGGAGACCCTATACCATTTCTAACAAGTGGTGGTCCAGTCACTTCTTGAAAGTCTCTAGTGATGAAGCATCCACAACTTCCGAAAGCAAACTGTTCCATTGGTTGACTGTTCTTACTGTCAGAAAATTTCTCCTTATTTCTAGGTTGAATCTCTCCTTGATAAGTTTCCATCCATTGTTCCTTGTCTGGTCTTCAGATGCTTTGGAAAGTCCCCCTCCTCTCCGTGACAGCCCCTCAAGTATTGAAACACTGCTTGCTATCGTGTCACCCCTGGTCCTTATCTTCACTAGACTAGCCATGCCTAGTTCTTGGAACCGTTCTTCATAAGTTTTAGCCTCCAGACCCCTAATCATCTTTGTTGCTCTTCTCTGCACTCTTTCTAGAGTCTCAACATCTCTTTTATAGGGTTGTGACCAAAATGGATGCAGTATTCAAATTGCGGCCTTACTAAGGCATTATAGAGCAGTACTAGGACCTCATGTGATCTTGATTCAGTCCTTCTATTAATGCAACACAGGATTGCCTTGGCTTTTTTTGGCTGCTGCTGCACACTGCTGGCTCATATTTAATTGATTGTCCAGTAGGACTCCACAATCCCTCATATAGTTATTGCTATTAAGCCAGGTTTCACCTAATATATATGTGTACTTTTGGTTTTTCTTGCCTAAGTGTAAGACTTTTCTTTTCTGAATTTTATTTTGTTAGATGAAACAGTGGAGAAAGTTTAAAGCATGAGAAGACTTTCTGACCTTATTGTCTTAAAAAATGACACAGTGAAGGTTCAAGACATGCTTTCAAAGTTTAATATAGTTGTGATATTTATTTCTTGGCTTTTCCTCATGGCTTTCCACCACCCACCCCAAACAGTTCATTACTATCAATTACTATAAACAGAACATTACTATAATGTTCATACATTAATATGAAAATGGTGAGGGGATAACTAGATTAACACAACAGGCACCATATAAATACCACACAAAGAATAGCCCAAAGCACAGAGAGAAGTTTCCTGAAGATGGACTCTGGCATTAGTTTGAAAGCTCAGAAAATGAAACAATCTGGGTGCCGGTGACTGACCCAGATTGGATCCTGCAACATTATCCTGGGACACATATATTCACCTTCATTCATGTTAGATTAAAGCAATCCACAGTGCAATTCTCTATTGATTGAAAGTATGTATTGATTTCCCTAGTTTTGAAAATACTTCTCCTCTAGGAATACACGCAGCACACATTGCATTCCTTTCCCCAATTTTATTCTCAGAACAGCAACTGTATATTGTCAGCGGTAGCTGATTCTGTAATTGAACCTGGATCTTTCCAGGTCTAGCCAGTGCCTTAACCACTCTACCACACTGTAATATATATTGTAATGTAATATACAAACTTTCTAGTCTTCATCTAAATTTTCCACCATATTGGCTAATTAGGCTGACTCTACAAACACTTATAGTGAGAACTAGAACTATGCAAAATGTTTGAAAGGATTATCTACAAAACATGGTGCAACTAAAAAATCCCTTGAAAGCATCAATGAAAGTGTCCTCTAGACGACCTAGATGCTTTGAGGGTTGCACAATTATATGTGCATGACCACAGACAAACCACCCTTCCTCTAGGATACCAATGAGGGTAGAGAATAGTGGTTTGTTTATTTGTTTGTTTGTTTTTGAAATTAACTTCTATAGTTTGGAGAAAGGTGCTCTAAAAATGACAGGGACATGGTTAGAGGAATTAACAAAGAGAACAAGCTGAAACTTTGACTCATCTTTTTGTGTATGGGTGCATTCAAGCCAAAATAGGTTTCTTAAATTGGGTAGATATTTATATTCATTTTCATTAGTATTTTCATGGACATAAATACCTAACCCTGAGGCTATTCCCTTTCAGGATAAACAACATTATGCATGGCATGGAAAAAGAAGCTACTGAGCAGAATAAATTCAAGAGAGGAGGTAAGGGATAAGAAAAGAACATCTAACAAATTCTTTTTTTTGAAACAAATTTGTTACACTTTTTCTATCCTTGAAAACCAATCTTGCCTCAATCATGGCCATACATTGCTTCATACAGTCCTATCAATTTTACCCAACCATCATTTTCTTGGATTTTTTCCTTCCTCCCACACTTTCCTTCATATATTGGCTTTGCACTTTGATAATCGTTCATTCTCTGGGTATGAATAAATCATCTCAACATGTAGTATTTGTTTTTAGAGTTACAAAGTTCTTGGAAAGAAAGTTAAAATATAAGAGGCTGCCCCAAAAGCACAAGAGGTAGCTTCTGAAACAGTTTGTAAATCCCTAGAGATTTTTTTTCTTTTTATGACAAGTAAATCCTTTTTTTATTGGAGTGGAGTCCGGGTGATTGAATGGAGTTAAATGTTTACTCGCTGGATGCCCTTCCTGATACCTACACAGAATTCACAGCAGATATTTTCTCTTTGCTCCTAATAGAAAAACATCTGTCAACTCTCAGCCTTCCAATTGTGAGGTAAGCATCTTCACCTCTAGGCCACCATGCCACTTGTAAGACCCTAGAGATACCTGAGTGAAATTATGAGTTGTTTGGGGGATTGCTATCGGTAGCTGACCAGTCTCTGAATGAAAGAGGGTGGTATAGTAAGCTTTTGACTTAATTTGGTATATGCTTCTTATCATCTTACATTTGTATGTTTGCATTCCTGTGTCAGGACATCACCCCTTCTCTCTCTTCAAATTATTATGTTAAGTGATTATTTGGTACATCCATTGTCAATGTTTTATTAATTGATTGAATGCAGCAAACATAAATCATTAATGTTATTAGCAGCGTTAAAAAATTAATGAGACAAAATGTTTGCTCATCAGTCTCAGAGCCTTAGATCACTTTCTCTCTTGATCTCCCTCAACACTCCATTTAAATTCTAAAGAGTAACATAATGAATGTTTATGCTTTTCTTATGCAAGCCTCCTGGCTGACATGGAAATGGTTGGGCCTCCAAACTATGGGTAATAAGTACAGTTAATAATAACTTTATTAGAGCCAACTTGGTGAAGTGATTAAGGCATCGGGTTAGAAACAGGGAGATGTGAGTTCTAGTCTGTCATATGTACAAGGTTGACTGGCTGACACTCTCTTTCAGCTCAAGGAAAAAGACAATGGCAAACCACCTCTGAAATCTTACCATGAAAATATGTTGTTGTTGTTGTTGTTGTTTGCAAAGTCTTGTCCGACCCATCATGACTCCATGGACAACGCTCCTCCAGGCATTCCTGTCCTCCACCATCCCCCAGAGTCCATTGAAGTTCACGCCCACTGCTTCAGTGACTCCATCCAGCCGCCTCATTATCTGTCGTCCCTTTCTTCTTTTGCCCTCAGTCTTTCCCAGCATTAGGCTCTTCTCCAGTGAGTCCTTCCTTCTCATTAGGTGGCCAAAGTATTTGAGTTTCACCTTCAGGATCTGGCCTTCTAAAACAGGGGTCACCAACCTTTTGGATCTCAGGGACCACTAAATTCATAATTTTAAGTCCTGTGGACCACTAATATGAATTTTTAAAAAAGATAAATAGTATTTAGTGCAATATAAGAAATGGAAATAATTTTTCTGTGGACCACCAAAATTTTCTCATGGACCATCAGTGATGGTGACCACTGTTCTAAAGAGCAGTCAGGGTTGATCTACTCTAGGACTGACCAGTTTGATCACCTTGCAGTCCAAGGGACTTGCAGGAGTCTTCTCCAGTACCATAGTTCAGAGGCCTCAATTCTTTGAAAATATAGGCACTTGTTTAAGAGGCCTCTAGGAGGCAACACTGATTCAAAGGCAATACAATATATACATACAAAATCCACCATCTTTATATCCACCACTTTAGGCATACACGGACTAATTTCTTATTTTCAGTAAGTATTACTATAGCTTTCATTGGAGTCTTTTTCTTATAAATTGTAATAATTATTTAACATTGGGAAATAAATCTACTCTTCTTTATACAGAAGAATCAGAAACAACTCCTGATTTTTTAAAATAATTTTGTGGAAAGAAGCAAAGATCATTATTAGATCACTGTAGGTTTTGTTTATATATATATATATATATATATATATAAATATTATGTGATGAAATGTGATGGAGTTAATGCAGTCATGGTATAATTTTAATAGAACATGCTTGTTAAAATTTGCTATCCCTTCAAGCCATCCCTGGTCATGTATTCCTTTGCTATAACGTATGTCCATATTGAATGGAAAGTTTCACATTTTTACTCATACAGTACACAATCATTTTCAAATTCTTAGACCAGATTTCTCCCCTGGGATTACCAAAACATGAAAATGTAAAGTACCTTTTTGTTTACTTTAGATATTGCATATTGTAGCTTCAAATCAATTTCAGTTCACTGATGGCAGTAGAGGACAGTTCAAAGAAATTAAAGAAAAGTCTACTATGTAAAATGAATATATTACATACTTCTTTGTATGAATGGAAAAAGCCTGCAATGCTCCAGGAAGAATTATTGGCCCATATAAACATAAACTAATTCAATTCTCCATAGTTATTATTTGACAATCACCTATAACTCTGGCAAACTAGAATACAAAGGACATTCTAAATTAAGGATCTTCAAAGGGCATCCTAGTTAATTTGAATTAGGAAAATAAAGACATAAAAACATTTGGAAAGCAAAGAAAATAGAGATTTTTATGGGGTATAGAGAAAATATAGCCGCTGGTAGATAAACAAAAGTCTCAGTCATCCAGGTCATGGTTGTCCCAAAGGTGCTTTTTCAGGAGGCAATTGGACTTTCTTGTTTTTTCTTTGCAGATGTTTCATTTCTCATTCAAGAAGCTTCTTCAGCTCTGACAGGATAGTGGGGAATGTGTTATGTATATAAGTTTGGGCGGGAAGTTTGAATTAACTGACCATCAGCTGATTGGCTGACCAACACAGCTGCGAGGTATATAAGGGGAGCTGTTTCCCCTGGTCAGTTGCTGGATTCTCACCCTGAAATAAAGAGCTGTTGTCACACACTGCCTGGCTTGCTGAGTCCTCATTCACCCAACATAACAGAATGGGAGTAGGAATGGATTTCCAGAGAAAAATTGCAGACTACAGGAAACAGGAGCACTACTCAGATGACCCTGAGGACACAGATAAACCTCCAAGGGCTTCAACAACCCTCTAAAAAGATGCAAATGATCAACTGTCTGCAAGGAATATAAATCCTTCCATTCCCCACTATCCTGTCAGAGCTGAAGAAGCTTCTTGGATGAGAAGCAAAATGTCTTCAAAGACAAAACAAGAAAGTTCAGTTGCCTCCTGAGAAAGCACCTTTGGTAGATAAAGACTTTGAAGTAAAATTAAATCAATCTAAATTTTTGGATTTTCCTTTACAATTAACATTTAACACCTTCTACAAGAATTCCTTTGTTCCATGACTATGATCAGCATAATCAGAAATATGTGGGTTGCAGTGATCCAGATAAAGAGCAAAAAACCTTGACCATTAAATGTCAGA
Organism: Ptyas mucosa; assembly: GCA_012654045.1. NCBI lineage: Eukaryota > Metazoa > Chordata > Lepidosauria > Squamata > Colubridae > Ptyas > Ptyas mucosa. The sequence continues at coordinate 18,582,143 of WNWU01000001.1, read as the reverse complement.
AGGCCTGAGGTAATCTAAAATTTGGATGGGTTTTCCTGAGCAACTAATATCTTGAGAAGGTAATGAAGCCAACATAACAATTCTTATCATTTTGTTTAAACTATTAAATGACTGCTTTCTGATTATAAACACCTATTTTGTTTCCAAAAGCAGCTTAAGTGGGATGAAGTAAAAGGCTGCATCAGGTCATGTTTATCCAAAACATTTTATTTTTATGTCTTGTCTCAGAACTCCAATTAAACTGTTTTGTGGCTCAAATCAATATTTATTTTAAAAAGCTGGTCAAATCAATGGGCTTTTTTAAAATTAAAAACAGTATTTTATTATTAGAAGCATCTTACATGTTCAAGTTTTGGCTTATCAAAAACGGTATTTTATTGTTAGAAACCACTAAAGTGCTCCAATCAAGTTTTCTTCTTGTACACAAAATAGACTTTATTATCAAGTAAAATAATTCAACTATGACAAAGGGAAAAAAATCAAGGGAAAACATCATCAAAATACATTCATCTCATATTTAATTAGTCACAAGAGTTTTATAAATCCATTCTGTGAAAGAATTGTACATGTATTTTGTGCTGATGGCTCTTCATGATGGGATTCAAGTTTGAAAAGTCACGTGGTTCTATTTGGCATCATACAAATGACCTCTTGGTGTAATCCACATAATCCACCAATGGAACATAATTATTTTTTCATTATTTAGTAATGAAAACATCACAAAGATCCTAGAACATATGATCACTCAATGGCTAAAGATGCCTCCCATTTTTGAAATGGTCCCAACTATTTAGAGCATGGTCCTAACAGAGACAAACATTGCTTCAGGCTCAATAAAGTCTCACTCACTATTTGGATGTATTTCTTGGTTTGGCCCTCAGGGTACCAAACACAGTTTCAGTCCTATGTACTAATGCCAGATTTTGCTGAATCTTTTTCATAAGGTTTCAATGGCAAAATATGAGCTTGAGAGAATAGCAAAAGAAAAAAACAAAACATCGTGTTCTACCCTATTGCTATTTTTGGCTCTGGCGGAGTAGCAGGAATGCCAATAGACTGTTTTTTTTTTAAAAAAAAATGTCTATACAACAACCTTCCAAAGAAGGAGGTTTCTCCAGATTTTTTTTTGCAATTGAAACAATACCCCACTCAGTTCTGAAAATCAAATTCAATATACATGAAGTTGCATAGTTTTATTGCCAGCAATGGAACTATATTGACTTCAGAAGGACATAAAGGTTGTTAGATGGAAAATCAAAAAATGCAGAACTATTTTAATCGTGTGTTTTACTTTTCTTAATCTCTCTCAGGTATGTGAGATAGCACAGAATAGAAAGTCAGTAAAGTGGCTGTTCCTATGGTCAGGATATGAAGGAACATGTGGATTAATAATACACCTGTCACAAGAGCAACACCTACTCCAATTATATTTTTAAGGCAATTTACCACAAAGATGTTTTGACATAAAACCCAATTAATGGCAGCTAGGGACAGATGGGCTGAGCAGCTGTCCATGCATTGAAAACTACTTATTTCTTAAACGATACAGTATGTAACAATGTTCTTTACTGAAGCACAGTCTGGTTAATCTGAAGACTGCTTTTGAAACACTGCCCTTTGGCACCACAATCTGAACACAGGGTTTTCAGGCACGACGGTCTACACTCATGATGGCAAACCTATGGGACGCAGAACTCTCTCTGCTGGCACGAGTGCCATCGCCCCAGGTCAGATCTCCGTGGCATTTCTTTCATGAGCTTCTGTTTCCCTGCAAATGATGAAACAGAAGTTCACAAAAGAAAAAGGTCTTACCTCTTGCTGTGCTGCCAGTGTTGGAATGCCACGCCTCCCACCAACCAGCTGGTGTTCGGGTCTCTGTTGCGCATGTGCGCATGTCTGTGCATGACTATGCATGTCCATGCATGTGCATGTTCATGCATGTGCACATTCGCGCATGTTGCAGGCACACATCTTTCAGTTTGGGCATGCATGCACACGCAGTTTGGGCACTCGGTATCTAGGTTTGCCATCATTGGTCTAGACTCATTTTACCTTAGCCATGAAGATGAGTACCTAAATGACTTTGTTTGTTTGTTTGTTTGTTTGTTTGTTTGTTTGTTTGTTCAACTTGTATGCCATCTTTCTCTGAAGACTCAAATTGTCTACTTAACCTGTGGCTATAATTGGAAGAAGAGCATGCTGTTTTCATACTTGTTTCTTGGCTGCTTAAACCAGGTATCAGCCATAATTAAATATTTTCATATTTATTATCATAATGTATAAACATAATGATTTTGATTTCAATCCATGCTCATCTAAGAAATTTACTTGAAGGTGGTACTCTTGATTTAACTGATATATACTGCTTTTTTTCAGATAAATCTGCATGGCAAAAGAAATAAGGGTTCCCAGTGCTTTCCAACTGTCCCCAAAGTTACAATGCAATTATATAAGCATCTGTGTATAGGTTATCTTCCTCTTTTACCTGAGTTTCATTGGCAAATGATAAATTTTCCTTTGTGGCAATTTCATTGTATTTAATGATGGGAGACAAGCTGAGTGGACACCAAACAAGTATGAGGTGGTGGTTGAATAAACATAGCAATTTAACCCTACATCTTAGCTTGTTGGAGTTATTTTTAATTTTTAATGCATTTGAGAAAAGATGTTATTCTTTTTCCCCACAAAAATATGATTCTGGTAACATAAAAATTGTTGTGTTAATGTAAAGTGGCTGTTTAGTCATTCTTTATCTTATTATTGCATTCTGAATTTAATCCGATACCTACAACACTGTCTGATCACTAATCAAATTAGGAACTGTTTATTTCTTTTCCATTGCATGCTTTAGCAGCAATTTTCACGATGCAAAATTTTGGATGATTCAAAAATGTATAGAACATGCATATACTTTTGTGGCATCTTTTTTCTCCAGTTACAGGATTTCCAATCATATTTTTAAAAATACTATGTCAGTATTTACAGCTGGCCACTGTGGAAATTGAAGTCTCTCATATCTAGAAGGCTCCATCTTGGAGAAGACTATCCTAAGTCATGCAGTGAGGATAAATCTGTATAGTGAAATGGACGCCCACCAGAGAATACCAAGTTGAAAAACCACAACAACATGTTATAATGTTTCCGTAATGTTGCCAAAAAACCTGTAGAATTCTATCAAAGAAGAAAACATAATATTGATTTGATGGAGACCTCAGTTTGACCTTGATTACTGCAAAACTAAGCAAGGGCATGAAAAGGTATTATATTTATCTGTCATATTTCACGGAATACATGACTCAGTCCTAGCAGATTCAATTGGGCACTGCTAGAAGTGGTCCTTATCTCTGAAATAATAGTTTATGAACTCGACTTTATTAGTTCAATTAGTTGAAATATTTATTTTCAGTGATTGATAACTTAGCTATCCTTAGGAAAACAACTATAGCAAAGGTAAGGATATTTGACAAATAAATCAGTAGGATTTAAAAATGAATAAGTAATACTAGCACTGATGATGTTACCTAGTTAGGGTAATGAAACATCTGCAAGAACCATTTGTTCCATATTCTATAATACTGGCTTAACACCATCAACAAAGAAACATAAATATAAGAAGAACAGAATAAAGATGTAAATATGTATATAGATAATTCCTTATAGGTATATAAATATGAATATGGAAATCCAAAAATAAAGGTATAATTAAAACACATAGCTCTCTAAAGGGAGAATCTCAAGGGGAAAAAAGGGGAGGGGAAATAGGAGTGGGGGGAAGGAGAAAAAATTACTAAACTAAGAAAAAGGGGAACAAATACAACAGCATTAGTTGGAGAACCACTATGAAACAACGCTTAAAAAGAATAACTTATTTCTATGTTGTATGTTATGTAAATGTTTTTATATGTGTTTTATATGTGTTTTAATAAAGTTTATAAATTTTTTAAAAAAAGAAACATCTGCAAGAAAAGAAGCAATCTGAAAGAGCACTGAAGACCCCTCATTTCAACCCTGAGCTACAAATATTCTCATTTATTGATAAGTAATACTATATGGCTATCTTAACTATGTTTAGGTGTTAAATAAAAACATATTGAAGGCTTAATTTCTTTCAAATTTCCTCAGGGCTTAACCTTGCAAGCTGCCTTTGATGGCAAAGCTCGGGTTCAGGACATAAGATGAATTCTTAAATATGGATTATATCTCAGTTGCTAATTAGAAAAGCTATTCTTTTCTACAGATTAGATACACTGACCTAAAAACAGTATCCGCCATATCCAACTCATCCAACTCTCTTGCCTTCTGGCTAGGTTGATGTAGATAATTTTCAAAGTACTTAATTGTGTAGTGCTAAAGTGGAACAATGTTTCCAATTATTAGCCTAAATGAAGGGAAACGTAAAATCAATATAATAGTCTTGGCTCTGTTCCCAAAACTGGGCACCTTAATTGGTCCTGCAGACAGCTGTCCATATATTAGTAGTAGTGGTTCATAATTTTTAGTGTATTTACTCATTTATTCATTCATTCATCCTAGCTGTCCATCTCACAAAATGTGACTGGAGTGCACAATAAAATAAATATCTAGATCTATATCTGTATCTATCTAGATTGAGATCGAGACATCAGACAACTGTCTGTCTGTATGTCTATCTATCTATCTATTATCTATCATAAAAATTAATATTACAATAAAAAAAACATGAAGAGAGTGACAAATAATAAAAGTGGAGTCATCTCGAGAACTCACTATTGCTTTGAAGAACCCAAGCCTGCTAACATAGCCAAGTTTTAAGGGATTTGCAAAAGGTTAACAAGAATGGGGTCAGTCTAATATAGTGGGATGAAAATAATATTCCATAAGGAGAGACCCATTGGAGAAAAGGATGGGGTCTTTACAGATGTAGCTCTTTAATAAATGGGACTTGCAATATGCCTATTCTATTGAATCTAATGGGACAGGCAGATGTAATTGGGAAAACACAGTCCGTAAAATAACCTGCCCCCATGTCATGATGGGGTCTAAGGCTCAAAACTAGTGTCGTGATTTGTACCAGGAAGCAAAGTGGCACCAATGCAGTTTGTGTGCTGTTCTAGGAGCATAGAACTCTCTACCTGTGGCGCTGCATTCTGCACTAGTTGAAGCTTCCAGAAATTCCTCAAGGGCAGGCCCACAAAGATGCCCAAATTACTTGAAAAATAATCAATTCTCAGATTGATTGTGCTTAATATGAATTTCTAGATAAAAGGTAATGCTATCTAAGGCATGTATAGGAGGCTGTGTGTAAAAACATCACCATGAATATGAAATTAAGCATTTTTTGCTTTCAGTTTAAATAAATTATGTAAGCTGCTAGCCTGCAGCTTCAGAAGATTTATTGGCACATTAAATGCCTGATTGCCCTCACCAAAAGAAAGCTGCTGTGTTCTGAATGCTTTTTTATTCTATTTACAGTATTCAAATACTGATCATATATAGGAATGAAATGAACATGATTTTGTTGTTGTTTTCAATAGTATAATATCCACTGAGGATAATTCCAAAAGTATGGAAGGTACAGCGTATAGATGTGGTGAGCAATCTGGTACATTTTCTTGTGTATTTTTACTGACTATGTGTAGCAAACAGCACACAAACGTTCAACAGTTGGGCATGACATGGAGAAGCAAACACAATGACTTGTTTAGAATGGACTTTTTAGAGAAGCTGCCTACTTTTGTGTATTTGACTCCTTAAAGGCAATCATGATAGTCCCTTGTTTTCTAGTGTGAATCAGAGGTGTTTGCCGGGAGAGTCAAATGACCAAATTAACATATTTCCTTTGATATGCAACATTAATCCCTTTTGGACATGGATCATGACATTGCATGCATGTATGAAAGAATGGCATTTGCAATTTGACTCTTGTTTAGTCAATTTGATGAAAGCAAAGAAGTTCCAGTAGACAATTCTGGTGCAGATGTTCAGAACGTGCAAGTTTATGTTTATTTTATTCATTTGCCCCAACTCATGTGTGTTTTGTACCCTGTACAGTTGCCATACATAAGCCCAAAACATAATTCTCATCTTTGATTTTAAAAAAGGAGTCAGAAAGAGAGGAAGAAATCGATGTGACATAAATATATAAATTTATTGCTCAGCTGGGCATGCTATAGATTGAATTGGGAAATTTTAATAAGTACAAATGGGGACATGCACATAGATTTTAAAGGCTACAATTGTGTTGACAGTTACCCGATAATAAACTCTACTAAACATAACATGTGTTACATATAAATACTATTTATTATGTACTGTCTTTATATTTTGCTTTTCTATTCTAATATCTTGTGCACTCAAATCATAACATAATCTATTTTTATGTATAGTGCTGTTGGCCCATTAATCCTAAACCTATAATACTTCCACTTGTAAATAGATCAGGTTTAAGTTATTTACTTTGTGTATTCTTGTGGTAATCTCAACTTATTTACAATAAAATTGGCATTTATCTATTATATCATGTCATAGCAGAGAGAAAAGAAAATAAGACCACATTACTCGTTAAACTGAATGATTGTATTATATAAATTTTTCATTATTAGTCTGACTGATTAAGAGATGAAGTTTCAAATAAAAATTCAGGTTTAATCTAACATAATAAAATATTGGAGACACAATTCTTTTTATTGAAGCAACATTATGAAAGAATATCAATTTATTAAATACAATCAAGTTAGAGTCAACTCTTAACAACACATAAATAGATTTTCTCCATGACAAGCATCTGTGACCTAATCTTTCAGGTCTTTCAATAGAATACCCATTGCTTCTGTAACTGAATTAATCCACCTTCCTGCTGATTGGAATGGACTGGACTGGACTGGACTGGACTGGACTGGACTGGACTGGACTGGACTGGACTAGACTAGACTAGACTAGACTAGACTAGACTAGAATAGAATAGAATAGAATAGAATAGAATAGAATAGAATAGAATAGAATAGAATAGAATAGAATAGAATAGAATTCTTTATTGGCCAAGTGTGATTGGACACACAAGGAATTTATCTTGGTATATATACTCTCAGTGTACATAAAAGAAAAGATACATTCATCAAGAATCATAAGGTACAACACTTAACGATAGTCATAGGGGAAAAATTGCCCGCTTCTTCTCTATTCTTCCACCTTTCCCATCCTTAGAACCTTCTCTAGAGAGCTAGGTTTTTGCATAATGTGTCCAAAATAGAATAATATGAGCCTGCTTATTTGTGCCTTGATGAGGATTCTTGATTGATTTGTTTGATATCTGTTTTCTTAGCTGTCTATGATATTCTAAGGAATCTTCTCTAACACCAATGTTCAAAAGCATTTGCTCAGTCGGAAGCACTGGGGTGCTTCTGAGTTGAAAGGATTAGCTGGTAACATCACTGTTGTCCAAGGGATGTCCCCATTAAGTTACCCACCAAAGTGGTACCTCTCTATCTACTCACCGGCTTTCAAACTGCTGGGTGGGAAGGAGCTGATACGAGCGACAGGAGCTCACTCCATCACATGGCAGCACCCTGCCAATTGTCAGTCTTGCATCCTAACCACATTATCCACCACACTCCTTTCAAAAGCATTAATAGACTTTCTCTCATGATTGTTTAAAGTCCAGCTTTGGTTTCCATAAAGTGTCACAGGGAATATCATTGCTTGGACTATTCTGATCATTTGTTATAAACACCACCCTGCATCTAAATATTTTTTCAAGGCCTTTACTTAGCTTTACCAAGTGCTTGTCTGCAGCATATTTTTTCACTGCTTGTTTCTTGATGTTGACGGTTGATAGTAAAACACAGAAGCTATTTATGGCTGTGATATTTTCATTGTTAGTTCTAAGACTGATAGTTGTATATATTGTCATTCGTTTGGAATTTTTTTTATTTAATGTTAGTCTTATTTTTTTCACTATGTTCCTTGACTTTTATTACTAGAACTTGCAAATCCTTTACACTTTCAACTGAGTAGTATGAAAGAATAAGGTTAGTTAAATATAGTTTAAGTCAAATATAGTATATTCAAAATCTAACCCATAGCAATCCAAGAGTGTTGGTCAATACAGAAAGGGTAGGAATTTAGAACACACTACTATAATTAGTACCTTAGTATACATAGTATAGCAACACACAAGTTCAATTCCAGTGAGAAAATGTTCAAGGTTTTTAGAGGAAGAATGTTCCAAAAAAGCTTTTAGTTATAATAATGAAATACTAGATAAAAGCTGGTTGATTTTCAGAAGATGTATTACTATGATCTTACAACAATAACTTGAGTAGCAGTTCTAAATATAATAATCTAAGACTAAGTTGCCTTAGACTTAATAACTATAATCCTATCTCTACTTACAAGGGAGTGAATCACTTAACCTCAGTGGATCTACTGATGAATAGTAAACAGAAATGCACAGGAATGTACTGCACATTTCCCAAACATTATCCAGCCAGCTAGCCAGTCGACCAGCCAGCCAGCCAGCCACTCAATAGTATTTGTAACAGTGGTGGGATTCAATTTTTTTTTACTACCGGTTCGCTGGGCGTGGCTTGGTGGGCATGGCATGGCTTGGTGGGCGTGGCAGGCAAAGGATACTGTAAAATCTCCATTCCATCCCCACTCCAGGGGAAGGATACTGTAAAATCTCCATTCCCGCCCACTCCAGGGGAAGGTTACTGCAAAATCACCATTTCCTCCCGATCAGCTGGGACTCGGGAGGCAGAGAATAGATGGGGGCAGGGCCAGTCAGAGGTGGTATTTACCGGTTCTCTGAACTACTCAAAATTTCTGCTATTGGTTCTCCAGAATTGGTTGGAACCTGCTGAATACCACCTCTGATTTGTAACCATGCAAACCTGAAGATGTTTTTGGGTAGGAGGGCTCTGTACAATGACAAATACAAGCCAAAACAAGAAGAGGAGAAGGGGGGGAAAGGAAAAATCACACACACAAGCATCTCTCACACACATACACAGAAACCCTTATTAGAAACAAAAGAGTAAAATCAAAATAAGTCCCCACATAGGATCAGCTGGGGCAAAAAATTTATAGAAGTCAGACTGATTTATATTGTCCCTGGAGTTCAACACTATAAGAGTTGCAAGTTCTTCTGAAGGAAGAATGTTCTATAGAATGGGAATTACTACAGAGAAGCCTTGTGATCTTATGCCCATTACATGGGAGGGAAAGTTTTCAGCAGGCCTTCTCATATATGTGGGTTTGAGAATTGGTAGAGTTTGGGAAACAAGACCATAAAACAGTATGAGTGGCTCCTTTTTTCAATAACATCAAAGGAATGTTATACTGTATACACCCCTGTGTATTACATTATTCTTTCTTACTGGTTGGAAACATCTGTCTTTTTAATGCTTTGTCAGTCTGAATTAATCTGTTCTCTAATTTAGATGTAATACAAAATCAAGTAATGATATTGGGAGATAGATTATGACCAAAAAAAGAATCAATATTCCTTCAAGTATGACCTAAAATGCATATTAGTATGACAAATATAAGTCTAGATTTATCTACCCAACAAGCTCCATAAAGATTGATTTATGGTGTTGTCCTATAATCCATTTGATATACTTGATCTGTATAGAATCAAATGGGGCTATAAATCTCTGAACAATCACTGACAAAATGTTCTACAGCATTTCATAAATGAAAATAGGCATGCTTACATCCATTCCCTATATGCTCAGAGAGATACAAATGCACTCTCTACGGACATAGCTAGGCCTTAAAACTATTTTGTTGCAAGTTTAATACATAGGTGTATTTCTAAGACGGTGACCTTTTGAAAGCAACACTAGTAATGGGTGGCAAAGGATTCCAGCCATGCTTTATTTCTATAGAACTAACATGGGGTATACACATTCAAGAAATAAAACAGTATACAATTCCTAATGTCTCGTTGTTTAAATGGGGAAAAGAGTAATAGTATGTGGTTATATTATGTATAAATAAGTGTGTTTGGGTCTGTGGTTACTTATAATAAGAATCAGGGGGAAACAATCCAAGATTTAACAGTAACACAGTTGGAAGGGACCTTAGAGGTCATCTAGTCCAACCCCCTGCTCATGCAGGAGACCTATACTAGGGACCTTTCTGATCGACAAGCTCAGCGTCTTAGCCACTAAGCCACCTATAGTGTAATTTCTCCTGCAGGTCAAGCTTGACTATTGATGAGTACACAAATTCACTAATGTTCTTTTCTTGGCAACGGTTTGAATGTGTTTTATTTCATGGAATCCACATTTGCGAAATGGAAGCCAATGCAAACGAAACATGATAGTAGATAACACAAAATTATTGGAACTGGGTATCTAGTGAGTACAGCTACAGCCCAATTACAACCTCCTTCTATTTCTCCTGGGCAAATAGAATTCATTTATGACTGAACACATGATAACAAGTCCATTAATGTTGGAAAGCTTTCAGTAACAGTGAGCTGACCATAAAACACTCTAGTCTACACCAACCCATTGAACAACCCTAAGCAAATGCCTATTTGAGAGATATGTTTGCCAAGAACTAAGCCACTTGAAAACCTGACTAATCTGTTACTTTAACATGGAACAAATGGAAATCCTTCTTCCCATCCAGAAGTAGGAGGCCTTTGTACCAAGAGCTAGAAGAAAATAATGCAAAAATTAAACAAAATTTTAATATGAACAAAATTTAGGGTTTTTTTAATTGTGACATCACTGGGATGATTTCTTAACAGCTGCTATAATTTTTGCTATAACTTTTCGTATCAGGGACCTGTTTCCTTCAATCCTGTCTGCACATCTTCCAGTCCAGTGGTAGGTTGGTCCAGGTTCAGTCCGGTTCTATAGAAACAGTAATAAAACCAGCGGGAGGCTCCGCCCACCCCCCATGATGTCACTATGGGTGATCTGTGCATGCATATGGTAATAAAGGTAAGTAGAACCCACCCCTGTTCTAGTCCACATCTAATATCAATTAAGGGAACCTTGATACATAGATTTATTTAAGGAGTCATCTAGCCCCAACTGGATTGGCCCATCCCTTTCACTCCAGCAGAAGAGGCCAACTTTAATCTCCTCTGCCTAAGAATTTCAATTGGAGGGTCCAGAAGAAGAGCCTTTTCTGCTGTGGGTCCCCACCCTTAGAAATATTCTCCTGCTGGAGGTGAGGCCTGCCTCCCATACCTCTGCCATTCTGGAAGAACCTTAAAATCTGGCTTTGCTGAATGGCCTGGGGTCCACTCTATGCTGGGGATGGTTGATGGTATAGAAAGTAAGTCCCTACCCCCATGTCGCCCATCCTCTTGGTTTTCAGCCTTTATTTAATCTTTCTTAATTTTTAATTGTTTTGTGTGTGTTTTTATCTCAGTCACTCAGAATTGTTGCAACAGTGAACTGAATCACATATAAATTTAATAAGTAAATAAATATTCACTGACCATGCAGCAAACTAGATTATTAAAAAAAAGACTGAAGGCTCCGCTGGATCTTTTTTGCCTGCAGATCCCACCCTGCCTCGAATTAAACAAAACAACCCTCTTCTTTTGGATACATTATTTGGCAATGAAATCTTCCTTTAACCTTAATTTTTTTAAGAAGTGTCTATACGCCACTTTATAATTTACTTTGGAAAACTCTTTTCTTCTACCCTTCATGTTTACCTGAAAGGCTACAGAGTATTTACAGAGTTCAGTTTTGTTAAATTAGATGTTTGATTTAACGAAACCACCATTCATTTAGGGAAAGTTGGTTCTCTAATAGTTTGATTTCTTTCAGCAGCTCATTAAGCAATTTAATCTAAAATTTTCTTTCTAGTAAATCAGCTATTCCAGCTGCATCTGTTCAACAATCATATTCTATTTGGAATAATCTATCAGAAGACCAGCTCATTGATAATCCATTGATATACAAAAAAACTCCAAACGTTTTCTCCAACTATATGAATGTAACGAATTGCCATTATTCTAGAGTTAAGGGGCTACCATATGGCAAATATGGTAAATATCACACATCTGGTAGAGTTAACAGCCTTGGGCTCCTCACAGCCATGTGCCAATATTACTGAGTCCTGTTTGGATATTTTGGATCAAAATAATATATAAATATGTAGAATTTTCAACTACATTTGGCAATCAAGCAGCCAGTGGAACCAAAATATGCAGGGAAGTTGGCCCTTACACAGAGTCATATACTTTATTCATATCTCTTATATGAAACGAGATTAGTTTTTCTACAGACTTTTGCTCTGTGTGTGGAAAATGCAAGATGGTTGGTAACTCGGCCATATGCATGTGTGGGGGTCATGTGATCTCCATACATGAAACCAGATGTCTGAAAAGGGCCATCTTGTCAACTCAACCCCCTACATGACTGAGAATCCCTGTTCTTTATTGAGCAGAGTCAATATACCTATTAGGAGTAGATATACACTTGCATGGTTGTATGCCTGAAGCTTGACGCATTTTGTAGGTGCTGTGGTGGTGTCATGGTTAAAATGTAGTATTGCAGGCTAATTCTGTGCACTGCCAGGAGTTCGATCCTGACCAGCTCAAGGCTGACTCAGCCTTCCATCCTTCTGAGGTCGATAAAATAAGGATCCAGATTGTTAGGGCCAATATGCTGATATTGTAAACTGCTCAGAGTGGTTGTAAAACACTCTTTACAACCACTTATGGGGTGGTATATAATCTTCATGCTATTGCTATCCTGCCAGGTCATATGAATATGAATTTCTTATTCTCTTTCTGAGGAGAGTAGTCACAGATACCACAAACCCTTTCAGACTTGCCCAAATTAGCATTCCTTATGGAATCCATCTCAGTAGCAGCTGATTTTCAGTGGAAGGGTATTTATAGTAGTTTCCACTCCAGCTCTGCCAAGCCATGAAAAGGGAGCAGCTGAAAGTTAGTATGCCTTAAGGATGCTGTTTGCCTGGCCTTCCTGAAATTTAGGGCAATTTACTGCAGCTCTAGTTCTCCCTTCTTCCAGGAAGGAGGAGTTGGCTCTGTCTTGCCAATGTAGATTTCACAAAACCCCTGAAGGCGTAATGGTAGCTCATGAGACAAAACAGAAGCTGCTTCTATTTTTAGGAATGTCAGCTGAACAGTTGTGGGTCAGTTTTTATAACTCAGCCAAAAAGGAGAAAGGGAATTACCAAACTCCCTAATGACAATCAAATTGATCTGTTGAATAATCAGGATGAACTCCAAGTTGCTATTATAATCTGCATTATTTCAGCACTTGTAACAAAAACAGTCTTTCATGCACATTTGAAAAGACATTTCTTTTTAGTTGTAGCTTATCATTTGCATGGTATTATCAGGACTATGACAAAGGAGACATTTTTCCCTCCTGAAAAAGCCTTTGGGGATGATAATATATATTCATTCATTGAAACTGACAAGTGGGATAAAAAAGATATATATTTAATAGATAAGAGTAGATTAACTGAGCATGGATATGTCCATTCTTTTTTTTTTTCAGAAACTGGGTCAATGTTTTATTTTTGGTTGCCTTGGCTCACCTTAAATATGTATTTTTCATTTTAAATTTATCAACTCAACAGTCCTTGAGTAATCCTTCTAATGAAGGCCGAATCAATTTTAATCCATAGCCCTTCAGAGACAATGGTAATCACCTAGATGATATTTTATCTGACTTTCTTTTATTTCGTATTATATTTGCATTGGCTGTAACAAATGATTATCCTCCCATTCAAATGAAGATTACAATATTATCTATTTATACACCTCTTTCAAGTTCAACATGCTACAGTTCTTAATGAATCTGTGATGAATTCCAACCACAATAAACCATAATGAGAAGACATATGTCACGTGTACCCATTTCAATATAGAGGGAATATTCAAAGCTTAGTGAGAATAGGATCCTTGTTCAGATCAGGAAAATAATACTAATTTGCCACACAAACCTCTCATTCACTAGAGATTAAAATTTATCATCTCCTCATTGTCGTTGTTGCTCTCAACATTGTTTTCCACCTAATAGTTAGTCATCCTGTTATAAATAAATACCTGTATATATGTGAAGCAAATACTATTTTAACCATAGGCTAAAAACTGAGTTGGAGTATTCACAACAATAAAACCAGAAAATGATCCTAAAACCATTGAAAGCTTAATGAAATAATGCTGTCATTATCACCTTTCGTAACTTCTTTATGTGAAAGAAGTTACATGACTGAGGTGTTTCCACAACTGACTGTCTTGCATGGCTACTAGTTTACTCTCTCAGATAATACGGCAATGGTCATTTGACTACTTTGGTCCCAAATTGGTCAGAAAAAGCCAGGATCTTCAGGCTGGAAGCTGATTCCAAATTGACATAGGATGGGTTTATCAACAACAAGATCTGTAGTTTTCAAGGACTGTTCGTTTGTAGTAATATAGAGGATTTCTGTGTATATATGTGTATATTGTGTATACACGCACATACCTTTTTGTGCAATGTTTTCTTCATGAAGAAGTATTATAATTGTTGTACCACATGAAGGTACTTCTGATCAGTCCTCATGCTTGATTTTTTTTTCAGGCACGGTGTTGGACCTAAGAGAATTAAGATCTCCTTAAGCTTGAGAAGTTCAACCCCCTCCAAGTATTATACAAGATGATGAAAATTACCTATATACCTTGCACAATTGTATATATTTCTATTTTTTCCCAACTTGTTTGTCTTTTTAAATAAGAAAAAAAAATCCAATGTATATTTAAATGTATTAGTTGAAGACAGAGATCAAAATTTGAGACGACAGTGGTATGGTTCTGAAGCGTTTTCAGGGATGGTGAAGATATGTTTCCTATTTATCAAGAATCTTGCTGCCCCTGTTTAAATGGTTCCCCTGTTTAAAATTAGGGACATTCTAACAACTTAATATGTAGGGATATTAAATGTTCCAAACATAATGCATCCATATTCATATTTGTTCATCACACATCTATAATTCCTTTTGACTTCTGGTCAAGATGATACTATAAGTGAGAAGATGAGTGTAGTATTATGTAGTTATGTAGTTAAATTGCTACTTAATTAGTTTGAAATACATTATTCCACCCACCCACCCTCTTTCCCCTCTCTTTCATCTATTAGAGAGGCCTTGTTTGACAGAGCACTAGAAAGTTCCCTGAGCAGATACTGTAAAAGAATAATTGACTTTGGAATCATTTATTGGCAAAAGCTTTTATATCTTTTAAGTTATAGATTGAGAGATTGGAAAGTCTTTCCCAATTGTACAAAGGATATCAAATAGGAAGGTATTTTCAACAGCAAGGAATTTTGCTTATGAGTAAAATGTCCAATATTTCATCAGGTTCTCGGCTATGTTTGGGTGTAAACTGGTGCAAGATATCCAAGATCCTTTGCTAATCCTGCCAAAGCTGAAGACATTCCTACTGCTTCAGGTTCTGGCAGAAGAGAATTGAAACTTCAATGTTTTGCCAGTATTTTAAAAGTGTCGCATAATTAGTGTCACATAAATGTTGTAGGAATTAATTATGAATTGTATAAGCAGGCAGAAGATAGAGATGAAATCTTATGACTTCAAATGACTCGTTTTTCAAGTGAAATAGTGATAACGAGTGACTTAAATTATCATGACATCTGGTAGGAAACTAACTCTTTAAAGAACACCAAGCTGGGGGGAATAGCCAACACTTTAGAAAATAGGCTGAAGATCCAGTATGATCTTGACAGACTTGAACACTGGACCCTATCCAATGAAATGCAATTTACTGGTGAGAAAAATAAGGTTTTACACTTAGGCAAGAAAAACCAAATGCATAGATATTGAATAGATGATATCTGGCTCAATAGCAATAACTATGAGATGGGTCTAGGAATCCTAATGGGCAACTACTTAAATATGAGCCAGCAGTGTGCTGCAGCTGCTGAAAAAGCCAACACAGAATCAACAGAGGGATAGAATCAGATCACATGAAGTGCTAGTACCACTTTATAGTACTTTGGTAAGACCACACTTTGAATACTGCATCCAGTTCAGTAGTAGAGTCCACTTACCTTCACTACCAGTTCAGAATCGGGAGTGTGTGTGTGCATGCATGCACTTCGCTGGTGCCAGGCGCTTCTGCACATGCGCAGAACCTTCTGCGCAAGCAAAGATAATATCCAGGCGGTTGGGCGGAGTCTCCCACCACCGCCACTACCGGTTCACCCAAACCGGGGCAAACCAGTAGAAACCCACCACTGATCCAGTTTTGCTCACCACAACAGCAATAGCATTTAGGCTTATATATCGCTTCACAGTGCTTTACAGCCCTCTCTAAGCAGTTTTACAGATTCAGCATATTGCAGCAACAATCTGGGTCCTCATTTTACTGTCCTCAGAGGGAAGGATGTCTGAGTCAACCTTGAGCCAGTAAGACTTGAACTGCTGAACTGCAGGCAGCCAGCAGGCAGCAGAATTAGCCTGAAATACTGCATTATAACCACTTTGCCACCATGGCTCATATTTTTTTGCCAATGCAAAAAATGTTGAGACTCTATAAAGACTGCAGAGAAGAGCAACAAAGATGATTAGAAGACTGGAGGCCAAAACGTATTAAAAATGGTTGCAAGAACTGTGTATGTCTAACAACGAAAAGAACCGGGGGTTTCATGATTGAAGTATTCCAATAATTGACTGGCTGCCACAAAGAAGAGAGAGTCACTTTATTTCCCAAAGCAGCTGAAGGCAAGACAAGAAGCAATGAATAGAAACTAATCAATGAGAGATCCAAGCTAGAAATAAAAAGAAATTTCATAACAGTTAGAACAATCAGTCAGTGGAAAGGCTTGTCTTCAGAAGTTGTGAGTGCTTGGTCACTGGAGATTTTTAAGAAGCGATTGAACAGAAATGGTATAGGGCAGTGATGGCTAATCTTTTTGTCACATGCCAAAATGGGGGGGACCATGGGGGTCACATGCATGCATACCCACACCCATAATTCAATGCCCCAGCGCACTTGCGCACACAACCCCCCCCGTGTTCCCCCTGCTTTTGGCACGCGATGGCAAAAAGGTTACTGGTGGGTCCAGTAGGCCCATGTTTTGCCTTCCCCAGGCTCCAAAGGCTTTCTAGGAGCATGGGGGAGGCGAAAATGGCTCCCTCCCCCCCCCCGGCGGGCCTCCAGAGGCTGGAAATGGCTCGTTTCCTGATTTCCAGTGGGCCCGGAAGGCCCAAAAATCAGCTGGCCAGTGTGCGTAAGCGCGCTGAAACTGAATTAGGGCAATGCTTGCCTGCCCACAGATATGGCTTCGCGTGCTACCTGTGGCATGTGTGCCATAGGTTCGCCATCACAGGTATAGGGTATAGGGTCTCCTGTTTGAGCAGGGAATTAGACTAGAAGACCTCCAAGCTCCCTTCCAACTCTGTTTTCTGCTAAGAATGAGAGGTCCAACAAATTCTTATTCTCTTTCTCTCTCTTGATTTGTCAGAAGGTTAAAAAAAACCAGATCACCAACAGGAAATAATCTGCTAAAGAAGTGAAGATGACTAGTGTTCTGACCTAGGCTCCCTTAACAAGCAGGAAGCAGGAATTGGTCCTGGCAAAATCTCTTTTATTTACATGACTGTGAATTACATTCATTCACAGTCAGCAAGTTTTGTCCAAACAGTTTTTCAAAGGAATATTTCTCAACATACCTTATCTCATTTGGCAAGCTGCCACGTAACTTGTTTCCAACCACAGTACAAGGCAAAACTTGGCACAGAGTCTCTCAGAGTCACGGAATGAGCGAATTGTTTCCTGCAAAAGCCCACTCCCTGTTCGCTCCTCTTTTATTTCCTATGGGAGGGGCCAATCACCTCCAAAGTGTGGCTTTACTCCCAAGTCGACCCTGCTTTCTGAGTTGTTCTTGTCTTCTGACAGCTCTGCGCATGTGCACACTGGGAACAGCTGTTCCTCTGCCTTGCTGCTGTCTAACTCCCTCTCTGCCTCTGTCGCAGAGCCCTCATCTGAGCTTTCCCCAGCCCCCAGAACTGGCCCAAGTTCCTCCCTACCCTCCTCACTGTCCGACTCTGTTGCTAGCTTTGCTGGCCACCACCAGGCCACACAACTGGTAACCTGATAAATGTAAATATGAAGTCATTATTCTTGGCTTTCTGATATCCAGAGGAGTGGAAGTAGAGACAAGTAGCCTCCAAAAGTCATAGTAACTGTGTCAGAAAGACTAATTCTAAAAGCATGCTAAACCTTATAAAAGATACCAAAATTAAAAATACATTTTCTTTATGTTAGAGATGAAAGAAAAGCTAAACAAGGAGCAAATATTGAAGCATTAATAGATTGCAGTAAGAAGGCAAAATGTAATTCTGTTTTCTTCTCATTTGCCTATTCTAAGAAGGGAAACCGAAATCTGGCTGCTCATTAACATGCCATTGCCAGTGAGGGAAGTAAAAAAAAAGGGGGGGGGCAAGGCAGTGGTCACACCTTTGAAGCTCAGCCCCTTTGTTTATGTATGCAATATTGACAAATATAGAAAAAAAATAGTAAGATTTTTATCACAACGGCATGATTGTTTCTTTTGATTTTCATCCCAGAAATGCTACTGGTAGACAAGGAGACAATAAGAGACAAGTTGAATTAATTTACAGAAATCCCATCTTCCAGAGCCAGATGGATTATATCCTAAATCAGTAGTCACCAACCGGTGGTCCATGAAAAAATTTTGGTGGTCCACAGAAAAATTATTTGCATTTTTTTATATTGCACTAAATACTATTTATCTTTTTAAAAAATTTATATTGGTGGTCCGCATGATTTAAAATTATGAATTTAGTGGTCCCTGAGGTCCAAAAGGTTGGTGACCCCTGTTCTAAATTGCTGAACAAGATGGAGATTGGACTAAACAATTTATTTGATCCTTTCCAATTCTAGGATACTATAATTCTAGTTTAGTCTAGAATCCAGTGATGAAATTCAGCCGGATCTATCCGACTCACGCGATCCAGTAGGGCCGGCAGTGGGAGGCTCCACCCACTTGCCCAGACAACATCACATCCTATTTTTTACCCTCTGCGCATACGTGGAGGAGGCGTGCATACTCACATATGTGATCCGGTAGCAAAGGTAAGTGCATTTCACTCCTGGTCCAGTCTATTCTAGTCTCTAGCCTATTCATCTATTTTTAATTTCCTATTCTATGTTCAGCCCTATCCTAATGATGCCTGTCTTTACACTTGAATTGCTCACTAACATGCCCACATATTGGTGAGCGTTCATTTTCCTATAGTCTTTTATTCTGCTGATTCCATGCCATCTTCCTTCTGACTCACATTTTTACTATGAATGGCTTGAGTGTTGAACTCCTTCCTGTCCCTGGGTGTTTTCTTCTCTGCCCTCTCATCTCCATTCTCCTAATAGTCAGCCTTGGCCTTCGGTTTAACATGAAATTGCATTCAGTCAGACAAATCGTATTTCTATTCCAATTCCCTCCGCTTTTAACCCAACAGATGAAATATGCATCTGAAACCAGGATAAATAATGATGGAATTGACTTTTATGCTGGGGAAAGTAACCGTCTATTTTGACTCTGCTGTAATTCAGTTTCTGGAGAATTAACTGTCTCTAAAATTGATGGTTTGATATGTCAGCTAAGGTTTATTTTCCTCCTTTTGGTTGGGGAGGGGGTAACCAATCACACCCAAGCAGTAATAAAAGGGTTAATAAAAGCTTCTGCTGTCAAATTAATCCCAGCATGCACATGAAATACTAAACAGAGCTAGTCTCCCCAAGCATGCTGAAATGCCATCAACACCAACAGCAAACAGAAATCCATTTTGGCCACAGAGCTGCATGTTATTTTGACCCTTCCAAGTCCCGCTGTGCCACTTGCACAGCTTGCCACATGGCAGGATGGCAATAGACAAAGAAGGACCGTTGCTAAAGGCAAAAGTCTGAAAACATGACTGAAGTGGGGGGGGGGGAGTAGAAGAAGAAAAATAAGAAAGAGCCACAAGAGGAAAAATGATTATAAATAATTTCTTCCTCATCAATTAAAGAAAATGCTGGTAGAGAGAAAAGAAGATGTAATAAAGCAGGGGACGTTGTCAACGGAGTAGTCAATAAATCCCAGCTCATGCCAGTTTCAGATGGAAGGTAGTTCTGTGCAAATCAACTCTAATTTCAATGAATTATTCAAGATTCGGGAAGGGAAGCATCCCATTTGCAATTTGATGGGGAAACTATTTGGTATGGGCCACTCCATAGTTACTATCTATCTATCTATCTATCTATCTATCTATCTATCTATCTATCATCTATCTATCTATCTATCTATCTATCTATCTATCTATCTATCTATC
>WNWU01000001.1:18510994-18561811 GCA_012654045.1 Ptyas mucosa | reverse complement strand
TATCTATCTATCTATCTATCTATCTATCTATCTATCTATCTATCTATTTATCTATGATCGTCTGTCTGTCTGTCTGTCTATCTATCTGTCTATCTGTCATCAATCATCTATCAATCATCTATCAATCATCTATCAATCATCTATCATCTATCATCTATCATCTATCTATCTATCTGTCATCTATCATCTATCTCTATCATCTATCTCTATCATCTATCATCTATCATCTATCGATCATCGATCATCGATCATTGATCATCGATCATTGATCATCTGTCTATCTATCTATCTATCTATCTATCTATCTATCTATCTATCTATCTATCTATCTATCTCCTTGAAGAAGGCTAAAAATATCTCTGCCTGAGGGTGAAGGTTTGTTCTCTGAGCTTGTGGGTTAGTTTCTGAATGTTTCATTATCAGGCTAGGTAACATCTTGGGGATGTCATTATCAGCCTGGTAATGAAATGTTTGGAAACCAACCCACAAGCTTGGAGAATGAACCTTCACCCTCATCCTACACCCAAGCTACATATCTCTATCTCTTTTTGGCAGAAGAGAATGAAAAGACCAGGGATAGATCAGGGGACAAATCTTCCAAAATTTCAGTTTGATGTCTTCAAAAGGACTGGCTGCCAAATATGATTAAACTATAGTTTAACTATAGTTCAAACTATAAATTTTTGAATTATCCCCCCTTCCCAGCAATAGCAGGGATGTGTAAAAGTCACTGCAGCAATCTCCTAATTGTCCACAACAGCTTAAATTGAGATGAAGCAATGCGGCAAGCATCATATACCAATTATATGGTTTACTAACTAGCAGAGGCAACAGAAACAGGTTGTTACAGAGAGATACAATGTCGTAGAGCAGGCTTGCCAGAGACAAAGAGGTTGGCACAGGACAAGTGGCATTTGTAGCTTTATTAAAACAGTAAACAATTAAACCAGCATCTGTTTTAACTTGGCATCCTTTCCTCATTTTCACAAAACTTCAATCTGCCTCAGTTTTCAGAAATTCAAATTGATGCAACTACTGGACTGATCAACCTTAAACCCATATTTAGTTGAGCTTCCATTTGTATTGAAACAGTACAGAGGAGTATAATTTCATTAATCCAAGAGACAAAGAGCAAAATTAAGATTTAAGAGTAGCTAGAACAAAAAAGTGGGGAGCAGGGGAAATAAAGGAAATGGCAGACATTGTTAATTTTGTAGTATTTGATTCTGTTGGTAGCAACTCATATCAGTGTTAGAATACACATCATTCTTTAGCCCTACTTGACATCTGTACATGTTTATCAAGATAGGTTTATGTCTGGAATGAAGAATAGTAGCCTAACCAGAAGGTTTGTGTTATTAGTTTATTAAAGCAGGGGGTTAGACATCTAACTGAGTAATTTTTCACAAGTATCTCTGATGAAATTGAGGCAGCAAGCTAATCTATATAGTCATTAGTTCTTTATCCTGCCTTTCCTCCAGTGATATGAAATGGCTTTCATAGGAACTTCCTTTTTTTCCACCTGAAAACAACAAACCCACGAGATAGGTTGGGCTAAGGATATGACTGGCTCAACATAATCCAGTGAGCTTTCATTGCTAGAAGTGGCTTGAACATGGCCCTTGGGGACTGCTGGGCAGGAGTGATGAGGAGGAATGATATAACATTGGCAATATGATGGGTCTACAGCCAACTCACCTCAGCCAATTCATCACAGCCAACTTGCCATGGCTAACTTGCTACAGCAAACTCAGTGTGGGACAACTCATCATGGCCAACTAGCCACAGGACAATTTGTTGCAGGACAAGAGTTATACTAATATCAAAGAAATGGTGGAATAATGGGCAAGAAGAGCATCCTCTAGGTATTGTCAGCTAGGGAGTTTCATTTGGTGAGCCCTAGAAGGACAGCCTTTTCTGCCATGGCATCCATGGAACATCATTCCCCCTGATATTAGATTGGCCCTGTCACTGCTGGCTTCTTTAAAACCAACTTGACTTTGTGTGTGAGCCTGGGACCTAGAGCAAGGGTGACAGCCTGTCTTTTGGTTATATGAATGATAGGTGAGATCATGCCAACCTGCTATATGATTTTATTCTTGTTTTATATTACATGTTTTGTGCTTTTGTTTCATTGCAAGCTGTCAAGGGTCACATAAAAGTGAGATAGGCAGCTAAATAAATTGAGTAAATAAATAAAATAATGCCTCTTTCTTGTCAAAGTTCTGCTAGATTTTTCAATAAGCTTTGTCTCTGGAAAGTGAGTCCCTTATATGCCCTCTTGAGCCACCTCAACTAGGTCAGTAAGAATAATGCTCCAGTCAGGCACAGGGGACAATCAACAGCACTCAGGAAACTTAGCAATTAGTCAGCAGTATTTGGGAAATTGTCATCAGCCATTAGCAATCAGCCACCGCAGTCAGCAGTCCCTCAGTCCTCCTTGACTCTTCCAACTCCCTTGCTAGTCCCTTGTCTTTCTATATTTGCTTGTCCATGAATTCATCTCACAATTTATTCTTATAGAATTATAGACCACAATAACTGAAATTAAATGCGGATTTGAATATTCTATTCTTGCAATCTATTGTTATTCATGTTTTTATAGTTATTGTATTATTATGATGATTTGTCACACATCAGCCAAATGTTTAGATGGGATTTGGGATTTTTATCCATCTATGGTGTTCAAGTGATATTCCAGATATTTTGGAATTGCATCCAAAGCACCTATTACTGTAATACTATTTTTGCTTTCTTTTGCCACAGTTGTTCTACTTTCACCCTTTATATTTTATGATTTTCTTTTCTATACTACTCTCTCCAGATATTTACAATGTGTACTATCTAGAATGTTTTGGTCATTTTTATTATTATCTATTGACAACAATGTGAAGTCACAGCTGCCAGTTCTTTAGCTAGCGTTGGCCTTCATACACATGAAGTTTCTCCCAAGAGCTTAGGAGGTTAGAATATATTGGCACAGTGTATATGGGGATCCAAGCAGTGTGGCCTTTTGCAATTGACAGATGGATATATTGTCAAGGCACAAATGTTATAAGTGCCATTATTACTATTATTACTATTATTATTATTTTTTAAACAGTATACACAACAAACGAGATGACCATACTGGATTTCGTATCCCAAATCATCATCATTATTATTATTATTATTATTATTATTATTATTATTATTATTACAATATACACAGCAAATGAGATGACCATGCTGGATTTCGTATCCCAAACCACTAGTCGAACACTTCCCAAGCATTTAGCACTGTGTGATGTATTGGCAGATTATGCGAGCAGATCCCAGTAAGGTGGCTTTCTGCAGCTGACCAATGGTGATCTTGTCAGCGCCAATTGTTTTTACGTGCTTGCCTAGGTCTTTAGGCACAGCACCCAGTGTGCCGAGTACCACTGGAACCACCTGCACTGGTTTATGCCAGAGTCTCTGAAATTCGATTCTCAAGTCCTGATATCTGGTGACTTTTTCAAGTTGTTTCTTGTCAATTCTGCTGTCACCAGGAATGGCAATGTTGACAATCCACACTTTTTTCTTCTCCACAATCGTAATATCCGGGGTATTGTGTTCTAAAAATTTGTCAGTCTGTATTCGGAAGTCCCACAGTAGTTTTGCATGCTCATTTTCGACCACATTTTCAGGCTTATGATCCCACCAGTTCTTTGCTACAGGCAGATGGTAGTTGTGACACAAGTTCCAGTGGACCATCTGAGCGACTGTGTTATGATGTTGTTTGTAGTCAGTCTGAGCTATTGTCTTGCAACCACTCAGTATATGATCAATGGTTTCATCCGTTTCTTTGCAGAGTCTGCATTTGGGGTCATCAGCAGATTTTTCTATTCTGGTTTTGATTACATTCGTTCTGATGGCTTGTTCCTGGGCTGCAAGAATCAAGCCTTCTGTTTCTTTTTTCAGTGTTCCGTTGGTCAGCCATAACCAGATCTTTCCTTATCTACTTTTCCTTGGATCTTCTCAAGGAACTGTCCATGCAGTGCTTTGTTACACCAGCTGTCAGCCCAAGTTTGCATCGCTGTTTTCCTATATTGAATCTTGGGTTGCTGCACTTCGAGCAGCATTTTCTTGTTGACCTCCATCATCATCATCATCATTATTATTATTATTATTATTATTATTATTATTATTATTATTATTTAATCTTTAGTGAGATTCACAGCCTTTGAGGCTGGTTAATAGCTCAGCAGCTCGAGTCCTAACCAAGGACCTAGGAACTGTTAAGGTATCGTCGGAGGATGTAAGCTGTTCCAAGTAAGGTGGTTTTTTGTAGAGTCAAAATGTTCAAGTCCGGTAAAGTTAGAATTTCTAAATAGCAGAGTAGTCCTTTGGGTATTGCTCCAAGGGCTCCAATTACAATCGGGACAACACACGATTTCTTTTTTCCACAGTCGCTCAACTTCAATTTGCAAGTCAAAGACCAGGTATTGCAATGTCAATGAACCATACTTTTTTCTTTTCAACTATTGTTATGTCAGGTGTGTTGTGGACCAAGTGCCTGTCAGTCTGAATCCTGAAGTCCCACAAGGTCTTGAGTTTCTCATTCTCTAAAACTTTCTCAACCTGATGTTCCCAGTGGTTTTTGCTATACTCAAATCCAAACTTCTAGCACAATTTCCAGTGAATGATTTTAGCAATGCTGTCATGGCATTGTAGGTAGTCAGTTTGTGAAATTTTACTGCACCCACTGTATTATTATTATTATTATTATTATTATTATTATTATTATTATTATTTTCTGATGAAGACTTCTTGGAGATTTCTAAAACTTGCACACTATTTTATGTATCTGTGATACTGATGCCATATCCAATATTACTCTATACAGTACACAACACAATCTCTTTTTTTTTTTTTTTTTTTTTATTAAACATTAAGACATACAAAACAAA
This sequence comes from Ptyas mucosa, assembly GCA_012654045.1. NCBI lineage: Eukaryota > Metazoa > Chordata > Lepidosauria > Squamata > Colubridae > Ptyas > Ptyas mucosa. The sequence goes on along the minus strand of WNWU01000001.1, from coordinate 18,556,880 downwards.
ACAAAAACAATAACATATAGACATAAACAACAAAAATACAACCATTCCCTCCACCTACACCACTCGTACTACATATACATATACATATTTGTTGTCAGTCATCTACAGATCATATCTTTTTTTTTTTTCAAATTACATGGTCGATTGTCATGTGTTTCACCTCAAAATTGTAAATATTGATATTATGATACTCTTTTTGTTCTATATCTCTCTACTTTATGTAACCCTATTTGTCGTGTTTTAGTTTATTGTTATTTTGCTTTCCAGCCATTGGTACCATTTGTGCCATACTTGGTAGAATTCGCTTTCTTCTTTGTCCTGGAGTTCTAAGGTTAGCTTGTCCATTTCGGCACATTCATTTATTTTGGAAATGATTTTTTCTCTGCTCGGGATCAGGTCCGTCTTCCAATTTTGGGCATATATGATTCGCGCTGCTGTGAGAATATGGGTACTGAGGTATTTTATTTCTTTATTATATTGTGTTGTCATCATTCCGAATAAGAAGAACTCTGGTTTATTTGGTATTTGCAAGTTTGTTATTTCTTCTATTATGGTTTTGATTTCTTGCCAATAAAGTTGTGCTTTGCTACATTTCCACCACATATGAAAATACGATCCTTTTTGTTTTTTGCATTTCCAGCACAATGCAGATGTGTTTGGGTAAATTTTGGCTAGTCGGGCCAGTGACACAACACAATCTCATATTCTGGGTGCATAATCTTCTATGTTCTTCCTTCATCACAGCAACATCCAGTTGGTTGCCAATATCTGGAGTATCTTATTCCCAACCATAGTGTCTACATCTACCCATCCTACCCTAAGGGCTGGGATACAACTGTCTCTGTGATTTTGAATTAGATTTTTAAAAAGTACTGTCCTAGTATGGAATTGAAATCAATATTTTCACATATGTGTTCTTGCAATATTTATTAACATTGTGCAAAGTATTCAAAAGAAGTGGCTTACAAAGCATGCTGCATGAATGGACTTCTCTTCAAATCATTACAGAGCCTTAACATACAGAATTAATGATGCAGCTGCTTTGAAGTCTTGGTGTGTGTGTGTGTGTGTTCATGGTTGCTTTGCTTCCCTGTCAATCCCAATGGACACATTCTCATGGTCAGATGGCTGAGGAAAGCCTTCAGAGAAGGAGCTTCACTGAAGCTTTCAATATTTGCAGCTGCTTTATTGCTTTGAGGAACAGTGTTTTGGATGCTTTTTCCTGCCCTCCCTGCTACATGCTGACATCTACAAAGATTTTCTGGGAATAAATGCTATTTATAATGCAGAAATCTTCTAGGTCAATATATTACTGGTCAATATACATCATTGTCCTCTCCTCTCCTCTCCTCTCCTTTCCTTTCCTTTGATCAGTATGTGTGAACATGAACGATGAAAATAAAATAGAAATTGTTTGCTCTGTTCTCACTTGTGTACCAATCAGCTAAAAATTGTGTATTGAAGGCTGTGATCAGTAAAAAAAACAGTGGTTGGCACTGTCCTAAATACATTTAACAAATTCAGTAATGAAATAAAAATATTTGTAGGAATCCTTTTAAAATCCGTCTTCCATGGCATAAAAACAAACAAAATAGCATAGCCACAATATTGCAAAATAAAACCAAGTAAAGCATTACAGAACTCACAGTTTTCTATTTCAGATTATTCAGATTCTATTCATAGATCCATTCATTGTGTTTTTTCCAGAAATAGAATTTGATGTTTGTTGATTAAGCAGCTTGATTCCCCACAGATGGTAGAACTGAAGCTAGCCAGAGCAGATGAAAAATAGCAGAAATGTAAGCTTTTATTGGATGAAGAAAATACATACATACTGAAACATATGTCTTGTACTCCTCTATTACCTCAAGCCATTTCTCCCTCCCTCTCCCTCTCACTGTCCCTCTCTCTCTCTCTCTTCCAACATACTTCCAAAATTAATTTAGAATGGAATTATTTTCAACATGAATTAAATTAATACAATCCCAGATAGTACAATAACAAAAAAATTCAGTATAAACATCGTACTAGCAAAATCAGTGTTAAATGGTTTAAAATCTTAAAAATGGTTAATTACATGATCATAACTGAAGTGGTCATACTTAAATATATGCTGAATGTATAGAAAGTGGAGTGGAAAAACAAAAGGTAGAAAATTGGACAGCACATATCTCTGAAATGTTGTTGCTCTCCTTAGCATTTGTCAAATGTGACTTCAAGATCCACTTTTGCACCGTACTTGTCCAGTTCTTACAGCAAAGCTATCAATGCATGATGTGGCTAAAGGTTTCATTTTCAGCCAGCTTGTCATAGATTTTGACACTGATTAGGACTGAAAGGGAATGACTGACCCAAGATTACCCAGCTGGCTTCTATGCTTAAGGGAGGTCCTAGCCTCACAATCTAAAAACTAAAATATGGTGGCTCTCTTCACTTTATACTTAAAATGCTGAACAATAGTCAATTTATGCTTTTTTTAAAAAAAGGAAAAAGAAAGAAAGAAACATTGCACCTTTGAATCAGTTTATGACTTTGGGTGACTGCCTAAACTCATCCATCAGTTTTCTTGGCAAGGTTTTTCAGAACCGATTTGCCATTGCTTCCTTCCTAGGGCTGAAAGAGAGTGACTGGTTCGGGGTCACCCATCTGATTTTGTGCCTCAGACAGAACTAGAATTCATGGTGTTCTGATTTCTAGCCCTCTGTTTTAACTATTACACCAAACTGAATCTATATGCTTTTGGCTCACATCAATCCACCTTCCAATTTCTGTCATCTTCAAACCACAGTGTGTTTATGTGGTAAAATTGTCTACAATTTGAAGTTGGCTATTTTGTCTAAACCACAATTGACATTGTTTAGATTCAGGTGACATGGCCATTTGTGCTTTAACGTGTAATGTTTAAATATGTTTTGGAGTTATCTTGAGCCAGATCAGTTACCTTCATTAGTCTTTAGCTCTGACTGTGGCAACTATCACAGGGACACAGTGGCTCAGTGGCTAAGATGCTGAGCTTGTCGATCGAAAGGTCAGCAGTTCAGCGGTTCAAATCCCTAGTGCCACGTAACGGGGTGAGCTCCCGTTACTTGTCCCAGCTTCTGCCAACCTAGCAGTTCAAAAGCACATAAAAAATACAAGTAGAAAAATAGGGACCACCTTTAGTGGGAAGGTAACAGCGTTCTGTGTGCTTTTGCCCTTTAGTCATACCGACTACATGACCATGGAGATGTCTTCGGACAGCGCTGGCTCTTCGGCTTTGAAATGGAGATGAGCACTGCCCCCTAGAGTCGGGAACAACTAGCACATATGTGCGAGGAGAACCTTTACCTTTACCTTTTATGGCAACTATGATATGAGCTGTCAGCCAGTGTGAGAACAATAGTACATAATGTGGTGAGCACACCTGTCATAGATGCTTTAATAGATCCTATACTAAGCAGGGAGTTAAACTAAATTAGCCTTTCAACTCTGTGATGATATAATTCTACAGTAAGGTACCAATGCTCTCTCAAACATCATGCTAAATGATGAAGTACCTCCTGCTTCAAGTTACAAAAAAGACATCCTGGAAAGCTACACTTTGCTACTTATAGAAGAGTAAGTACAATACATTTTTCTCTTTCCTAGATTAGCTCTTTATGCTCCCTTGGTAGCTTTTTATCCTGCCTCTCAATCAATGAGCCACCAGAAAAATAGCTTGATGGAATCTGTCATGGTATAATTTAATCTGAGCCACTGGAAGAGTGAAGGCATATTTTTACAGGTTATATATAGATGGCAGATAGAGACAGTTTACAGGAGGTTCAGCTCTATGGTATCAAAACTATGGGTTTGAAATGCGGACATTTATAATGGAGCCCCTTCATTTCCCATAAAATGTGTGTTGTGCCTTGCTTCCCATAGAACATAATGCACAAGTAAAAAAGGTTTCTCATCAGGACAATAAAGTTAGTCCTCGACTTACAACAGTTCATTTAGTGACCATTTGAAGTTACAACACTGAAAAAAGTGACATGACCATTTTTCACATGCCCAATGCAGCATCTCCATGGTTGTGTGATCAAAATTCAGAAGCTTGGCAACTGACTCATATTTATGATGATTGCAGTGTCCCAGGGTCATGTGATCATCTTTTGTGGTCTTCTGACAAGCAAAGTTGATGGGGAAGCCAGATTCACTTAACAACCATTCTACTAACTTAATAATTGTTGTGATTCACTTAATAATGGTGGCAAGAAATGTCATAAAATGAGGCAAAATTCACTTAACAGAAATTTTGGGCTTAATTGTGGTCATAAATCAAAGATAACCTGTGTTTAGGAATAGATAGACAGACAGATAGATATTTAACCAGACAGAGACAGATATACTAACAATGTATTTTGATTTCTTTCTAGACTGAGGAGAAAAATGAAGCCAGAGAAATATATGAGCTAGATAGCAATTTATTTCCATGCATGTATACAAATATATTTAATCTGCAGGTTTTCGGATGGACTTTAAGCTTGGAAGCAATTGTTACAAACAGGCAGGGAAGATACAATTAAATGTAAGAAAATTTTATTAAGCCACTATCTTTGGAATAAGAAATATACTTTAGGCAGTAGCCAAAAAATACATGTGGGAAGAAAAACTTTCATTCAGAATATCTTTCTTCCCAATTTGTATCTAACCTTTTTATCTGAAAATTGAGAATGGAAAGGAAAAGTAAGAGCAATAGATGCAGGGATAGCCTTTGGGACATGAATTTAAAACAGGCTTAAATATATTTTGGTTCTCGTGGCAATGAAAAATAGAACTTTTATCTGAAAAACACCTCAGAGTAATTCCTTTGTTAGAAATAAACAATGGAGATAGACCATAGACCTTTATCTTTGTTTCTGAATTTCCCAGAAATATCTGTGGATTATTCTGAAAGGATTCTAAGCAAGATGTATCCATATCTGATTCAAAAAAATGTTTTCTATATTCTTTGAAATCACTAGGATCCCAAGGGTATTCTGGTATCCTATGTTCAAATATCCACTGGACTACAGATATGGTTTGACCATCCAACATTCTTCATTTTCATACACATTTAATCATGAACATATTTAAGAACATATCTGTTGTGAAGGAAAATGTGCTCTGAAAGTATTTTCATAAATCTAATTAAATATAAGGTAGTGCCTATTTTAAAAACTCTGCATTAATGCAGAAATAAGACAGCATAAAACATATGAAGTGGAAAATTGACTGACAATAAGTTGAACCATCTACCTTGAACTCTAAGACATTTTATCAGTTGCATGTGCAAGTGTGGAAAAAGGAAAACACATTTTGAAAGATAAAATGCCACCAGGAGTCCTGGTGGCGCAGTGGACTAATTCACTGTTATTAAGATCAGCTGCTTGTAATTACTGCAAGTTCAAATCCCACCAGGCTCAAGGTTGACTCAGGCTTCCATCCTTTCTAAGATAGATGAAATGAGGACCTAGATTGTGGGGGCAATAAGCTGACTTTGTATAAATATACAAAAGTATGAAGGCTATTGCTTAACGCACTGTAAGCCGCCCTGAGTCTCCGGAGAAGGGCAGCATATAAATCAATTTTTTTTTAAAAAAAAGAAACTGTTAATTGTAACATAACACTCCATTTGGTCAGAACTCCCTTTCCTTTTGTAGTCCTAAAAAACTCACTCCTGAAATTTCAACAGTGTTCCATGTGAGGTTTAATTGAGAGGAAAAGTGAATGTCTATGGAGATTCTCAGTCATTCAAGTCATGGTTTTCCAAAAAATGCTCTTTCAAAAGGCAACTGGACTTTGTCTATCATATGATAGTATGATAGTACAGTATGATAGTACAGTATGATAAAAGTAAAGTTAATGTTGGTTTTAATAACCATTTCGTTAGATGTGCCATACTAAGAATTTGGATTAAATATAAAACAAGGCTCTCTACAATGCTGCCCTTTTAGGTGTCACAACAGGATTTTTTTTTAAAGAAAATAAATGGTGGCAAAGCCAGACTGGTTGATGTATGGTAAAATTTTATCTCTCAACTCTGGTGTGGTCACCCAATATTAAAGCCAAGGGAAGAACTTGAATCAGAAGGTTAAGTTTGCTGTTGGTTCACTTATCAACAACTGAAAGAAATATTTAAAACTGGATATAAGATGATGTATAATTGGTATTTAACACCAGATAAGTTATTTAAGATGTATAAAGCAGGGGTGAAATCCAGCAGGTTCTGACAGGTTCTGGAGAACCAGTAGCGGAAATTTTGAGTATTTCAGAGAACCGGCAAATACCACCTCTGGCTGGCCCCAGAGTGGGGTGGGAATGGAGATTTTGCAATATCCTTCCCCCTGGAGTGGGGAGGGAATGGGGATTTTGCAGTATCCTTTCCGTGCCACGCCCACCAAGCCACACCATGCCCACCAAGCCACGCCCACAGAACCAGTAGTAAAAAAAAATTGATTTCATCACTGGTATAAAGGTACAGTATGTCAAATGAATGTTGGAAGTGTAAAAGTAAAGAAGGGACTTTTTATCATCTATGGTGGACATGTGATAAAGCAAAAAAAAATTTGGAGTATGATTCATATTTTAATACAGAAAATTTTGAAAAAATTGAGATAAAAATGAAACCAGAACTTTTCCTTTTGGGCCTAGTGGAAAAAAAATTAGATAAAAAATTTGGAACTTTGTTATTATGTATGTTAATAGCAGCAAGACTATTGTATGCACAAAAATGGAAGGACACTTTGATTCCTACTACGGACGAATGTTTGCAGAAGTTGATGGAGTTGGCTGAAATGGCAATATTGACTACTTTGATTAAAGAAAAGAACATAAGTACTTTTGTTTCCACATGAGGACCTCTTCTGAGCTTCATGTTTGATGTGGAAAAGAATGAAACTTTGATTTTGGGTTTTACTGAGTAGTCTGATAGATTTTTACAGAAATGGCTTGTTTATATTATTATGATAAAGCAAAAAGTTGTGATCTGATGTTAATGCCTTATTTTACTATAATAGAGAGAGTCGGAAGTCAATGCTTCTTTTTCTTTTTTTCTTATCTTTCCTCACTTCTCTTCCCCCTTCCCCCCCTACTGTTTTTCTATTCACTTTTGTATTTTGTATTTTACAGTATTTTATAACTCAATAAAAATGTTAAACTGGCAAAAGGCAACTGCTCTTTGTTTTTCCTTGAAGACATTTTGCTTCTCATCCAAGAAACTTCTGAGTCAGAACTGAAGAAGCTTCTTGGATGAGAAGCGAAACATCTTCAAGGAAAAACAAAGTCCAGTTGAAAAAAAACATTTGGGTTTTCAGAAGAAAAGCCTTCATTATATGAAAGGATACTAGAAAGCAATGTTAGCAAGCACATTACAGCTCATCCTAGCTATTCTCCCCACCCTCCTCTTGCAATACAGGTGGTCCTCAACTTATAACCATTCATTCAGCTGCAGCACCTGTTCAAAATGCTCCTTACCAATCTTGTATACGCTGACAACCATGAACGCAAGAACAAAAGGACATTTTAAAATAATGTTAAGACGAATCATGTTTAAGAGATGGGAATGCTTTTGTGAAAGCATTTGTGAACGCATTTGGAACTCCTTTCATCATCAATTGCTGAATTCACTGGAGAAGAACTGCAGAGCTGAGCAGCTGGTTAGGCAATTCCTATTTCTTGATCCTTTGTTTAGCCCAAAGCCAACCTTACTCTCCAGCCTTCAAACTGGACTGAATCCTTAGTTCCAGGAGTTGATCCAGCCAAAAAGGACCAGTGAGTAGCTATGGATAAGTATGCTGTCTTCTTCTCTCTATTTCTGTGAACTTCTCTACCAAAAAACCAGAAACAATATTGGTAAAATCCAACTCCAAAGCAAAGTGTTATGGCTTTTAAAAAAATCCTCCAATATCACAAAACAATATTCAGTTATTCCCCCTGCCCACCATCTGGTTGTGGTGGAGAAAAAGTTCCTTGCCTTAGTAAATGTAAAGACAAATTGGGTCTGAAGTATCCAGTTGTTGAGATAATCTAATCTCTTTCCACAAATTTATTTTTTTTTGTAGGAATGTTATATTCTACTGCCAAGAGCTAGGCACAAAGGAAAGAGCTTGTGCAGAGCATATACTGTGCTGAACTTGCTCTTTTTCCTAAAAATTATCTGTACATGTCCCTTCCATGCTATTCTCCAGGGATTTAATGCTGTTCCTCCTTTTTTAAGTGTTTCCCCCCCTTTGCATGCTGTTCCCAGTATTGATGCTCTTCATTGCCATTTCCCCCCATCATGCTTTCATTGTGTTGTTCCTTAATGAAATGCCAATTTTGCAGGACCACATTTGCCGTGGAATGTAATTATTTAAGCACTATTTAGTTAAAAGACCACGCTTGCATAGTAGTCCCTGTTTAATGGTCCCTATTCATATACAGGAACGAAGGTCCACTATGTTAAAAAGTTAGATGAGTGAATATACATACATATATACATATACATACATACATACATACATACATACATACATACATACATCTTTTTAGATGAGAAATATTGTATTGATATTATAGAGCTTAATCTATAGGCATGCTAAATCTAATAAATTATAACTATACAAATGAGTATATGTGTGTTCATTTACTGAACACGTATTCTGACAGGAGGCAAAAGCAGAAAAATCAGTTTCAAATCAATGTAAGGAGAGAAGCAAATGAATTAGAATCACGAATCCAACAGAATCTGAGAAAGTTAAGTGCCTGCCAAGATATTGCAGATTGCTTTGGAAACATGTATTAAGTATCTTTTGAGATATTTCTCTAATCAAAACTTGGTGTGGCTTCCCTTGAACTAACACAAACATTTTGCCTGTCTGATTTGCCTCTAGATCAAATGAAAAATATGTGTCACAACCAGCTTTCCGATATTTCTCTCAGATCCATTAGTTATTGTTCTTCAACATTTCCCAGTTTTCCCAGGAACTTTCAAGCAGGGTCTCATGTGGTACTTAAGAAGAAGAAGAAATAGCATCAAATCTGAAAATGGTTATATTCAGCGATAGTCAAGAAGAGCCAGGTAAAAATAAAAGATGATTATAATTGTGGATCAATTGGGGAAAAAAAAACAATAAAATGTGGCTGTCTTTCAGCCTAAAGCCCAAATTGCCAACAAGGTTATATTCTCAAATATAAAAGAAATATTATGGGTGTACTTAGAACATTATCTTTAGGGGTGACTGGAATTACATTACTTGACATTTTCTGCCAGCTTGATAACAGCAAAAACAAATTTACCAGTATTGAGCTGTAATTGTTCCTTGTTTGTCTGATTCATAGATGTCAATGAATCTGTATAGATAGTGAATTTTTAAAGGCATTCACAATGTGATAGTGTTCCCTCCCCCCTTTCTTTTCAAAAATCATTGCACTGGTACCATTTCTTTTTCCTCACTAACAGACAGCCCTACAATTGCACTACATTAAGACTAATGGTGATGGCAGTTACATAGCAGCTGTACTGCCAAGTGGCCACTAGGCTAAAGTATTTGATTCTCTTAAAATCAGTTCAGTCCAATCTGGATTATCAAAACGCTTTGACAAATCAGACTGAGCAAGTCAAAACCAGTACATGATAAAATCTAAATATTTAATATACACCATACTTCATATACTTGGGGGGAAAATGATTATTTAAAATAAATTTCTAAAGAAGAAATTTATAAATTTCTTGTTATATAAATTGTTAAAGTGCCAACTCATCATCATATCCATCTTTGGTGTTGACTAAATATTAACAAGTAAATATTACATGTTACCTTTAATTTTTTTATTATTAGGAACAATATTGGGAAGTGTGAGAAAACTCTACTACTCTAACTACTAGTGGTTAAACATAAATCAAACATAAATCAAAGTCTCTATTGCTATTTATTCCTTTTGCCATATTTATGGAATTGCATACATAAGTGATCAATCAACAGTAAAATAAAAGCGAATTGCATGGTTTCAATTTCTCACCAACAAAGAATGTGGTTTTTTTTTAAAAAAAGAAAAAAATAGACCATGAAACCATCCTGGCCATCATAGTTTCAGGTTGCTAACCTCACTTTACCTTTTTACCTTCAAAAATTGTGATTACAATTCAGTTTATCAAATTGAGGAAATCTAACACTGAGGACTTTAAATAAATTGGCAAAAACAAATATTGGATTCTTTTCTCCTGTTTTGTTGGAGACATATATCAAAGCTTTTTCAAATAAACTTAATACTCTCTCTTAGTTTTATTACTACAAATAAGATATTCCTTCCTATACAAGGTAATAATTTTATTATAGACCTGCTTGTTTGATAAATGAGTGCTAAGATTTTAACACCCACCAGAATTATAGCTAGTTTTTTCCCATTTGCTGTGCACTCAGTTCAGGCTGAGTTTGTAGTATGAAATTATCAAGGTTCTGATAATATTAGATTTATAATTTATATAATTACTTTAACTCAAATCATGGATAATTCATCAGCTGTTATTTCCAATCTTGAAGTTGAATTGTTATTCAACATGGTCTAGATTTGTCCTACTGCTATCACATTTTGGACTGAAATCAAAGAATTGTTAACATAGCTTCACACAGATCATGGATTTCTGTTTTGCATGGTATATTGACAACAAAATGTAATCCAAATATAATATTTGGATTACATTTGGTTCAGAGGAGTTGCCGACAAAGGGGCAAAGAAGTGGACTTCCAAGCATTTATAAATATATATTTAAATTTATTTTAGCTTTTCCTACATGAGATAAATTTTTGGACTTTTGGATTTTTGATTTACTGCTTTACACATGAGAATATTCTTTCATCCCTTTTAACTTATTCTCAGGTCCAAAAATGCAGTATTCAGTTGTCACACCATATGTCTGACCATTTCTTTATTGCACAATATTTTCTGTCCAAAAGCCAACATTAGACACTCTGTTTATTGTCCATAGAAGATCAGATTTCTATAGCCTGGCTAACACCTATTTTTCAAGATGTGTTGTGACATATCTTTCAGTATTTTGAAAAGGAATCAAGAAATTGTAGAATTAATACATAAGGTGGGGCTTGAATTGTTGAGCAAAGCTTCTTTATAGTATGTGGTAGCTGCTGCATGTTAATGGATGGAGACTTCTCATTTGCCTATTGATTTAAATATATTGATTTAAATATTTTATTTTATTTTTTTATTTTATTTTATATCGGATTTATATACTGTCCTTCTCCCGAGGGACTCAGGGCGGTGTACAGTCAAAATAAAAACATCAACTACAAACGTTAAAATACAATTAAAAGGATATATATCTGTTTGGCCCCAATTAAAAGAATGACAAACCGATTTAAAAACATTTAAAAAATTGTTAAGCCAGCCCGGCTTGCTGGAAAAGGAAGGTTTTAAGGGCTCGGCAGAAGGCACCGAGGTCTTGAATTCTCCTTATCTCTGGGGGCAGCTGATTCCAGAGGGTAGGTGCCACCACAGAGAAGGCCCTCCCCCTGGGGGTCACCAGCCTACATTGTTTGGCTGATGGCGCCCCGAGGAGGCCCTCTCTGTGGGAGCACACAGGTCGATGAGAGTCCTATGCCATGGAGCGCTTTAAAGGTGATAACCAACACTTTGAAGCGCACCCGGAAGACCACTGGGAGCCAGTGCAGCTCACGCAGGAGAGGTGTTGTGTGGGAGCACCATGCAGCTCCTGTAACTACCCACGCGGCCACATTCTGGACCAGTTGGAGCCTCCGGGTGCCCTTCAAGGGGAGCCCCATGAGAGCATTACAGTAGTCCAGGCAAGAGGTGACGAAGGCATGAGTGACTGTGCACAGGGAATCCAGATCAAGAAAGGGCTGCAACTGGCAGATCAGGTGAACCTGACAAAAAGTCCCCCTGGCTACAGCCGCCAGATGTTCCTCCAAGGACAGCTGCGTATCCAGGAGGACTCCCAGATTGTGAGCCTTCTCCGTGGGGGCCAGAGACTCGCCCCCAATAGTCAGTGATGGAATCAACTGACTATATCGGGATGCCAGGAACCACAGCCACTCAGTCTTGGAAGGGTTGAGCTTGAGCCTGTTTCTCCCCATCCAGATCCGCACAGCCTCCAGGCACTGGGGCATCACTTCAAGGGCATCGTTGGGGTGGCCTGGGGTGGAGATGTACAGCTGGGTGTCATCAGCCTACTGGTGGTACTTCATTACAAAGCTACGGATGATCTCACCCAGCAGCTTCACATAAATGTTGAACAGAAGGGGCAAGAGGACCGACCCCTGCGGCACTCCACAAATGAGAGGCCTCAAGGTCGACCTCTGCACCCCTGCCAACACGAACTGTGACCGGTCTGAGAGAAAAGAGGAGAACCACCATAACACGGTACCCCCCATCCCCAGCTCTTCCAACCGGTGCAGCATGATACCATGGTCGATGGTATCAAAAGCTGCTGAGAGGTCTAACAGAGCCAGAACAGAGGAACAACCCCTGTCCTGAGCTTTCCAGAGATCATCGACCAACACAACCAATGCTGTTTCCATGCTGTGCCCAGGCCTGAAACCCAACTGGAATGGATCTAGATAAGATGTTTCCTCCAGGAATTGCAGAAACTGTTACGCGACCACACTCTCAACAACCTTTGCCATGAAGCGAATGTTGGAGACAGGACGATAGTTGGCTAATACTGCCAGATCCAGGGAAGGCTTCTTGAGGAGAGGCCTCACCACCGCCTCTTTCAAGGTAGTGGGGAAAAGACCCTCACCCAAAGAAGCGTTGATAATTCCCTGGAGCCAGCCTCGTGTAACCTCCCGGGAAGCCAGTACTAACCAGGAGGGACATGGGTCCAGTAAACATGTGGCCGTACTAAGTCTCCCCAAAATCCTGTCCACATCATCAGGGGTCACAGAGTCAAACTCTTCCCAAATAATGTTCTCAGGACTATTCCTTATCACCCTGCCCAAATCTACCCAGTCAGAGTCCAAATCCCCCCGGATCTGAGTGATTTTGTCATACAGATATTGTCCGAAATCCTCAGCCCTGCCTTCTAGGGGATCCTCCTGTGCTCCCGGGTGGAGCAGGGAGCGGGTCACCCTAAACAGGGCGGCCGGACGATTCTCTGATGATGCAATAAGAGCAGAAAAGTAGTTAAACTTTGCCGCTTTTATCACCACTAGGCAGGTCTTAATATGCAACCTTACCAGTGTTCGGTCAGATTCAGCGAGACTGGCCCTCCAACTGCTCTCCAGGTGTCTTTTCCGGCGCTTCATCTCCCTCAGTTCCTCAGTAAACCACGGAGCCACGAGGGATCGGCACCGGGTCAGAGGCCGCAAAGGCACGACTCGCTCTAAGGCCCCACCAGCTGCCCAATCCCAGGTAGCCACCAGGTCCTCGGCTGAGTCGTGTGCCAGATCCTCAGGAAATGGCCCAAGCTCCATCTGGAACCTATCAGGATCCATCAGGTGCCTGGGGAGGACCCATCTTGTTTGGGTGTAGCGGTTCGAAGGTCCAGGAGAAGGAGCAAGTGATCAGACCATGACAAGGGTTCCATGTCTATACCCCCTATAGTAAGACCACTCAACCACTGGCCAGAGACAAAAATCATGTCCAGTGTGTGTCCCCCCCCCCCCGGTGAGTGGGGCCATGAACTACCTGGGTCAGGTCCATGGCCGTCATGGAAGCCATGAACTCCTGAGCCATCTCAGACATTTCACCAATGGACGGCAAGTTGAAATAACCCATGACCATAAGCCTGGGTGTATCAACTGCCAGACTTGGCTATCACATCGAGTAGCTCGGGCAGGGCCATTGCCATGTGGCAGGGAGCCAGGTACGTAAGCAACAAGCCCATCTGAACCCCATGACCCCATCTCACAAAGAGAGACTCACATCCGGCAATCTGTGGCACAGTGGTCTCCCTCGGACCAAGATCTTCTTTAATAACAACCGCCATCCCCCACCCCTCCCCTGGGCCCTTGGCTGAGCCCTCAAGAAATATCTTTTGGAGGTGAAAGACAGACTGAAGGAAAAGTCAAGTGGAAAGATGCATCCAAGTTGCATCCAGCCAAACAAAGACCTGGCTATGTTATCAGGCCAAGAGCTTCCAGACAACTGGGGACTTGCTTAGATGGCTCCATTGCTGAGGTGGTCATTGCCTACGATTTCTATTGTGGGTTTTTATAATATATAGTAATATGCACATTCCAGCACATTTATTGTTTATCTTAACTAACAAAACAAAACAAAAAACCCTGGTTTCACTTTCATCACAGTCACAGATATTCAAGTGAATAACTCCTGCTTACTTTAGAAAATTTTATTTCCTATCAAAGGAAACATCTTTGAATAACATTGGATGTTAAAGCTGTTGTTAGCAAGAATTAAGGCAGAGTACAGCTCCAGTAAAATACCTGTGAATTATATTATAGGACCTCTCTAAAAAACAATACAATCACATGGAACAGGCTTCACTCATTACCAGCCTTGTGATCTTCCTAAATTTCAAGCTGATTTATGTGAGGCATTTCTCTACCCTCCCACTGAGATAAAAGAATTTGGGGAAAGAGTTTAAAGACATTTCTCCTCCTGGCTCTGTCAGCTGTGTTTCACATGATCCTCTTTTCTGTTTTTCTTTATATTATTTTGCATTTTTGTAATGGTTTAATTGATTTGTGCATCAGCTAGAGACCTGCTATTATTAAACCATCCAGAGTTATCCTCTACCACAATTCTCATAAAGGAAATCAGTAAATAGCTTAATTTTGGTCATTTCTTTTAATTTGCTCTAAAAATCTTGCAGGAAATTTCCATAAATGAAAGCAGGCTTTATAATCACTACAGCGCTACTGAGCAATGACAAAAATAGCTCATGTGGAAATCCTCACAACCCAAATGATCAAATACTGTACATTCACTTCTATGAGTGCATTTGTACTCCTTTTCCTTGTTTGAAGAAATATTATCTCTCCCTCTTTTATGCATAAGAAATAACTAGGAAATCGTATCATTTTTATAGTATTGATCTTTCTTGGGCTTAACATATTTCTTTAATCTCTGCACACAAAAAGAAAAAGTGAAATGAGGCAGTAATAATTACAGCTTGACACCTTAAAGATGTCTGCATCATAATGTAAAAGTTCAAGGCACTATTAATGATTGATAAAGCTATAATTCTAATGTTCAAGGAAATGTACATTTGAAAGATTATAACTTTTTGTAGCTGTACTAGAGTTGGAAAAGATCAGCATGTAAGACTAGAGCTCACTACATAATAACTGAGTTCTCTCTTTAAATAATGTTTGTTTCGAAATATTAGTTCATTTTGTCCCAAATTGAGTTTACATTGATTCCATATTTTCTTTCTCTGGAGCAAATATTTACAAAGAAAATCCCTAAGTGAACCGCGATTCTTGAAATCATTTGGGATTATGCTTTTTGTCTCAATCATCAAAATCAAGATGAAAAAAAAGCCACTATTATAAATTCTAATTGAAGTTTCTTCCCAGTAATCAAATTTAAAGCAACAATTTTTCTTTGGAAGCAAGATTCCACAGATATATTCTTTTACTGTGGTCATTTGAAATCCTGAATAAATTTGGCATTCCTTTTCTGTATCTCTCTGAGAAGTTCAAGAATTACAGACTTAGTTTGAGATGGGAAGAAGAATCTCCCTAACCCAAATTGCAAAGATCTGAATTCCATGTAGGTGAGTGAACAATAATTGTAAATCAACTGTTATAGGTACACAAAACCAATTGCATTGTTTAGAAAGAAAATGAAGCAACGTTTTCTGATCTGAGCCAGTTATAACTGTAGGAAGTTAGCACCCGCCCCGCTCCTAGAAAAATGAAATATTCTAGGAAATATTAAAAGGCAGAATATTGTATTTTCCCTAAAGGAGAAACATGTTTCTAAAAACATAAACACAGAGCCTCAGCTCCCTGCCCCACCAGCAGATATTTCGGTGCCAACCTATCTACAAGACAAAGGCTGGGCCAACTTATCTATAAAACAAAAGACATGGCCCTCAGGACATGATAGGATTAGCCCTCACTCAAGATCCAAACCAGGACAAAGCCATTAAGCCATAATAGGAATTGCCCAAAGCCCCCTTCATTATATCATCACCCAGCAAAATCCAACCAAGCTTGGGACTCAAGGCAACCCACAAAGTTACTCCTACATGGCCTCATGGGAGTCTGAAAACTAACCAGAGTACATTTCTTACAAGGAACAGGAAGCTCCAAGGTGGGCAACAAGAGAGGGTATAAATCTCTCTCCCTCTCTCATCCATGTGCTCTTTTTGAACAGGACCTCAAACCATGTGGTCCTGTCCACCATTAAACCATCTTTCCAAGAAGTCTCCATCTTTCCAGTGTCTTTCTTCCCACTTGGAACTGAACCCAGATCCAACAAAACAACACATAAAATTTAGATGTCGTTTTCATGTGATCGTCTTCCAAAGCAAAGCAAGTCTTGACTCAGGTATTAAATCACTATTCTGAAATTATTTAGCCATATCATAGTTAAGACCAGCATGTGGATAGTGTTGATGGAACCCTAGTTTCTCATTCTACAGATAGTCCTCAAATTATGACAATTGAACCCAAAATTCTTGTCGTTAAGTGGGACATTTGTTAAGTGAATTTTGCCCCATTTTATGACCTTTCTTGTCTTCCATTGCAAGTGTACAGCTACCAAATCTCCACCTGCAAAAATGCAGGCAATTGCTGGCTAGCAGAACACAGAGCACAATAATTCTGCTCCCATCTAGTGTGTGTTTACATTTTCCAGTCCAGATATGGTAGCCCTATTAAAATGATGCATAAAATATAATTGGGTCTCCCTTTCCCAGCGTGCCAAGTGTAAATTGGTCCTGTGATACCTAGTTAGAAGTAAATAGTAGATTTTAGTCATGAGTGCAGTCAACCTGCTACATTTTAGAAGCAATTGATTTTTAAAGGAATGATATGTTCTTTTGAATATGCCTCCTGGATTTGTGTTATCATTTATATGTAGTACACGTCTTTTTTTTTTTAATTTAATGTGCATTATTTGCAATCCCAGTTATGCATGAGGCAGCTGTATACTGCTCAGGGTTGGAGCAGCCTATACAATCTGCATGACAGTAAAGGAAAGATAAATAAGTGAACGTGTTTTCTTTTTCAAAAGAAACCTCCTGGCATTATTCCTTTGTTCAGCATTCCATGCTTTCTCTTTTTTCTTAATGTATGTTGTAGAGAAGAAGAGGAAGGAAAACAAATAAATTTCAATCACCAGTACAAGATTGAGCATTTTGTAGTTTTCTCAGCTGCTAAACATTCCCTTGGACCTTCAGTCTGGGGAATATCTCTCATATGTTTGTGGAATTGCAGTAATAGTTTCTGCTGCAAACCTTCAGCTATAGGAAACACAATAATGTGTCCCTGGGTCATTGAATCTCCAGTGAAGTGGGCTTTAATCTGATGCTTTCTTAAAGGAAAAACAATTTCCATGGAGCACTTGATCTGAATAACTCTCACTTTCTTAAATAATTATCAAGGGATTCAGATCTTTCACAGTCATGTTTAAAGACTTACAAAGTTGGGGATGTAGTCCATGCAAATGGCATGGGTTTATCTCTAATATTGAAGGCTGTGGATATGATATAGGCAGACTTACTCAAACGTATTTCACAAGGAATCCTATAGGAGAAAATTGTATGTGTTCTTACAGGAAGGAAGGAAGGAAGGAAGGAAGGAAGGAAGGAAGGAAGGAAGGAAGGAAGGAAGGAAGGAAGGAAGGAAGGATCTTATCTGCACTGTTCAAGTTCATTATATATTTTGGCTGTATTCTTAAAAAGATTTGGAGTGGGAATATGTGTAGTCTAGTTAACCACTCTTTTTAATCCTTCAGTATTCCTCTACTGCTAATGGATTGAACTCAGATTGTAATAGTGAAAGCTAAGAGGCATTGCTGTTATTGTACACAAGTGCTGTAATGTCTCAATGAACAGGCTTCTTTCTTCACATCAAAATACCCAAGAGTCACATTTCTGCTCTGCCATCTATGCAGCTGGAAGCCAAAGATTTATTCATTATATAAACCATGATCAGAAAAGAATATCTATCTGCCCTACAATTAACCCTTACATTTTAGAATTCTTGAATTATTGTTCAAAAAAGCACACATCATTATGTTTGCTTAATTAAGTTACTTTCTCTGGCTTGAGTCTATGTCACAGGATTGCTGCAATAGGGAAATGAATGAAAGTCAGGATAACAATCTAATTAAGTAAGTAAGTACGTAAGTAAAGCAAAGAAGCTATTTGCAAATGCTATACTGGTTATTTCACAGTAAACCCCAATGAACACAGTGGGATTTGCTTCCAAGTAACATTGAGTATGTATGTGTTTGTAGTTCTAGAATCGCTCTTCTCCCTCCACTGCTAGACATCACTCTGCTTCTTGTGGCATAATCACCTATAGCAGAGGTCTTCAAACTTGGCAGCTTTAAGACTTGTGGACTTCAACTCCCAGAATTCTGGGAGTTGAAGTCCACAAGTCTTTAAGCTGACAAGTTTGGGGACCCCTGACCTATAGGGATAATAAATGAATTTTATCATGAATTCTGTCAGGAATGACCTTAGAGATGAGCTCTTTACACCCATCTAAGAAACACAAGCATCAATATTTACTAGCTTTTATTTTTCCATTAGCAAACATCCAAAAGGAAAAGCAGCTGAAGAAAAATAAGGTTAGTGAAAGACATTTGCAAGCAGTGATAATTTAATTGAAAAAGATGGTGTATGACAAGGAGGGAGGCTGCAACAGGAAAATCCATAAATCAAACAACTAAGGTTTTTGTTTTGTTTTTTACAAATATATTTCAATATTAACAGCATTGTATGAGAAGACGGGGGGAGGGGGGAGGGAAACAGTCCTGAAATGTCTAGGAATGTTTTAAAAATCACAGATAAAAATTTTGAGAAAGAATTATGTCCAATTGGTGCAGGATTTTTAGTAATTTCACCACCCAATTGACAGAGAAGAAAAGAATCAAAGAATAAGTCACAACAAATTCTATACATGAGTGGACACAGCACTGTAACATCTGAAAATCAAGTGGAGACTTCTATCTAAATCAGGGCTGTCAAACTCCTGGCCCATGGGCTGGATGTGTCACGTGACACCATGAGTTCAACACCCCTGATCTAAATGGTTGCTAAGAAGTGATATCAACTTGATGGTACAACATCATCATTGACCCAAGTTATTTTGCCTCCTCAACTTGTGTTGTGTAGAAGATGCATTCCAGGGGTGCTATTCAGCAGGTTCTGACAGGGTTTGGAGAACCAGTAGCGGAAATTTTGAGTAGTTCAAAGAACCGGCAAATACCACCACTAGCTGGCCCCAGAGTGGGGTGGGAATGGAGATTTTGCAATATCCTTCCCCTAGGAGTGGGGAAGGAATGGGGATTTTGTAGTATCATTCCCCTAGAGTGTGGTGGTAATGGAGATTTTGCAGTATCCTTCCCCTGTCTTGCTCACCAAACCAAACCACACCACGCCCACCATACCATGCCCACAGAACCAATAGTAAAAAAAAATTGAATTCCACCACTGATGCATTCCTAACAAGCTGTAATCAGGAAGCCCCTGAAAGTCATAAGTCGAACTATAGCCAAAATTATCTGCAAGCATCTAGATTTTGGCCGCCCTATATAAGGAAAGAATGAGACACCTACCCTGTGCTTTGAAATACAATACAATTCATCAAAGTGACATAAAGGAACGGCAGCTATACAGAGTTGCCTAATGTACCATGAGTCACACAAAACAAGTCATCTCCGTATGGATTCCCACAAGACTGGAACTGTTCTCACAACTAACTTTTTTACAAGTTACTTTTGATAATTTGATTTTAATGATTTTTTTCTTCTTTTTCTATATATATGACAACAACACTGTATGTATGTACACTTATTAAAGCCCCCTGAGCACGGTTACTTTACTGTTACGACTATCTTGGGATGAAGTCCTGCTTCTTTCAGTCAATAGTAAAAATGACATTAATTTTGTTGCTGTAGATCAGGGATGAGGAACCAGGAACCACAAATACTATGATCTGTGATGAAGAATGCTAAGAGTGGCATTTCAGCAAAAAACATAAATTTTCAGATACAATCCCACCTGAGTAAACACTCAAATCTCTGCACCCAACAGTGATATGGCCTAATGGGGTTAAAACTATGCTTTTATGTACCAATAGCCAATAGCTTCTTGTCAACATTCTCTCTTGTCATCTCCTCCCCCACCCCCCACTGCCATTTCTGTATCAGACACACTATTTTAAATTTCATTGCTAAAATGATTTCTCTCTGCTTTCAATTTCACACTTGGATGCCAAGATATATCTTTTTAATATTAATGTTACAAGACCTACCTCTGAATCCCCTGAATAAATATTCTAGAATATTCTAATGCATTTTTTAAAAAATGGGGGGGGGGGCTTGGTTTAACACACAAAGAATAATTTATTAATTTATTTGTTCGATTTCTATAACTACCCATCGTAATATGATTAATTCTGGGGGCCAAACAATATCATTATATGCCTTGCACTGAAAATAATTGTATTCATTGGATGAGTTTGCTAGCGTTCTTCATCTCTGAAGAACATCCTGAGAATGGATTAAGAGTTAAGAGAGATTATCATTATCATCAGCAAAATTAAGAGAATTCCACTAGACTCCCAGAGTATATAAAATGACAAGGATAATAGAGGTTATGGGGCATTCCACTCACATGCTGAGTCCCAATATTCATAGAAGATCAGCTTTTCTATTATTGGTGACACATGATAGGACCTAGGAGTCTTGCAATTTGAATTGTGTACAATTCCAAGACAGATATGTTTTATCCACGAACAAACAAAAATACAAAATTATAAATGGTGCTTCAGAAATGGCAACATCTCATTGCTTTGTGCATAAAGGGCCAATCCGTAATTCTTTCCTATCCTATGATATTCTTGGGGATAATTTTTTATTCATTTCACCTCCCAGCTCCTGGGATCCCATCACAGTAGATGCTGCCATAATTAGCTCTAATAATCCAAACTTAGATCTGCTGGCATGCCAAAATTATTCTGTGAGCTGGAGATGAAGGCAACAGTACAAGGGAATATTGCACAAAAATGGTACCCAAGGTATGTTTGTGCTGCAGTTAGAAGAATGCAAAAAGAAAAAAGAAAGAAAAGAATTCCTTGTGTTTTATGTGCATTCATTATTTTAATTTTAATCAAAGTATTTTATTTTTAGGATTATTTATAATGGAAAGGCAGGCTGTAGAGATTAAAAACAGATCATAAATCAGTAAAACTTTCCTGTCACCTCATAGCTTGTTGTTATTACCCAACCTACAGCATGTTCATCTGAGCCACCAGGTTACGTGTTACTGGATAGTATCATATCTGCAGCAGGTTGAGGAACTTGTTTTTTTTTTTCCAGCATGACTTTCATTTAAATTTTTAATCATTCCCCAGATGATGAAATGACCTAAAGTTTCCATTGTGCTTTTGAGAAGGCACTGTTTTATTTTGCATAACAATATGCCTCGAGTTCAGGTAGGCCTTTGGCTGCCTTTCCATTTCTGATCTTTTCCAGCTTAATAGCTCTTTATACCCTCCTGAGTTTACTACTTGTGCATAGCTGATTTTCAGAATTCTGCTGCTCCATCTGGAGTCTTTGGTATTTTGCCTCTGGCTCTCTGATTTCTCAATAACAGAAGTAATTTGCATTGGACTCTGCTACTGGCACTGCCACCTTGACTTCTCCTTTTAGTGGACATTAGTGCCCATATGGTTCTGGGTAGATATTGAACATTAGTCATCAAGGCATCTGCTGTAGCTTAGTCAATTTATCCTGCCTTTCAAAAATATATTGCTTAAATAATTCAAAGTTGAACCACCAGCCCTGCTAATTAAGCTTAATGACCTTTTCATTACAGCCAGAATTATTTTTTCCCCCCAACATGCTTCCTTTTGGGCCTTCTTTTAAACTCCCCAATGATACCAGTTCATGTATTTCTTTCATTCTCTCACTTAAACAAACAGTCTTTTTAACATTCAATATTTAAAATAGTGTAGTAGCAATGACTGATATAAAACAGAAACAGGAGGCACTCTGATACATTTTGTCACAATTCTTCAGCTCCCTATTATTAACTGAGGACCCGGTTTGTGGGGGCAATAAGCTGACTTTGTATAAATATACAAAAGTATGAAGGCTATTGCTTAACGCATTGTAAGCCGCCCTGAGTCTCCGGAGAAGGGCGGCATATAAATATAAATTAAAAAAAAAACTGCAGGCACGGAGCCCAATTATGCAATCTTTTATGCCATGCGTTCACTGTTGTTAAGTGAATCATTGCAGTTGTTAAGTGAATCGTGTGGTTGTTAAGCAAGTCTGGCTTCCCCCATTGACTTTGCTGGTTGGAAACCAGCTGGGAAGGTTGCAAATCATCATAAGACTCCATGACTCTGCAGCTGTCATAAATGGATGCTGGTTGCCAAGGGCCTGAATTTTGATCACATGACCATGAGGATAACTGGGAGGACCGGTTGTAAGTCATTACTTCAATATTATTGTAATGTTGAACAGCCGCTAAATGAATAGTTGTCAGTTGAAGGCCACCTGTAAATTTCAATTTGATTTCTCATTTAAAAAAGGATTTGTCCTTCAGGTCTTAGTTGGAGTGGCCCAGGAGGACTCATTTCCTGTGAAAGAATAAAATCCTGCTACTAAATAAAAGCGGAATCCCTGCCAAATTCCTGCTAGCAAACCTTCCATGTATAAATGTCACTAAAAAGTTTTTCAGAGCAAAGCCTTGGCAAGAGTTGTCTGTGCTGGTATAGGTGTCAGACTGGCCACAACTTGTTCCCTAAGAAAAAACAACCTTTGACTCCATAGGTGTTAGGCAGTGGTGGGATTCAAGTAATTTAACAACCGGTTCTCTGCCCTAATGTCCAACAACCAGTTTGCCAAACTGCTCAGAAAGTTAACAACCGGTTCTCCCAAAGTGGTGCGAACTGGCTGAATCCCACCACTGGTATTAGGTCTACTTTTACTAGAGATCCTGAGTACAATGTGAGTAAGGCAAGCTCTGAAGAAAAACCGTACGAAAATTCTATATTGAAAGCAATCTCCAATGTCCAAAACCTTCCGCCCTGAAGGAATAGTCCAATCAGATCTTGTTCCAATGTTTTGAGAACCTGGTGCCTCAGGTACTGTTGTAAATTCCTTTCCCAGGGCTGGTGCCCTTGAAGGCAGGAGGATGGCTCAGTTTGGCACCTCTGGTTCCTGTCATTGTCCATTGTCCAATTTCCCATAGCAATCTTTCCCACCACCAGCACTCTTTCCCCTCCCCAAATGCCCTCTCCCCACTGGTTACTAGCGAGGGTCAGAGAAAGAAGATAGGAAGCTGACAATAGATCACAATAACCATTACAATTCCCTCAGAACACCATGCATATCAAAAGTATCCATAGTTTCCATTGATTCAAGAACCATGCCATGCTTGGTGTAGCATTTTGAAATCTGTGCTATTTATAAAATAGGGGTATATTTTTTTTATTTTATGAAATTTGACTAATATTCCCAGCATTTTTTAAAAAATTTCTACTCTAGGCCTAGAATTATTTGGATGATCCCATTTAAGTACTAACTCAGTAATAATTCTAGTTAACTAGTCAACAGGCACCATATAAATACTGCATACAGAATAGCCCAAAGCACACACTCTGCTAGAGAGAAATTCCCAGAGGATGGACTCCAGCATGAGTCCAAAAGCTTGGAAGACTAAAGCTATGGTCTCCTTGACCGTCCCAGATCGGATCTTCCAACATTATCCTGGGACACGTATATTCCTCTTCATTTCTAGTTAACTGAGTTTTTCTACTTATGAAGAAAAATGCTGAGTTTCTTGTTTATTCCTTTTACGTGGGGCAGGTAAAGATAAAGCAAGTTGCTGCAGTTGGAATGCTGAATGAATGTGTACAAAACATGAAAGAAATGGGCACTGTATGAGGGAGTCAAGATTGTCAAGAGGAGGCAATACCAGAAATTGCATTTTCTGCTTTCCCAACATTCAGATTAGTTAATTAGGGCAGCAAACAGCTCCAGAGAGCCAGTTAGAAATAAATGCAGTAAGTATTTTATTTGAACAGATAATTTTTTTAAAAAATCGGAGAATATAGATTTGGCTGCCCTGGCCTGCTGATTGAGTGGTCATTTCATGTTGTTCAAATGTACTGTTGGCTCTGAATAGCTGATGAAATGTCACAACAATCTTAAAATAGTATTTCTTGTTGATTGCTGTGGTTTAATTGTGAGGACCTATTCTCCAGTCAGTTCTCATACTTCATTTTTTTTCTCAACAACTCTGAAATCAAGCTGCATGAAATCGGAGATAAGTTAAGTACTATTTGCTTTCTTATGAATAAGCATTATAACTATAAGATTATTATTCATTATTATGTTCTGATTAAAGAAGACATATCTAATCTGGGTTTTATTTAAGAGTACACATAAAAGGACTGGGTATACTTCTATTTTAACAGTATTCTGTACATTATGTCTGATAGTGTGTATACTTTAAGGAAAAGTATATAATAATCATTATAAAAAATTAGGACATCATTCTGGGAAAAACAAATCTAGTGATAAAAGTCAAGTATAAACAGATTTATTTCCCATCAGACAACTAAAATTAGAATTTTTGTTTTAGAAGAATGAAAAAAAAAGATGCTTGGGAAATTCCTTTCATTTTTATTAACTTTTCAATTTTTTAAAATCAAACATATAGTCAAAAGCATTCAAACATATTCACAGATTACTTAAACATAATGCAGAAAAATACATGCGATCACTACACATAAGAATATCAATGCACAATAGGACTGAATAATTTATTCTTATGATGACTACAAATTACCTGGAGTTAGTATCAGTGGTTTAAGTTCCATCATAGCTAAGCATCTGTTCCTATTAACATCTTTCAACAGGAAGACTCAATTACATTGAAGGCATTGAAGGAACAGGTGCTGAAGATGACAGACAGTTGACTGGGAAATATGTAACTATCCCTTCCTTGTATTGTGACTGTTTTTTCACAGTGACCCATACCACTAGCTCTTTGGATTGTTATCAGGATAAATTCTGAAAGCAATTCACTGGCTGCTTTTCAAGCAAAATAAAGTGTGAAATCAAGTATGTGGAAGAGAGATAGATGGAGTTGCCATTGACGCTGTACTAGCAATATCACATAAATGTAAGAATAAATACGTGATGAACCAAATTAATGTTCTAGCTCATATACTCTAAATATAAGGCATAATTTAAGTTCCTGTCCCTCTAATAAAGTGGAGACAGGCCATGATATCCCAGTTGCCTTCAAAACTTCCAAGTGCCTTCCCGGGAAAGTATGCACATTTCCAGGGGCAGATATAAACCGGGTGATGCCTTACCTTTTCAGAAGCCATAATTTAAGTTATGTGGTAAATCTCCGGGTCATAATTGCAATAATATTGTATACATTTATGAGATTGTTCTTTTTGGTTGTTCCAAACAGTGAAATATTAAATTCTCAAAAATGACTTGAGGCCATGTTGCTGAATCTATACCAAAGGAGACATGGCAATTTGTTTCCTATTTTTTGCTCTATCTTATCTTTATTGAAGTTACTTCAATATTTTAGGGTATAAAGATAGTACTTTCTCAAAAATGCTATTTAGCCAAACCAGAATGATTATCCCATCTATATATTTTATTAAGTATACTTAATACTTTTCTTCATAAAGTATCCTTTAACCAAAACTATGTGTTTACACTTCCATATCTGAAGCATTATTTTCATGAAAGTATCACTTTAAGGAATTTACTCAAGAATCCCGCTCTCAAAGGCAGGTTCATGGCAAAAAAAGGGGGATTCCTTGGGTTGTTGCATCATTTCTTGTGATTAAACAAAAGATGTTGAGTCAAGAGTCAGCTTTTCTGCAGCTCCTTCAAGAGGAACTTACTCCCAGGAGATCTGCAACCTTAACAGGCATCCCAAAACTATTGAGCAACAATAAAAGATCAGAGGCATCTTCACCCACCAAGAAGAGTAATCTAATACATAACACAGTTATCGAGCCCTAAACTACTCAGGGCTTCAAAGACATTGTGTCCAGAAGACAACTGACCCAATGTCAGTCCAGATCTTTCAGTAGTGGTCATTTGCTATTCCTGTTACTTGTATGAACAAGTAGACTGCAGTTGAACCACTAGCAACTCCCAGACCCTGTTCAATGATAGTATCATGTTGATACTGTGTGTTACTCAAGACAGATTATTGTCAAAGTGTGAGTGACAGTCACATAAGAAAGTGGGGTGCTACTCATAGTTGTCCAAAGGTGTCCACAGCCACCATTGGTAAAATCAGTTACAGTGGTCAAGCCACTTTATTATATTGGGACAAAAAAAATAAACTAGGATTAAAAGTCATGAAACATTGCTCAGTGTTTCATCATTTACAGTGTACAGGTATTATTTCCAATTTGTGTGTTCTACTTTTTAAAATCAAAAATACCAGTTTAAGCAGAACCATATTTGCTTGTATGTATCTTTTATACATAGAGGGTTTTTTTTAATTATTTTTTTGACAGGCTTCCTAATTGGTGCTGCCCATTTTAGTGTACCTAAAGGAGCAAATGATGGGCACATCATGAAATGGTCACATAAATGATGTAATTTAGTACTTGTATCAGATGTCCTGATACAGTCACATAATCATGCTATTTGTGCAATGTTAACTGTGGCATCATTGTGGCATGTTATAGACACCTCTAGCTATCTCCCCCATTTGCTAAAATGACCAAGGAATTAATTGATTATGCAAGAAAAATGTGCAGTTGTTTAATTCATTTTAGTCACTTCATGCAGAGACCATCTGTGCACCGATATTATCAAGGCTATGTTAATTTATAAGATCATTCTAGCTTTTATATCACCATTACAACCATAATAAAATATTGCTGATGAGAAGGTTCATAAAGTAGATTTTATATGTAATTAGATGAAGCAACTCTGACAACAGGTCCAACCCTATGATTAATAGCTATAAAACAGTTACATTTTTCCAAGACAGATAAATTGCCTCCAGTTCAGGTTTGTTCCATTTGTTCCAGTTCAGGTGAATTGGTAGTGATAAAATTGGTAGTGATAAAATTGGTAGTGATAAAAAAAAAGGTACCATTCAAGTGAACCGGTAGATTAAAAAAGCTATTGGTTCCTCTGAACCAATATTTCCAACGATCAGCTATGCAGCGGGGTTTAGTTTTGCTAGAAAGCAGGAAATCCTTTCATTGTATCTTCTGATTGCTTCTGATCCTTCATCTCAGAACACATGGACAGGCTCAACCATAGTTTTAGCTGGGAAACTGTGAGCAGCCTAGACCTAGACCAAGATAAATCCCAAAAAGCTGGGAATTCCTGGAAGCTTGGCATTCAGACAAATCAGGCATGAATAGATGCATAGAGATTAACCATATTTACATACCGTTCAAACAAAACAATTAAGAAAGCTAAGAAGAAAACAAAAAGAGCAGAATATATCCTCTCTAGTAGCCTACAACCAGATATGCAGAGATTAGCAGAGATTAATCAAGCAAAAAAACAACAATACCCCAATTTCCTAATCAAAGAACTACTAAGAAAAACACTACAGTTCCACCAAAATGACTGTGCAGGCTACTGTATATGAACAGGGAGCAAGTGCCATACTTAGTCAGTAGCACTGTTATTACCTAATGTTGTAATGAGATGTCTACAAGCAAACAATCAAATTTAAAGAGCACCAAGGACTCCACAGTTCAACCTTGAGCTACATATATTGTCCTCTATTGGAATAATTACTAAATTTGAATTTGAGCCTCTGTATTTAGGCATAAGGATCTAGACCTAACCTTGAAAGGGCAGCCTACTTTCCTGCGTTTGCAAGAACCAGATAAAGAAAATCAATGCCAGTTTCCAGTTTAGTACATTTAGTAAAATTTCCATCAATTAAGTGTTAGAAATAATAGGATATACTTTGTAATAAAACAAACAATGCACTCTATTAACTAAAATTTATCAGACTGAACTACTGAAATTGACTGTAAACATTAGTCTTTGAGGTTACTTGCCAGAAATTATGACCCTTCATTAGTCTCTTGAAAATAAATAAGACTTATCAAATGGATTTTTAAAAACCATATGGTAATTATTTTCAAAAAGGGAAATTAACTCAGAACTTTGGATAATTTCATTAGATATCTTTTAGATGATTTCTACAGTAGCTGTTTAGGAGAAGTATATAAGTTTCAACAGTGATTCCAAATAGCCACCTTGGATCATATGAGCATCATTTCTATCTCCTGATTAAAGCAGTTATTCTTTTTTCAGCCATTTGTTTAAGTCTGAAGAAAGATGTGTCTGTTTTAATGAGTTGACTTATTAGAATAAATGCATTTTAATGAGCTGTGTTCTTGCTCAAACTAAATCATCCTCAAAACATACAAAGCCCTACTTTTACATGAGGCTGAATCATAAGAACATTCACTTTGGATTTAGAGTCAGAATGATTTATATCAGAACATGACTTTTCCTTAGAGGATTCAGTGAACAACTTGGAAAGGAATTTGGATCCATCACAACAGATTTTCCTAATCTAATCCTAGCAAATGTGTTCTATTCAGAAATTTTAAAAATTAGGGTTGAATTCCAAAGGTTCTGCATGGGAGTCTAAATTACCACCTTTAATTAATTAATCCTTTATGTATACATATATTAGGTAAAAATGATATAAGTTATTTTATATCATAGTTATCCTGATCCAAAATACAGACAAACAGCTGCTCTCTGCTACTGCTATTTTCAATTCCTGCCAAATATTTTAGAAATGTGATTCCCCCCCCCCTTATTATGCAGATGCAGAATGAAATCCAATTTATTAAATCTGAAATAAATCTGGAACCTCTCCTTGACCAACTTGACTTCATTAATTTGTTCATAGAATCATATAATCATAGAGTTGAAAGGAACCTTTGAGGCCTTCTGGCAAATAATTTTACTCCAGTGAGCTATGGAATATCATAGTACAAGTCATGAAAATAACTTCCATAAGCATAAATAGAAAGAATCTTCCAGCATTGTCTGAAACAATTTAATTCTATATATCTGTAGATATATTTTTGACAACTGGATGAGAAGGCTATAAATGAACATCATAAAGAAAATATCAATCTATATAATTGTAAATAAACATCAGGAATTCTTTGTCTGATAATCTGTGGGTAAGAAAATGGACAGCTGGCATCAATGAATAACAATAAGCCACAGCCGCTCAGTCCAAAAGCTCATCACTGCTTCATATTAACATTTTGTTCTGTACTATAGGTAACAGCACATAAGAATGCTGCTTCTTCAGGAAACAAAAAAGTTACACCAAGTATGGGAAATTTGGAAACCTTTCAAATGTTATACATACAGCCTGTACCAGCGTGGCCCATACAAAAGAATTCTGAGCACTATAATCCAGAGCCATTTGGAATCTGCTGGTTCTCATCCCTACCTTTCAAGGTGTTAGTCACCACCTTTAAAGCGCTCCATGGCTTAGGACCTCGGTATCTGCGAGATCATCTTCTGCCTCCAATAGCCTCCCACCGACCAGTTCGCTCTCACAGAGAGGGTCTCCTCAGGGTGCCGTCAGTCAAATTGTGTCGACTGGCGACCCCCAGGGGGAGAGCCTTCTCTGTGAGGGCTGCAGTTCTGTGGAATGAACTACCCCTGGATATACGTAACATCTCTGACCTTCGGGCTTTCCGCCGTGCCCTCTAGACCCTGATGTTCCAACAGGCGGAGCTAAACAATTAAATGATTTTTAAATTTTTAAATTTAATTTTGGGTCCTATTCTGTTTGGCTGAACTTTATAATAATTTGAAACTGTAATTTATCAATGTTTGCATATTTATGCTTTTTATCTTGGCTGTACACCGCCCTGAATCCTTCAGGAGAAGGGCGGTATAGAAATATGATTAAATAAATAAATAAATAAATAAATACCTATCTGATAAGAAGAATTAAGGGACAAGAATGCCCTAAACACCCTTTGAGGCTCTAGGCTCAAAGTTGTCTAAAACTCTTGGCTTCTTCGGTTGTAATGACAATTTGTCAGTTTGATTGAAGAATGGTGGGTGTTGTCATCGGTCAAAGTGTGGTGCTACAATAGTTCATTCTTGAAATAGAGGTGTGTAACAGAACTTATTTGATCCTATAAATCCTCAGACCCTGTTTGCATTGCAGTACTGTGCTTTATTTCTGGAGTCAAAAATCAAGTGGCTCGTGAGCTGCTGTTCAATCTTGTTTTGTCTTCAATCCATTGTGACAGCTGTTAAAAAAGCCGGACGTTTGAATAAAGATTGAATGATGTTACCATGTATATCGACTACAGTGCCTTCTTGTGGCATTTCCTTACCCACTTTTTCTTGTTTCTTGCACAGAGCAATCACCTCAAGATGCTTTTTGTGTTATGTTTAACCAATATTTTAATGCAGTTTTTTTTAAAAAAAATCAGTTTGATTTATCTCAGAATGCTTCTTGGCAAACATTGCTTATTTCTTTGAGTTTAATTTGATTGAATTTAATCTCATCCAGATACTGTTGCTACTTCTGACGTTCTAAACGTTTTGAGGAATGATAGCTCCTAAGCCAGTAACTCCTTTTACAGCAAACTGAAGAAACTCAATGAAATTAATATTAGTTATATATGTGTAAATATCCTGTCCAGTGGTAAATTGTTGTAATAATGTGAATTAGTTTCTTATGAACTTATAATAAGGTTAATATCAGGATAAAATACTTTGTGTATTTGGACATCTTAAAGAGCATTATCAAAGAGGATTGTTTTTCTTTTCTTTTTCTTACAATCATTTTCTGGAGGCAGTTTATGGATTATTTGGATTTGTCCTTTGAATGTTACGTTGGAGCTGAAAACAATAGAACTGTTAATTTGATTCTGGAATGATTGATATGTGTTAAAGATGCAATTATTCTTTTTGGTCCCATCCTAGTAATTATCAAGATATCAAGAATGATTGTTATGGAGGAGCAGAATGCTGACTAAAAAAATTACATACAACATAAGAATACATCCACAATTAATTTGCACCAACAGATTGTTACTGTTTTTTGCTTGTCAACATTGGAATTATTTTAATAAGGGGGCAAGAATGGAAGCATTTAAATAGTATGGTGAATTTTTCTGAGATCCATTTATAGAATAATTTTCCTTCCTTCCTTCCTTCCTTCCTTCCTTCCTTCCTTCCTTCCTTCTTCCTTTTATATGTTGAAATATTGTTGGTAGTGTTATATGTAAGTTTTCTGTTGATATAATAAATCAAAAATATATTAATATATGGGTAACAAGATAATGTGACCATAAATTGCAGTTTGTATATAAACAGTACAGTACATAAAAACACACTTTCATTCTTCTTTTATAAAGGCATAAAATACATTACACTGCTAAAAGACAATGCCCCAGGTACTTGATTGAAGAATTCTCTTTCTAATCTGAGTACATTTTCCCATTAATAAAATATGGAACAGTGTCTAAATCTTTTCTGATAAAGAAAAAAAGTTTCATTGTAGTTTTATACTTAAAATATGTGGGGAAGGAAGACTTACAATTATAAAATATAATTTAAGAAAGCAGCCAGTTGTCTTGATACTCTAAATGCTTTTATTTATGTTGCATAAAGTCCATCTTTCACCTCCTGTTATTTGCTATGCTTGGCTTTTGCCTGATAGAAAGATTTGCTATTGTTGTACTATTCATTTGTTGATGTTTTATTAATCAAATTTTTGATTATGTATTCCATATAAACTTTTCACATAAAGCCTATTTGTGTCTTGAATTGTGACATGTAGATAATTTTGTATTTTATAACTATATGGATGAGATTTAGGGAGTCAGCAGTAGGGTACAATGTTTAAGGGCTTTAAAGCCTGATAAAAAAATAGTTTTAAAATATGTTAAGATTGTATTAGCAGGTTTGAATTACAGTGATTCAATCAAAATTGATTAAAGGCTAGGTCAATAAAATCATATCCAAGGAGTTCCTGAACCTTTTTGAATAGCTGCAAGTAGCAAATTATTCATCCAGATGAATTTGGTAGAGGCAGGGATTCATTTTGAAAAAAGTACATGTCTTTCATCAGTTGCTGTAAATTGTCTGGGAATCAAACTGACAAATAGCACAAATGCATTGTCAATGAGATTGGTCTACATGCGGTCCCAGCAGCACGTTTTCCTTGAAGAATTATGCTTCTGCAGTCAAATTTATTGCTGATCTGATTTTTTTTTCAAAATAATTGATTGTGCATGTTTCAATCTGGAAAAAAATCCCATATGTGCCTGCAATAGATGGCATCTAAGTAATACAAAAGGTTGCAGAGAAAATAGTCATTTTTTTACAGCCGCTAATATTACAAGAGAGCTTCATTTCCCATCTGACACTATAATATGCTATCTGGCTTCCTGGCCAATATACCGAAATATGAATTACTATATTTTTCGGAGTATAAGACGCACTTCCCCCTCCCCAAAGAAGTGGGTGGAAATGTCTGTGCGTCTTATACAGTGAATATTGCAGCGGGGGGAGGAGGGTTGGTGCGGTGCTGACCAGCTGTTCTAGAACGACCTACAGTGGCGGCGGCAAATGGCCCACGGCGGTGAACGGCCCATGATGGCGGCAGCAAATGGCCCATGGTGACAAACGGCCTATGGCAGCAAACAACCTATGGCAGCAAATGGCCCACAGTGGCGGTAAATTACCAATGGTAGTGCCAAATGGCCCATGGTGGTGAACAGCCCAAAGCAAATGGGTGGCGGTGGAGAACGAGTGGTGGTGGAGAACAGGCTGCGGTGGAGAACAGACAATGGCAGGAAACGGGCAGTGGTGAACAGGCTGTGGAGAACAGGCTGTGGTGAATGAGTGAATGAACTGTGGTGGCGGTGGTGTACGAGCAGTGGCAGCAAATGGGCTGTGGCAAACAGGCCATGGCAAATGGGACACGGCAAACAGGCCATGGCAAATGGGCTAGATGAATACCAGACTGATGCTGGGAGGCAGAGGCAGATTTTTTTTTCTTGTTTTCCTCCCCAAAAGCTAGGTGTGTGTTACAGTCTGGAGCATCTTATAGTCTGAAAAATATGGTAATTAATCACTTAGGAGTTTCTCATTTAGTACAAATTGCCAGCAGACTAAGGAAATTTCAAAATATTCTTTCCTTTCTATGACTTCTGATGGTTGATCAATTCAAGATCTTTCATTGTCATTATTTTCATTATTACTTATCAAGAGAAATGCAATTTTTGTTTTAACTTTATTAATATATTCAATATGTTCAGATACAATTATGTTTGAAAAACAACAGTGCAACTTTATGGGGTTTATGCAGAAATAAAACCGCTGAATTAAATTTACTAGTGAATTTTGGGACCATGACTTACATTGTATTAACTAAAGTTCAGCAAACGTATGGAAAAGCAAAATGAAAACATGAATTTGTAACCCGTAATTATTTAAATAAAATTTGTAAAATACTTGCATACTGCCAGCCTACCTTTAAAAGTTTAGGTACATTATTAACTGATACAGTAAAAATGACATGACTTGTATATAGTGGAAATTTCATTAAAACTTTGCTTTAACTTTCTATTTCAGCAGCAACCATCAAGAATAAAAAATTGCAGCAGTAGGAAGGGTGATTGGATTGTTTATTTTTAATTAAAATAAAAATTGCAAGGCGATTAAATAGTATGAAATATAGTGGGTTTTTTAGGTCCTTTGTAAAGAAGCCATTCCAGAAAGGAATGTAACTCATCAGTCATTAGGATCTTTTCTGTGAAACTGTTGTAATCAAAGATTAAAAAGTTCTCTATTAGGGAACATTAATATTAAACTCATTGCTTTAGTTCTTGTCAGTTGTTTTGGAGGTTTTTTTAAATTTGCTTTATGTTCCATATTAATTAAATTGTGGAAAAAAAATAAAGAACTCTGAATATAAATTGGAATATAAGGGCAAAAACACAAGGATGAGAATTCAAACATCATTAGAATCTTGAGATAAGAATAAAGAATATAAAGAACATGTAAACATAGTTCTAAGTAGTTGTTGTTTTGGAGAAACAAAATGAATGAATGAATGGATGGATGGATGGATGGATGATGGATGGATGAATGAATGAATGAATAATAGCAAATAAAATAAATTGTATAATCTTTGCTGTCTCACTGCTAAGAATCTCTCTAAAGAAGGTCTAGATGTTAAAATAGCAGATGCTACTATGCATTTGCACTTTTCTAAAAGGAATTAGATTTTGATAACATGATCACACCTGCCACCTTGACATCTTGACCACTTTCACGAATGCCCCTGCCTAGTGCTATTTTGAAAAGTTTTCCAAAGACTATTAATTGAATATTACTGTAATATCATAGTTAGGTGGGAATGTAACTTTCAGATACTTCCAAATCACAGCAAGTTATAGCCAATTTGCTTCATCGGGGAGGGAGGGGACAGTGATGGCTGT
Source organism: Ptyas mucosa (assembly GCA_012654045.1). Lineage (NCBI taxonomy): Eukaryota > Metazoa > Chordata > Lepidosauria > Squamata > Colubridae > Ptyas > Ptyas mucosa. The sequence continues at coordinate 18,522,234 of WNWU01000001.1, read as the reverse complement.
GGATTCATCTATTTCCCTCTTTAAATCTATCGAGGTAAATGATGCACTCTACTCTAAATTCCAACAGCTTAATTATGAACATTCTGAAGAAGTATTTATTCAGTCTGTCACAAATCCCATATGTTACATAAAATCAGGCTTTTTTTTGTACTGGCTGACATCTTTTAATCCAAGATTTGACTTTTTGACCCTCCCAGCAAACATACATGAATAAAGGTTAAGGAGGGAAATGCCGTAATAAGCAGAACTACAGGATTCATTCTGATGAACAGTATGAATACTGAGGAGAAATTTATACATTTAGATGGAGTCTTTTGGTTTGAAATGAAGTATTAATTTTGAATTATATAATACATTTATTTTTTCTTTAGTTGCAGGCCTGATCCTTATAGATACATATTTCATATATAATAGAATTATAAGATGATGAAGGTGCTATCTTTTAAATCATGATGGATTCTCAGCTATTTTAGTCTTTCCATATTTTCCGATTTTGTACAGCTTCTTTCAATTGTTGTTTTGTCCGTCCGTCCCCCTGGCTGCTATTGGCTTTGATGGTGTCCAGCCACTGTGTTTTGAGGCATCCTTGCTTCCTTTTACCACCATTCCTTATGCAATAAAAGGTGTACCAATATAGCATATCGGAAAACTACTCATTCTCTGCTTTGAGGTTTCATCACTTTCTATTGCTGCCTCTTTAATATTAGCTGTTTTCCCTACATTTGAACTCGAATCACTTGTTAGGTGATTTCATTGATGTTCTGTGTGGACTGTACAATGTGTATACAGGGAGAGTGAAAAAAAGTCCTGTAGTGACACAGATTACCATATTTCTGCTTCAATGCCTTTGCCACAGGAAGAAAGTCATGCCCTTAAAATGCTGTTATTTTCAGTGTCATTATACGATACTATGTCTCAGAGGTAGAGATAGGAGTTAGCCAAGAAAATGTTCCCTTAAAATCTGAAAGTCAAAGCTTCCTTCAAGAGGAACCCTTGGTTACTATCTATAAAATTCCCAAGCTTAATTGGCATCTCTATGGAACTAAAGTAGTATGTGAAAGTCCTATGTCTTTTTTTCTTCAGTGTATACACAAAGGTCAGTGTACACACAGGTCTTCATATATTTAACATAAATAATTCCAAACAGCAAATTGGATGCCTTAATGAATTTAATTTGATGAACCCATAGTCTGATGGTTTCCAAGTTCATTTATTTTCTTTCATTGATATCCCACCTTTATTATTTTTATAAGTAACTCAAGATGACAAACATACTTAACACCCTTTCCTCCTCCTATTTTCCCCACAACAACCACCACTCTGTCAGCTAGGTTGGGCAAAGAGAAAATGGCCCAAAGTCAACCAATTGGCTTGTCTAAGGCAGAACTAGAATTCACAATTTTCTAGTTTCTAGCCCGGTCCTTTAATCACTAGACCAAACTGGTTCTGGCTCCTATCTAGAAATTGGTTTACCTTTGTTAACCAAATTTGTTTCAAATCCATGTTGGAATTCATGAGGGCTACTGCTAAACATTTATCTATAAATTGCACTGCATTTGTTATTGGAATCAGCAGTAGTTAAAAAATATTTTATTAGGATTAGATCACAGTCATAGTGTAATGCCATATGGGGGAGTGGAGTGGTTTAAACAAAGGAATGAATGGCCAAAGTATCAAGTGTTATTCACTTGAAGGATCTAGCCATCTGTTTAACAACAGGTCAAAGGCATTGCAGATTGCATTGTGTGTCTAAAGGCCAATGTGAATGCAAATGTAATTGATGTTGCAGTCCATTTGGAAAAACCTTAGTTTACAGCCTCTTTTTCCAGGATTCTGATTCAATACTCTGCAAACATTCAATTATACCCTACAGCTACTTCCAGAGGTCACCCTTCATTGGCAGAAACTTGAAATCATATAGGTTGCTTCTGGCATTCATTATTACTGTAGCAATAGAAATAAAATTCCAGCCAGAACTGAAATAAAATATGGAGATTGTAAAAGAAAGAATAAGCAAAACTTGAAAAATAATGAGATCTTCACAAATGCATGATAATTTTACCAAGTATCAGAGAGTGAGTTTTTCTCACGGTGTGTTTAAGAACTTAAATGAGTAAACAAAGCTCTTATGTTTAAGGCATCAGAACAACCTACAGGCACTATTATTGTTTTAATGTTGTTGGTTTTTTTGGTCAAAACACAAATTTAAAACAAAAAAAAGCTAATTTCTGTTCCATATTTTCAGACTTGGCACTGCAATTTGGCCACATTATAAGAATGCTTTGCCCAATGTAATGTAATATCCAATTCACTCTTCATTTTTCCAAGCTAAAGAAAACAAGTAAAAATGTGGACATCAACATTTAATTTTATTGTCGAAAGATAAATCTTGCTTGTCAAAATATCATAGAAAATTGACATCCAGAAAATCCAAAGCCAGTCAGGCAAAAACACACATTATTGTCATGAGCCCAGAACTCTAATAGCATCTTCATAAAACAAAAATCCCTTGATATCTGAAAAATGCAAATGATGTTCCATCACATCCCCAACGTGTTTGACATGTTCTTACTTTCAATCAAACAATTTACATTTTCTCTTATATTCATCTTCCCTTGTATGTGCGTTGCTTGGATCCAGATGGGGAAAGGAAGAAAGGGTGACATCATTGATTTTGTGGGGGGGGTAGAGTAGCAGATCTGTGCACCTTCTGCTTGCAAGGGGGAATATTTTCCCAATCGATCTTAACAACCACAAATTCTTAAGTTCCAAATCTAATGGAGATAACATGCATGATGTGTGTTCCCTTAAATGGCAAGACAATTTACACTAATGCATTTGGTACATATTTAACAGTTTCTGTCTTTCCTTCCACCAGACATGAAGTAACTGGATTGGAAACATGCTGTTAACTACATTCTCTGCAGAGCTGCTATGCCTGATTGGCATGCAGCCCAGTCTCCTAAATGCATAGGATTTTTAAATGCAGTGTATAATGGGAAAACTGATGTCCACTTTTTTTTTCTACACTAAAAGAGGTAAATGAAAGTACATTGCATTCTACATAAATGCCACTCTTTATAAACATGTTCAGAATTAAACATTTCTAGACTTGGTCTTCTTTTCTCCCTTATCAGCATTTCCCCAGCCTGAATGCATGGTTGTTATTGACATTTATCTAACACCAACATGGGGAGCAGGATTAGGAGAATAGAGTATTTATGGCAAAATATCTTTTTTATGTTCTTTGTCTTATCTTTACTCATTTCGTATTCTGTTCCTCACTTCCCTTTGGAAAGTTCTGCTGGAGACTTCAGTGAATAACAGAATAACAGAGTTGGAAGGGACTTTGGAGGTCTTCTAGTCCAACCTCCTGATCAAGCAGGAAACTCTATACCATTTCAGACAAATGGTTGTCCAGTCTTTTCTTTAAAACTTCCAGTGTTGGAGCACCTATATAACAGTTATGGCTAACCTTTCTTGGACCGAGTGCCCAAAGCGTGCCCGAACCCCCGAAATGCAATGCGCGTGCACACCTGCGCACGTCCCATGCCCGGCGGAGCTCAACTGGGGTGATGGCTCACGTGCCCACAGAGAGGATGCTGTGTGCCACTTCTGGCACATGTGCCATAGGTTCGCCATCATGGACCTATAAATTCTGGAGGCAAATCGTTCTACTGATTAATTGATCTGTCAGGAAAATTCTCCTTAGTTCTAGTTCTTAGTTCTCTCCTTGATTAGTTCCCATCCATTACTTCTTGTCCTGCCTTCAGATTCTTTGGAGAATAGGTTGATCTTTTGGAGAATAAGTTGATCCCCCTTATTTGATGCCCACAGTAGAATTCTTCTAAATGTGATTTTTCTATCAACAGCAACTTTCCTTAATACTATGCAGCCCATAGTATTATCAAAAGCAATAATCTGCATATCTAATAAAAACAAACTTTATTCCCATGTTGGACCACTAAAGATCCTAGTTGCCAATAAAGTATCATTGCTATTCTACTTTCCAAAAATTTCCCAAAAGTTTTCCCTCAGAAAGACTATTTGGAAGAAATGTCTATTTCCTAGGACCAATTATACAGTTAGGATTCTACTTGCATTTCCCCCAAATGTTTGATGCAATGTTCCAGTAAAAAATAGTTTACACAACTACTTTTATGAGGAAGAGTGTCCATTTATCAGTGAGAGCAATATGCAGAAGTGGATTTTATTAAGGCTTGCCAAAATGCATTTATGACAAAATTGTCATAAGAAAATGAGGTTTTGAATGTGAAGAGAGAAAAGCTTGCAAATGGGCATGGAAATGGGTATATTGGAAAACTGGAAAACTGAAACTAAGATTGACATCTTCATCTGGCACTCAGGTCAAAAAACCAAATAAATAAATGTTCCTGTCTTCTCACTGCCTTGATAGATCTGCCCAAACAGCTTCTGAAGAAATAAATCCCAAATCTCACCCTGAATGTATTTGCTCTGGCTGGGCTAGAATATGGTTATTTCTGTAAATGTCCAGTCCCTTCTGGTTATTTCAGCCTTGATTTAGTGAGATGCTCTCCTTCTGTTTTAAGAATTAATAAACATGCTGCCTTGTTTCTTTATTTTTTTTTAAATCCTATCTGCCAACTGATTTGCCCGAACTGGTACGAACAGGCTGAATATCTCCTCTGGAACAAATCAAATTAAAAGTTCTTTAAGATGTAATTTTCCTATGTACTTGTACTAAACTATAAACCCCCTGTGTGCAACTGATGTCCACTTTTTTTTCTACACTAAAAGAGGTAAATGAAAGTACATTGCATTCTACATAAATGCCACTCTTTATAAACATGTTCAGAATTAAACATTTCCAGACTTGGTCTTCTTTTTTCCCTTATCAGCATTTCCCCAGCCTGAATGCATGGTTGTTATTGACATTTATCTAACACCAACATGGGGAGCAGGATTAGGAGAATAGAGTATTTATGACAAAATATTTTTTTTATGTTCTTTGTATTATCTTTTCTCATTTCTTATTCTGTCCCTCATTTCCCTTTGGAAAGTTCTGCTGGAGACTTCAGTGAATAACAGAATAACAGAGTTGGAAGGGACTTTGGAGGTCTTCTAATCCAACCCCCTGATGAAGCAGGAAACTCTATACCATTTCAGACAAATGGTTATCCAGTCTTTTCTTTAAAACTTCTAGTGTTGGAGCACCTATAATTTCTGAAGGCAAATCTTAGTAAGAGATGAATCAGTCTATTTCCAACATGCATCAGTTGCCTGTAAAAAAAACTTTCATCCCATTTCTTAGTATCATAGTTTAAGCAATTTATTTTTAAGATATTTGCTCAAAAATGACACGTGCATATTAGAATGTATTTTCAATTTCATTCCATTCCTTTGTTTTAATCTATTTGCACAAAAGTTGATATATTATTCTAAACCAAGAATGGTATAAAATTTGATAAAAAATGAAACATGATGAACAACCGTTGTTCTGATCACAAAGCTTATTCAGTTGCAGATATTTTTACTAGAATGCAAAATAGCTCATTTATCCAATATCTTTTCACTAATGATAATTGCGTACCATCAAGTCAATGCTGATTCTTAATGGTCACCTAGACAATTTTTTCCCTCTGAAGGATCTGTCCCCAACCTGGTCCCTTAAATTCTCCAATAATGCACCCATTGCTACTGTAATTGAGTCCATCCACCTTAATGTTGGTGATCCACTTTTCTTTTTTCTCACCTTTCCCAGCCTTATATACTTCTCCAGAAAGCTAGATCTTCACATAATGTTCCAAAATCCAATACATTTTACATTTAATTTTGATTTCTAGGGGTGATTTCAACAGTAAAGTTTTATTACATAGTTTCCTAAAGATGTTTAATTTCCCTTTGACAGAGAGAAATCATCTTATGCTTGAATGCTTCACATTACAGTCATTAAATTTGTTGAAAATGATTTTGGGGATGAAGTTATAGGACGGCAGCAAAGTGATCCAATCCAATATTGTTGCTTTTTTTCCTTCTATTAACTGATAGCATTATAGGTTCTGCTGAGGTAAACCACTAATTAGAATCTAGAATATTGTAAATCGGTGAAATGCTTGTTGATTTCAAAGCATTGTGCATCAGAACTATTCATTGTATTATGGCCATTGAATGTAAAAGCTTAAGCAATCAAAAAAGGAGACCCATGGAGAGCAAACCTGAAACAGGACATTCATCAAAATCCTCACATATCATTTTTATTCATGAAAGTTAAATGTCCAATTAATTTCCCTGCTCTTGATAAGTCATGGATTATGCTGCCAAACAGCTGCTACATTGTTTGCAGTGAATGGGCGTATATGTAACCAATGAATGTGAAGTCTACTTGGACCATTGCTGACTCTTCTCCTTTTGACTGCTTTTTTGTAGAGGCTATAAATTAATTACGACTTCAAATCCAACATATGAAATTCCTATTATCCCTAAAGAAAGACACTCATATGTCAGTCCAATATCCTATAAGCAGACCCTGGGAAAGGTCTGCCATCAAGCCAATTCTGCTAGTGCAAATCTGTTCCACACAATAATGTTAAAATTAATCCTCTTGTTTTGCAACTGCGGTCCTGTACTTGGATAAGGAGAGGGGACTCTAACTAAGGGTTCACTTGACACTTATTTCAGTATCTAATTGAATCGCACAGTGAGTGCTTCTTTGAGTTCCTGGTAAAGAACGAATGATCTGAATGAAAAAGCCCCCCTATTAATGAGAGAGCATACTATAATGATAACAAGAATAACTTCTAAGGCCATATAGGGAAAGTAAAAAAATTCAAGTTGATTATTTGACTGTATCCCTATCTCTTTATATATTGCCCACTTTAAATAAGGAACCAGAGCATGTGGACATAGATGCAAAAATGGGTCTTTTATTGACATGCACAACTATTGTAGTTAGCGTTGGACTATCAGAGACAAGAATGCAAACAAACAAACACCCAAACCAAGCAGACTGTTATATAGCAGCAATATACCATGAGTCAAAAAGAGGGCTGTGAAAATATTTATAGACCCCTCGCATCCTAGACATAAATTGTTTCAACTCATACCCTCAAAATGATTCTGTAGAGCACTGCACACCAGAACAACTAGACACAAGAACATTTTTTCCCGAGCGCCATTACCCTGCTAAACAAATAATTCCCACAACACTATCAAACTATTAACTAAGTCTGCATTACTATTAATCTTCTCATCGTTCCTATCACCCATCTCCTCCCACTTATGAACTTTGTTGCTGTATCCTCACAATTTATATTGACTGTTTCCTAGTATGATTTGATTGCTTATTTGTTCCCTATGACTATCATTAAGTATTGTACCTTATGATTCTTGACGAATGTATCTTTTCTTTTATGTACACCGAGAGTGTATGCACCAAGACAAATTCCTTGGGTGTCCAATCACACTTGGCCAATAAAGAATTCTGTTCCGTTCTGTTCTGTACCATAATGATATCATCTGTGATCTGACCCAATTCCTCTAAATTTCCACTTCTTTCAAAGACTCTTAACTTCTCTTCTACTGTTAATAGTACCTTTCGGCCAGGGGTGAAATCTAAAAAGTGTTGCTACTGGTTCTGTGGGTGTGGCTTAATTAGTGGGCAGAGCTTGGTGGTAAGGTGACTGGGTGGGCGTGGCCAAGTCAATGTTACTTCTTTGCCCTTTTTTAACCTACAAAACACAACACAACACAACTGGCTCACCCACAATGTAAAAGCAGCTGTGCTAGACCCAAAATGGCCCCTGCAACAAGCAGGAACCTCACACAGCCGCAAAAAGCCCAAAAAACCAACTTTCACACTTTACACACACACAACACAACACAACACAATTGGCTCACCCACAATGTAAAAGCAGATGTGCTAGACCCAAAATGGCCCCTGCAACAAGCAGGAACCTCACACAGCCACAAAAAGCCCAAAAAGCCAACTTTCACACTTTACACACACAAAATTCCACATACAGCTTTGTGAGATTTTGTGTGTTTTTGTAGTTAGAGTGAAACACAACAGAAACACACTAAATCTCAGAAAGCTGCACAAATATTATTTTATTTTTATTTATTTTTATTTTTATATAAAAGCAGCTAAATTTAAAACTTCCTAAACTTTAAATGGTTAGTCTAAAAAAAGAACAACTAAAAAAAACCCCAATTAACTATTTTTTTTTAAAGCTCCCAAAGGGGGGAAAAACTTATCCAATAGAGCAGGGGTCTCCAACCTTGGCAACTTTAAGACTTGTGGACTTCAACTCCCAGAATTCCTCAGCCAGCTTTGCTGTGAGTTGAAGTCCACAAGTCTTAAAGTTGCCAAGATTGGAGACCCCTGCAGGCAGAAGGCAGGCAGGCAGATAGCGCTGCTCACCGGTGAGCTTGATTGCAGGCAGGGAGATTCAGTTGCTTGCTGATGCAATCGATTGCAGGTATTACAGCAAGCGAAGCAAGGCAGGCGTGCGAAGGTAAGCAAGCTGGAGGCGGGGGGGGGGGATTTTTACTAGCTAGCTAACTGCAGGCAACTCAGCTGGGATCCTCAGAGCCATTTAAAAGAAAAAAGGCTCTGATGATCACACGGCTCAGCTGGGCATGGGGGGCGGGGGCAGGGATTTTTCCTACTGGTTCTCCGAACTGCCTGCCGCCATCACTACCTACTTGCCTGAGCCGGTCCGAACCGGGAGCATTTCACCCCTGCTTTCGGCATAAAAATGACTTTTATTGTACCCATGTAGTGTCTCATTTTACACCAGGGGAAAATATGTTTACTGCGATCTATTTTCTTCCCATCCAGGATTATCAAGCTCATTTCAGAACCATAAAGAAAGGATAGGGTATTATTTATCCTCCAGAGTCCAGAATGTGTACCGCATACATAACATGGGTAGGAGGGGTAGGTCTTTGATCACATGTTTGCAAATGTCTTTTTGACTGTTTTGACTCTTCCTATAGGCATGCCAGTGCCCATAATTTATTCCAATAAATTGGAATACTGTGCTTTGTTTTCAAACAGACATATTAGTCTTCCATTGGCTCCAATAATAATTTGTCATGATGCCCTTCAAACTGTGTAATATCAAGGTTGTTGCCTATAATTAGGATATACCAACTGATCTTTTTAAAAAGCTATATGAGCCATGGTGGCGCAGTGGTTAGAATGCAGTACTCCAGGCAACTTCTGCTGCCTGCCGGCTGCCTGCAATTTGGCAGTTCAAATCTCACCAGGCTCAAAGTTGACTCAGCCTTCCATCCTTCCGAGGTCGGTAGAATGAGGACCCAAATTGTTGGGGACAATATGCTGACTCTGTAAATCACTTAGAGAGCACTGTAAAGCACTGTAATGTGGTATAAAAATATAAGTGCTGTTGCTATTGCTATATTATTGCAACAAATATTATTACACAGAGTCAATAAGGCAGGGCTTCAGAAACTTGTGATGCCATGAACCCCTAGATATTAAACTGCATTGGCCTTCTTCACTACCTTGATATCATACAGTGGTCCAAATAATATACTATAACTGAAGTTAGAATTGAAACTCTTTAAAAATGTAGCAGTTTTTGAATGTAAGTATGGCAGGGGAAAAAAAAACCCTTCTATATGAAGAATTCTCTTTGATCTGGATGGATATTTCTCAATTTTAAAAAAAGGTTAAGAAATTTGATCCCCAGAAAACTGAATTCTTAAGGAGAAATAGTTTGATATACCTTTTCAATATGAATGGTGAAATTATGAATGCTAATCAGTGGTGAAATCCAATTTTTTTTACTACTGGTTCTGTGGGTATGGCTTGGTGGGCGTGGTGTGACTTGGTGGGCATGTCTTGATGGGTGTGGCAGAAGGATACTGCAAAATCTCCATTCCCACCCCACTCTGGGGCCAGCCAGAGGTGGTATTTGCCAGTTCTCCGAACTGCTCAAAATTTCCGCTTCCAGTTCTTCAGAACCCGTCAGAACCTGCTGGATTTCACCCCTGATGCTAAGAGAGAATGTTTTCCCTTATTAAGTTTTCTTTCCCTCTTTCCATATTGCTGATACAATATAAATTAAAACAATGATAAAAATTTTACTATTTAAGAGGCAACAACTGCAATTCTAAACTTAATGATTACAGTTCTGTAGAGAGCTTAATTAATGTAATACAATTTCAATTTCTAATACAATGGCCAGAGTACTACTGAACTAAATAGACCTATCTACATGTAAAAATATGGGGAAAATATCTTCCATGAAGCATATCAAGTTACATAAAAAGAAATTAACAGAATTGAATTTTTCATTAGATGCTTAAATAAGAGAATTATCAATACTGTTTAGACTTAACCTCACATTTCCTCCCTCTGCCCAGATTAATCACAAAGTTTAGAGAACCATTTTATCATGGTTTTGGCATTGCTGAGCATGGAAAGACTGATTTATATTAGCCAGCTTCTAGCCAATGTTTCCAGGCAATTCATGAAGAATGTGACTCAGCCACAGCATATATGGCAATTTAGCAACTGATTCTCATGAACCAGAACAGCTACAGTATATAACCCATTCTTCAAAGGAATTCCCATAAACCTTGCAGAGTGTTAAGCTACTTGTCCACCTTTCCAATTGTTATTCCAATGTTATATACTGTACACAGTGTCTGACTGCATTCATGCCATACTGAACTCATGGACACAACAGTGCAGATCTGATCCATGATTTATTTTATTATTTATTTATTTTGTCGAGTATATATTACATAATATATATAAGTATAAGCATGAATTGAATACATAAAATGAGTACAATTAAAGGAAACATTAGGACAGGGATGGTAGGATGGTAGGCATGCAACTCCTTACAGACCTGTTAGGAATGGAGTGAGGTCAACAGTAGACAGTTTTAGGTTAAAGTTTTGGGGGTTTTGGGATGAGACCACAGAGTCTGGTAGTGCATTCCAGGCATTAACGAGTCTGTTACTGAAGTCATATTTTCTGCAATCGAATTTGGAGCGGTTCACTTTAAGTTTGTATCTATTGTGTGCTCATGTATTGTTGTGGTTGAAGCTGAAGTAGTCATTGACAGGTAGGACATTGTAGCGGATGATTTTATGAGCTATGCTTAGGTCAAACCGAAGGCAGCGTAGCTCTAAATTTTCTAAACCCAGAATTTCAAGTCTGGTGGCATAAGGTATTTTCTTTCTTTCTTTCTTTCTTTCTTTCTTTCTTTCTTTCTTTCTTT